>JAQGDQ010000380.1:0-142500 GCA_030141605.1 Tubiluchus corallicola
AAAGTAAAATTACAGCTAAAAGTAGAAAATACATAGTACATGGTTAGTACAATACAAACACACAAGTAGGTGCAAATAAATTAAAAGTGCCGGTAAAAAGATTAGAACTTGATTAGTACGATAAAATTGTATAATTATGGTAAAAAATTTACATCTTACATCATTTATCAAATCACATATTTTCTATAAAACATACATATAAAACACGTTAATGTTACAATGTTAAATATATATATATATATTGCTAATGTTACCAGAAAAATACATTTTCTTTCTTCTTCAAAGTCTCATTACCTATTTGGCTTTTGTAAATACATAATTAGTGCATAAGTTACTGTATCAATTTCTTTTGTTCAGGTCTGTTTAATCCTTACCTATTTGGCTTTTGTAAATACATAACTAGTGCATAATTTACTGTATCAATTTCTTTTCTTTAGGTCTGCTTAATCCTTACCTATTTGGCTTTTTGTAAATACATAATTAGTGCATAAGTTACTGTATCAATTTCTTTTCTTCAGGTCTGCTTAATCCTTACCTATTTGGTTTTTGTAAATACATAATTAGTGCATAAGTTACTGTATCAATTTCTTTTCTTCAGGTCTGCTTAATCCTTACCTATTTGGTTTTTGTAAATACATAATTAGTGCATAAGTTACTGTATCAATTTCTTTTCTTCAGGTCTGTTTAATCATTACCTATTTGGCTTTTTGTAAATACATAATTAGTGCATAAGTTACTGTATCAATTTCTTTTCTTCAGGTCTGTTTAATCCTTACCTATTTGGCTTTTTGTAAATACATAATTAGTGCATAAGTTACTGTATCAATTTCTTTTCTTCAGGTCTGCTTAATCATTACCTATTTGGTTTTTGTAAATACATAATTAGTGCATAAGTTACTGTATCAATTTCTTTTGTTCAGGTCTGCTTAATTCTTGCCTATTTGGCTTTTGTAAATACATAATTAGTGCATAATAGTCTCTGCCTATATAAACTGCTTGTATGTTTATACAGATTGATATATATTGTCATAGCGCCTTATCTTCGTGCCCTATCAGACGTACTACTGTCCAAGCTTGACCTTTCACTTTGAATGCGTGCGCAAGCCAAATAAACATTGCTTTACCTAACAACTTTTATTCTTAACATAACGTATTCTAAAATTTAGATAAAACCAGGATAAATTTTGCCCGAGTTATACATATACGTAATGCGTGAGTTAAAATTTGTATTGTATTATGCATTTAACCCTTTCACAGCCTTTACGAATTGATAAGATAAAACCGCCTCTCGCAAAATAAATAGAGGTTTGTCACGATTTAGAAATATGGCATCTGTTGGTTGGTCACCAAGCGCCATTTTGGTAAATGGAAACTGTTTGCACACCTGCCGTCCTCACTGCTTGTGTGTTTTCATTAAATACTTTGAAAAATTCGTTTCCAATTTGATTTGTTCATGTCTCTTGGTTTTTGTGTTTGTCTTCAATTATTTTGTCTTGACATTTTCAGAACAATATTTTTCAACATGTTTGCTCACGTCTTGACGAAGCTGTCATCGTTTTCATTGTTGAGGCGACAGGTGGCGAAAAAGTGACATTGGTGAAGTTTTTACATACAGCCATTGTTCATAAAGTGCTCACATGTTGAAATTTTTTTCGCGCAAACCTGTACAGTACAGCAGCGTCAATTTTTTTGCTGGAACAACTGTCTTCAAGGCACATTTCTGTTCCTTTCCGAATTCTGCTTGCCTAATACCCGTAATATGTTATAAATTATTACGCAAATTAGACAGAGATTAACATCATCTTATCTGTCGAGAACAATGGCGTTTCTCTTGTAAAAGTGTTTTTTCATGGTTGCAAGAATCTGCCCTTGCAAATCTATTCATAGTCTACATTTAAATCTATGCAAACTAGTTTTGGATTCATTCCCAATTAACCGTGTCATCACGTGCATATAGGCTTCCTTCTCAGAAGGTATACAGAGTTGTAATCTTGCCAAAAAAAATTCTTAGCTAATTATTACCAAATATTGCAACATTTTTTCCGAACACTGAAATAACCTAACTTCATACAAAGCTTGCCTTTCGTTTCAGTTTGCCAAACAATTTTAAAGTGCTGGTTTTCCTTGCTTGCTAAAAACTGCATGTAAGAACTGGTGTGTATAGAAAACGAATAAACAAACAACGAAATGTTTTACTTTCTGGTAGGTACAGTATTTCCTGAATACATATTACTTATAAAAACTGGGCAGTCATGAAAGGTAATCATTGTTTTTGTTTATCATTTTGCTGTATATTTAGATATTTTTGATTACACTTTCATCTTTCTCTTTCTTTTACTTAAAAGTTGATTAGTGAATTTTAAACAGATCAAGTTGCTAAGTAAAATAGTAATAATGTAATTTCACTACTATTGATGAGTGAAATAGCTAAAGTGTCATGCCTATAATCGCATACATCCATTGAAGGATGGCTTGACTAGGTGACCTTCTTGGTCTTTCACCATTCTATTCCCACTGTGATAATTAAATACATTTACTTGCCTCAGTTATATCATGAATATGGAAATAAATGCACGTTTTGAATTGAAAATTGAATTGCTTACAAATAAAATCATAACTCCGTTTGAAAAATGGTTTCGCGTAGTAAATTAGAAAAATTGTAAACTAGACCATGAACTCTCATCATCATGAAGTTTGCCCGTCTGTTTGTGTGTCTGTCCGTCTGTCTGTCAGTTATCTGTCTGTCTTCCTTACACAACGCTTACAAGTCTAGGTGAAGACATTTTGTGTCTCAATGTGTAGAAAAAGAATTCATGGTTCGAAATACCGGTCACTATATTTTTCTCACCATAAAACGAATACGAATTATTCGTAGTACGAAGTATTCGAAATTCCTATTCGTATTATGGTGAGAAAAATATAGTGACCGGTATTTCGAACCATGAATTCTTTTTCTACACAATGAGACACAAAATGTCTTCACCTAGACTTGTAAGCCTTGTGTAAGCAATACGAATACGAATTAAGCTTCTGTAATTTGTAATTTATTATCACTTCAGCATGTATTTTTACATTACAATTTGCATTATTATCTTTAACGATTATGCCCTATAACTAGAAAATGAAATATAGTTACAATAATTGTAACAGAACTACATTAGTATACTATAGCATGACACAGTTAGGGAAAAAATTTCAAATATAATTATAAAAATTTAACAGAAGTGTACTAACATAGTTACTAAACTACATAATAGTTTGTCAACAAGAAATAGATGCTGCATGGTGGTCAAGAAGTAAAGCTTGTAAGACCACCATGAAAAGTGGAGAAAAAAACGACTTAATTTACAAGAGAGAGAATTATAGAAAAACAGGGAGTAGTTAAGATAAAATAATAGACAGACAGAGAAAAGAAATGAATTAGACAGAAGTTCAGCTAGATTTATATATGTATCTTACGTAAGCTGAGGCAATATCTACGTGCAGTGTGGAGACATATTGACTAATATTTACACGTGTAATTGCAAGGCTGATTTACGTTCCCTAGCTTGCAACATGGGAATCGACATTTGGATGTGCTGATGTTTGTAAATGGGATATTCTGTGTGCACAGGCTGTAATCCAGTTAATTGCAACCTGTTTGCGTATGGGAGGATTCTGAGCCTGATAGACTAAATCAGAAAACGAATGATTCCATGCAAAGACATGATACCGAAATAGTGTGAACGGGAAAGTGGGACAGTAATGGCAGGTCTTTATCATAATTCGACAACATCACTCGTCACAGTCATTATCGTCATTACTATCATCGTCATAACTTTCATCTCCCATCATCATTTTCATCGTCGATATCGTCGTCACAAAAACGCGTGTAAACTTAATTAAACTCAAAAGACATCAACAACAACACACACGCACGCACACACGCACGCACACACACGCACACACGCACGCACGCACACACACACACACACACACACACACACATACACAAACAAACAGCTGCAAATCATACAATTTACAACGGCATAAACACACATACAAAATTACCACCAAAGGAAAAGGGTCATTAGGTGTGTCACCGGGAAAGATCCAGATTTTGGTTCCTACTCACTATCAACAAACTCTCCCGGCGGGGACCCGGTCCCTACTCACTATCTTCAAACTCTCCCAGCAGGGACCCAGTCGCTACTCACTATCTTCAAACTCTCCCGACAGGGACCCAATCACATTGACTGCCCAACCTTACAGTGATAACTACAGACATAATACGTAATACAAAACACAGACACACAGAACATCAACGTAACGATGATAAAAAAGAGAAGGGGCTCCTACAACATGATCACAAAGCGACAAGAGGCTGGACAAGTTTCTCGTCACCAAAATCGCATCAAGGCAACAGCCACTTGCTTCACTGAACACCAGCCAAACTTAAATAAAAGAAAATGGCGATTTTTAAAAACATTTTCACAACATTGAAGAAGACTCGTCGTAAAGTAGTCCCTATTTGACATAATTTTATACAATCTAGTAGCCATAACCAAAAATCCAGTCTAGCAGCCATAACCAAAAACCTTACATAACCTGGCATACCTAAGTAATTGATCAAAAACACATTATGACCTATCTTAAGTGGAACATCTTCAACTTTATGAAAAATACCTGCTGGAACACAACTACCAGTGATTGTTATCGAATCATTTAGGTGACTGTTGTGTTTTGTTTCTCTGGGAAGGCTCGTAGAGAAAACCTGAAAACACTTCGTCAAATTAAACTAGTTTATTAAGCGAGAATTCTACAACGCAAAAGTATGAAGGAATGCGAAATGTTTACAGTAAACGTGAAAATCTGGAAAACGTTTAAGTGTATCTGAAAATACGGGTAAACAAGAGAATGTGTAAGTGGCGTCCGTGTGAATCTGCGTGTGTCTCTGTGTCAGCGGCCTGCTTCGCCTTATATAGGGTGCCAGGGAACATTCTAGACATTTCTCTCTAGAACATTCTACAAGGTAAGACGACTATTCTAATGGAACATTCTACAATGTTCTATTTAATTCTAATAGATGCCAGCGATCTCCACAACAGTAACTCAGGTAAGTTTGGCATCAGTATTAAATAAAAAGGGCATGTCTTAAACTCTCTACGTTTTGCTCGCTTATGTAACATTGATTTGTTTTGATACGAATCGTGTGGATGTTGATAATTTTTGCTTATTTTGGCTGCCATGTCATGCCACATCTGCAACAGATCAAAACCTCATTGCAAGTTTGAGCTTCGCTGACGAAACCGACGTCAGCTTCATCAACTCAAATAACGAACTGAAAAATTTGGCTTGTTTAAAGTTGCTGTTGAAAAGCAAAGAGTTACGGAGAGCTAATTATCTATGCTGTACCAACCTAAAACTGTTAAAACTGTCAAACTGTTGTGTCTTGCATTCATTGAATCAATTCATATAGCTCTGCCTTCACACTATTACATCTGGGAACTAATGAAGTTTTGAAAAATCGTCTGAGAATTTATGTCACTTACATACTGCCTTTTTGCATGCAGAGCTTGTGTTGGCAGTAACGCTGTATAAAACTATGACCGTCTCGTGATGAAACTCTCGCGCAGCCATTTTAGTGGCAGGTCGTTTGATACAAGTGTAGGTAACATTGCTTAAAGTTTGAAAAAATGATCAGAGCATTCATAGCGCACAAGTCACTAACTAAGTGAAATTTTAAATTACTGTGTCTTGTCATTATGTTAAAAATACGTTTTTAGTTAGTGAGTGCTGCACCCTAGAGATGAGTCAGCGACATTTTACCAATTTGTAAAATCATTTTAAATAATTAATAATTTTCTTTTCTAGTTACTTAAGTGTTTCAATCGGGTAGTGCAAAGTAATATAGATTTTTTTGGGGGAGATAATTTAGCATTGCCTTTTCTTCCCCTGATTTATGTGGCGTAGTGACGCCATGATGCCGTCGGAACAGTATTGCGGGAGATCTAAAACGAAAACAAACAAAAAATCTTTTCAACGCGAATACGATATACGCATAAAAAAGCTGTAAAGTAATGTAATTTTCAAGGCGATTATTCTGAAACCACTTCAGGTAAGTCTACTTGTCCTTTTAAGCAACTTGGAAACTGTTAGTGATGCTGGATTTAGATTTTTCTAACCACTAAAGTAAAAATAATTCGCTGTATAGTGGATAATGCGTTGTATTGGTTGTGTGAAGCTGGTTATTGATGCTTTAGGAATGGCAAAACTATGAAGAGTCTGATTATAAAACTTCACGTTTATTAAACATCGAACACAATAGATATAACAGATAGCAATGCCAAGCCCCTGATCTAACGGCTCTCTCCTCCGGTTCCCAGACTCAGTCTAATTCTAATTATTTTAGCTGGACGCATCACAAGGCTTATATATCGTGCGCGGAGCGCTGACACCTTGATTCTGAATCACTTACTCACTGACACCACTCCTTAACTGGCTTCATACCAGCATTCATCAGCATAATTATTTATCATAATCTAATGCTTTTAACACAATTTAACAGGTTCTCTTTTTCTACTAACGACAATTCCAGTTTTTTTACTCAGCGAAGAGAACTTACTTATTAACGTAATACGGTGTAGATTAAAACCCTTAAATTTATTTGATTTAAATAAAATTTTAAAATTAATTCTAAAAACTTGTTACTTTACAAAACTTTGTCAGAGCAATCATTTACTGAGTGATCTGAATAACTCAAAGTACAAGGCAACAAGTTTTAACAGTTTTAATGGCCAGGATAGTCTTGTACACCTAGCAACAGCGAGACGCCATAGAATCACCATCACCATAGCAACGGATCACTTCAGCAATGAGTCGCCATAGCAACGGCGTACCCATAGTCCTTATGGTCTCATGCGTAAAATTTTAATAGTGGCAAATGTATTTTTTCAACAAATTATAAATGTGGACATTCCTCACTAAAAGATGTTATTTTTCAGCGAGTTGTCGCGCATCACCAATAGTAATCAGTCTTGGAAAAAGTGCAAGTGCATGGGCACTTTACTAAACACCAAAGATGATATTAAAAGTAGAAAGCAACAAGCAATGTACGCTTTTCTTCAACACAAGAATGTATTAACTAGCAAGAAAATAAGTTTTAACACAAGACTTCGATTGTTTAATGCTTACGTTACCAGCATATTATTGTACAAAAGTGAAACTTGGGGTTTAACGGTTATTCAGGAAAAGCAGATTGACACATTTCATAGAAATTTCCCAAGGAAAGTTTCAAAGATAAGATGGCCATACGTAATCAAAGATGATGATTTATACACCAGAACGAAAGAAATTCCTTAGAGTTCAAAAGTTAAGATCCGAAAATTAAGATGGCTAGGACATCTTCTAAGATTACCAAATGAAGCACCAGTAAGAATCGCCTTAAAGGAAGCCTTAAAACCTTGCAAAAAACCACCTGGCAAAAAAAAACAACTTGGATAATTAAGATAAATAAAGATGTTCAACAACTTCGACCAAATCTATCTTTAGGAGTAGAAGAACTTACGCTGTTAACTGCAGATAGAAGCGGGTGGAATACTCTGATAAATGTTGATACCTCAATGCCTACAATAGGTGGAATGAGACTTTGAAGAAGAAAGAAAATGTATTTTTCTGGTAACATTAGCAATATATATATATTTAACATTGTAACATTAACGTGTTTTATATGTATGTTTTATAGAAAATATGTGATTTGATAAATGATGTAAGATGTAAATTTTTTACCATAATTATACAATTTTATCGTACTAATCAAGTTCTAATCTTTTTACCGGCACTTTTAATTTATTTGCACCTACTTGTGTGTTTGCATTGTACTAACCATGTACTATGTATTTTCTACTTTTAGCTGTAATTTTACTTTCTATAAATTGTCGATATGTTTTACGATGTTTTTAATGGACATATAAGTCTATTGACTTCAGTTCATAGATGTATTATAAATAAATAATAATAATAATAATAATAAATAAATGTATGTATGTAATGTAAGGGCCGTTAGTGTAAATGTGTATTTTAAAATAAAAGATTCATCATCATCATCATCGTAATCAGCATCAGCATCATCGTCATCGTCGTCATCGTCATCAGCATCAGCAGCAGCAGCAGCAGCAGCATCATCATCATCATCAGCATCAACATCATCATCGTCATCGTCATCAGCAGCAGCATCATCATCGTCATCGTCGTCATCGTCATCAGCATCAGTAGCAGCAGCATCATCATCATCATCAACATCATCATCGTCATCATCATCATCAGCATCAGCATCAGCATCATCAGCATCAGCATCATCATCAGCAGCAGCAGCAGCAGCATCAACATCATCATCATCAGCATCAGCATCATCAGCATCAGCATCATCATCATCAGCATCAGCATCATCAACATCATCATTATCAACATCATCATCGTCGTCGTCATCGTCGTCGTCGTCGTGTAATAACTACTCTAGTCTGGAATTCGTGCATTCGTCTGATAACATGATAACACGTCTATGCAATACGGAATTAAATACTGGATAATTAATAACCCGTGCCAACATGAAATAGCAGGAGTAACCTGAAGCACTTGGGAAATCGGATACCGTCTCATTTTGCTTTGCCTCTGCGCGCCTCAAACACATTACGCTGTCCATTTAGAAAGGGATTTCAGTTGCTAATTCGTTTAGCTGAGTTCTTAGAATGGTAACGTTTATTACTTGGCTTCACGAGTGTTGCGTCTGAGATGGACTGCCGAGCATTGAAATGATCTTCGTCTTGAAAATGATTATTACAGACACATGAATGGCTGTTTGTGAAGTTTATGTTTCCAGATTCCTCGTCAGGGGAATTAGTACACTACGTGCAAAGTGCACGCATTATTGACATTTGTGGTAACATAGGATGCAGCGTGCGATGTGTGCTTTTTTATTTTGGTTTTCCATGAAAGACAACTGTTGTGGAGATTGCTGGCATCTATTAGAATTAAATAGAACATTGTAGAATGTTCCATTAGAATAATCGTCTTACATTGTAGAATATTCTAGAATGTTCCCTGGCACCCTGTATAAGGCGAGGCAGGCCGCTGAGACACACTCTGATTCGCACGGACGCCACTTACACATTCTCTTGTATACTTGTATTTTCAGATACACTTCAATGTTTTCCAGATTTTCACGTTTACTGTAAACATTTCGCGTTCCTTCATATTTTGTGTTGTAGAACTCTCGCTTAATAAACTAGTTTAATTTGATGAAGTGTTTTCTGGTTTTCTCTACGAGCCTTCCGAGAGAAACAAAACACAACAACAACAAATACTAAAAATCCAGTCTCGATCGTGATTGGATGTTAACGAAAGAGAGTTGATAAAAGATTGTGATGTTTATTACTGACTTTCTACAAACGAACGAGAACGGAATAAACGAGTACTAGTTTTACAGATCTAACGTGTCAAAAGGAAAAAACGTTGACATACCAATATACCCTAAAATTAAAGGTTCTTGATAGAACCCTTGTGGAACTTTGAAGAACATTTAAAGAACTTTTTTTGAGAGTGTATGAGAGTGTAACAAGGCATTCATGTATTTAGAATGAGTCGTGGGATATCATTCTATTAAACATCATCTTTTTGTAAAGCACAAGTGGAAAGAGAGAAAGAGAGAGAGGAGAGAGAGAGAGAGAGAGAGAGAGAGAACAGAGAGAACAGAGAGGGTTTAGGGAGAGAGAGTGAGTGAGAGAGAGAGAGAGAGAGAGAGAGAGAGAGAAAGAGAAAGAGAGACAGATAACAGAAACACTGAGAACACAGAAAGAGGGAACAGGAGAGAGAGAGGGGGGAAAGAAAGAGAAAGAGAGAGAGAGAACAGAGAGGGATTTAGGGAGAGAGAGTGAGGGAGAGAAAGAGAGAGAGAGAGAGAGAGAGAGAGAGAGAGAGAGAGAGAGAGAGAGAGATGAGCAGGAAAAGAGATGAAGAGATAAATGTAGAGAAAAGGAAAGGGCAAAGGAAAAAGGAAAAGGTGCAGAAAAGAGGAAGAGGAAGTAAAATACAAAGAGGTCATTCTCTTCTGCATCAAATCACCGAGTGGTCCCCAGGTGGCCATCTCAGATCTGCTTGAAAATATTCTCAGAAATAGCTGAATACCTGTGTGAGGCGAACATTTATAAACTGCAACGTTTTCTTTCTGAAAAACTTCATATAATTTTCCTTATAGCCTTAGTTTAAAGGGTTTATTTGCTTTAGATTAGGCAGTTTTTATAAATGATGAATGAATCCTAACCATGTAAAAATGTGTACAGGCAGAAGTGAGTAAATAACAAAGCAATGTAAATACAAATAAACTCAAATAGATACACATACATACAAATACTTATAAACAAGGACATATACATGGAAAGTTAGCAAATGTGACACAATGAATAATATAACAATTAAATAATAACAATAACTATCTTAAAATTTAACACGAATACGTGAAAAGGAACCATATCAGGCATATTCAAAGTTCACTATCTTTATTTCTTATATTGGTTTACGATATAATGATTATAATGAAAAGTACAAGTTGATATTTCACCAATCCTCTTGGCTTAGTCATAACTGGCAAAATTTCTCCATATAAATATTAAATAATCCAAATTTTTACATTTTTTATACAAAATATTCAAAGCATAGGCTATTCAAAGAGTCATATCAACATACACTCATTGCACGTCTATTACACACAGCGGGTAGGGCAGAATCTAAAGTAGAAGAACTCTGTCCTCCAGGTCAGTTAAACACAGCAGTTAATTCAGTAAAAAAAATCAGACACTGCTAGCCCAGTGACTTCTCAGCACGATTTCCGAGCTAGTATTTCTGTTGATAGGATCACCAATATGGGTGATCCAAGAGAATACGAGACAAATTGATAAACAATTCGTGATCTTATCCACGAGCCTCTTACTGTCGCAGAAATTTGTATTTGCAAAAACACTTTCTGCGCATATTGTCAGGATGCGCAAGTGTCAAAAGAATTGCTGCTTGCATCATGTACGATTATTTTAGAATTCTGCCTGCCCAGTGTCTACAATAGACGTGACGGGCGTATGATGATGATGATGATGATGATTGCAAGAAACACAGAATAAAATCATTGAGTATTTCCAATAATAAATGATAGTAATTCTTTGAATTTATTTTAAAGACTGTCGTTGAGAAGTAGAAAAACACTTCGCTGCACTCCCAACGCCAAAGAGGGGTGGTTGACGGAAGACGCAACATTAATAATTCTAGCAATAATTTCTACCTGTAGCCCATTGCTGTTCAAGTTCACTTCAAACTTTTTTATGTAAGAAGCTTCCTTTATAAGACGAACATTTCTTGAAGCAGCTTCGCCAGTTGCTTTGAAACAATTAGGAGAAAGAGGAATGATTGTTGTTATGTGTATATTTTGCACTAATACGGCGTTTTCTTGGTGGTAATACATCAAATGTATTGATTATTTCATTCAAATAAGGACAATGTTCTCTTAAATTAAACTAATATAAAATTAAAATACGGATGAGACCGCAGTCAGTCAAATAAATTAGCACAAGTTTTATAAATAAATAAAAAATAAACAAATTAGAGCTTTATTTCAAGCTTTCGTTGACAGATGGAGCTCTAACTGTCGCGTAGTGGCATTGGATAAGGAAAATACAAAGTGTCTCAAAACTCACTAAACACTTTGATTTTTAATTTTCTTTTAAAAGCTTTTCCCAATGTCTGCAAGATTTTACGTGAATCAAAAGGGGTCATTGACAAATCTTTTTATTTATTTCTTGACTAGAACCCCGTTGCTATGGCGACGACGCCGACGGTGCAAAAGCAGTCTGGATGTTTTCAATCATAAACTGAAGTTCAGTGGAGATTCAGTGCGTCATATGAACCACACTATTCTCTCTCTGTTAACAATGTAGTTTTTCAAGAAAGTGTAACTTTTCTTCACCATTAGTGGACTGTGAGAAAATTTCTCAACGCAAAATACCCGACTCGTGATTAGATTGGTCTGTCAAGTCCCTGGAAAAGGTACGGAAAATAGCGAAACCTGCTGGCACAGTACCTCTTTTAGACTTTTTGTCTAATTTGACTAAACTGATTGTCCTAGGTTTTAGTTCGTCTGTACCAATTTTCAAACGCTTTGTACGTAAGAAAAAGGTGAAAATGAATGTGTATAGAGTAAAGGGGGACCTGTTAACCTACGTTGAAAGCGTTAGATTATGATAGATAATTACGTTGATGAATGCTGACATGAAGCCAGTTAAGGAGTGGTGTCACGTGAATAAGTGATTCAGAATCGAGGTGTCGAAGTTCCGCGCACGATATATAAGCCTTGTGATGCGTCCAGAGAGTCTGGGAGCCGGAGCGGAGCAAGCTAGATCAGGGGCTTGGCATTACTATCTGCTATATTTATTGTGTTTGATGTTCAATAAACGTGTAGTTTTATAATCAGACTTTTCGTAGTTTTGCCAGCCCTAAAACACCAATAATCAGCTATACACAACCAATACAACGAATTATTTTTACTTATAGTGACTTATGAGACACCCAATACACTGGCTTGTAACATGTCGCATGCAGTACCAGGCGTAGACAGGAAATAAACAACACCCTCCACCAATACTAATGACTCACGAGCGTGGACCTGCATTTACAAATAGCCTACTCTGCCCAAATGATTAATGCTTGTGCATACACAAGATCTTTTCGGATGATACGCGACCTGAAAACAAATCACTAGCGTCTGTGTGTTGGACTAATCGAGTATGAGTGACCTTGCTTATTTTTAACCTTCCCTGATATCGATGAAAGCCATTGACCATGAAGCTGCCGTGATTCGCGTTATCTAGATGAAAAATGCCATACACGAGCAACTTTTGATTTAACGTCATCTTCTCGAGCCATCAATTCTCTCTAATTTGGAAGTGATTGTTCTGGCAAGAGATTCAGCAGCTTGGCTGAGGATGCTATTGAAGCACGTTCGTACAAAATCAGTCGTGAAATTGCCTAAAACCAGTCGTATTGATTATCGTAATCCGCGCGATGTCTGCAGTAAAAACAGCCCGAGTGACTAGCTCTGCCTCGTGACGTATTCGTATGATCAGGATTGCTGTTTTTGCATTTAATTGTTTCTCGCTACTTCACCATATTGCTTATTTAGCGTCAGCAACAAACACGTAAATATAATACGTATATTTATTTAAGTTAATCCTTGTTAAAACATTCGTTCTATAGCAGACACTTTGCCAGGGTTGTTCTAAGCAACAGCAATAGCAGCAGCAGCAGCAGCAGTTTTTAGTTTTAGTTTTTTTAGTTTATTATCATTATCACATTCAGTACAATATAATGACATTAAGCACACAGTGACATCAAAATTATTATATCATACTGTATTAAATTGTTATGTTTCATACACTATCGTTATCATAAAAGAATAATTGTACTGCAGTGGGCTAGAGAAGCAAAGGCTTGTATAAGCCCACTGTCATGTGAACCCGATAAAAAAAGAACGGATGAGTGAACAAAAAAAAGAACTGGGAGAAAGGTTAGATCACACAGGAAAGGTAGAAGGATGTGTTAGTGGAAATGGTAGGAAGAAAGATAATAGATTGTGCTATGCTGACATCAGCTCTAAAGATTTATCAATGATGCCTTGTTTTGCCTAATATGTTCCAAGATTGTGGTATGACTGCTGCAGTAGGTGTGGGAAATTAGGAAGTATTGTACGTGTTGAGAATCATTGCTCTGTATTTCTTTTTAAATTTTTGAATTGGAGTTTAAATTGGAATTTGAATTGAATGAGCAGCAGCAACAACAACAACAACAACAACAACAACAACAGCAGCAGCAGCAACAACAACAAAAACAGGAATAGCAACAGCAGCAGCAAGCACAACAGCAACAGCAACAAAAGCAGCAAGAGCAGCAGCAACAGCATATAAAGGATATTAGTTTTACGTAACTTTAAATATGGAACTTGACCTGGTGTTAAACAATAACTCAAAATACTGTAATGTATGAAATACAACATTATTGTTTTTTAAGAGTGACTTGCGTGAAAGAATTATTATCACCGAAGTTTAATTTCATGTTCGCGCCCTACAAGCATTTCGGTTCACCATGCGCTAGATAGATGCACAAAAAAACTGTCTCTCTACCTCATAATTCAGTTCTGGCGTAATTACACATTTGTAGTAAAATCGCGGGATGAAATTTAAGTTTTTAAGCATAAATTGGCCGTCATTTGCAGTCACTGTTGTACAGTAGCACTGTACTTACTACTGTACTTCAATTTTCGTTATCGTAAACACGTGCGTCATTTGCAGTCACTGTTGTACAGTAGCGCTGTACTTACTACTGTACTTCAATTTTCGTTATCGTAAACACGTGCGTCATTTGCAGTCACTGTTGTACAGTAGCGCTGTACTTACTACTGTACTTCAATTTTCGTTATCGTAAACACGTGCGTCATTTGCAGTCACTGTTGTACAGTGGCGCTGTACTTACTACTGTACTTCAATTTTCGTTTTCGTAAACACGTGCGTCATTTGCAGTCACTGTTGTACAGTGGCGCTGTACTTACTACTGTACTTCAATTTTCGTTATCGTAAACACGTGCGTCATTTGCAGTCACTGTTGTACAGTAGCGCTGTACTTACTACTGTACTTCAATTTTCGTTATCGTAAACACGTGCGTCATTTGCAGTCACTGTTGTACAGTAGCGCTGTACTTCAATTTTCGTTATCGTAAACACGTGCGACACGCTCGTGGAATGTTTGCGCTGTTAAAAATTGTATTTAGTCATCACTAGCTGGGCTTCCCGTCCGTTAACTAAGTTTTTAACCTATTATTTAATTATATCCAGAATACTTTCTCGCTATTACGGGTGTCGAAAACAAGAATAAGTTATTTGTTTTTTGCTCGTAAAATTGTGGGAGAGTTAACGCATCAGGTAGAATTTTTTATCTAAATTTTGTTCTAGAAAGGTATATGATGTCCAACGTTGTATTTCCTGTATAATCATGAATAAAAACAATAAACAAATTGGTTAAAACATCAAGATGTACTTATTTACCTTATCAATATATTAGTAAACATTATGATCAATCAAAGTCAAGTTCCTGTAAGCATAATAATATAGTTAGTAGACATCACTAACATCACCAAATCACGTTGAAAACACAGGTTCTCGTCTGATCACCAAAGTTAAGCTACGTAGAGCTTGGTTAGTATTTGGATGGGTGACCGCCTAGGAACACCAGGTGCTGTAGCCTTGCGGGATGCCCACACTGTATCTCGACACTAGGCGGAGGAGCTGCACAAGCAGCCAGTGACCCAACGGCCATGTGTAGAGGACTAAACCTTCTAAATCAGGAGTGGAGCCCCGAAGGCGGACCAGTGCAGCATGCTCACTGACTCCGGCAGCTCCTGTAGCCAACCTGGTGCCAAACGTATCGCTCCGCTTTCCTTTGGACTACACCAGCGAGGAAGAGAGGGGGTTCCTGCGATCTGGGGAACTCAGGATCTCCATACAACTTGCCCTGGAAACGTTCAAGGATCGGATTGCTCAGCCACAGTCGACGCTGCAGCTCCATCAATGTGATCCACAACTGATTCTCTTGGCGCACATTCCATTGTCTTCAGAGACAGAAGCATGCCAACAACAGATGCCAACAACCAAAAAACATCATAACATTACAATATATGTATAGATGGGAAACTCTTATCCCTACACCTACAGTATTGTAAGTTGTATCTATTAAGGGGGGACCTATCCCGATCACTATACAACAATCAAGTTTTCTTCAAGAGCCATTTCCTACCTAGGTCTTTATACCTAATCTATTCATTAACCAATTATGCAATAATTTAACAAGTAATTCGACAGGTTTTCTACCGACAGCTACATACATTCCTAAACAATTAAGCTACAGAAGTAATTATGCACTATTCATTTAAGTACTTCTATACAGCTTTTTTACAGTACAAATGACAATTTGTTTACCTCGGAAAAGAAGTTTACGACAACAGATGTTAACATGCGTCCTCTTCACCATACTTTAAAATAGGAAATATCGCATACGAAAAATCATGCTGTCTTCCTTTAATGCCTTCGAATGAAGTCACTGTGCAACAACCGTCTAAACATTATGTTCTAAACTAAAATTCTAACAATGCTGGCAGGCTGTACTGGTAAAAGTGTTTCAAAAATTCTCGTATGCTAATACCGTGTGAATACCTTTCATGCCAATTTTCTACAGTGCTGGCAGTCTGTAATGATAAAAGTGTTTTGCAAACACTCGTATGCTAATATCGTGTGAATACCTTTCATACCAACAACCTTTGCTACAGTGCTGGCAGGCTGTAATGATAAAAGTGTTTTGCAAACTCTGGTATGCTAATATCGTGTGAATACCTTTCATGCCAATAAGCTTTTCGTTTCCTCTTTACGACCCTTTACAACCCTAGCAGTGAGTTTTAGTTGCCGTTTCCAATGATATGCTTAAAATAACTGTAATAAGAGGAGCTTCAATACACCAGTTACAACATCATCTCTACCGACAACTTTCAGCTGATGACGCAACGTACTCGAAGCAAAAATTTTTACAGTCAGTAAAATGATTAGGGACAATAATGGGCTTTTAGCAATCCCGGCTCCTCTTACTGATGACGTCACTTGTATTTTACAGGATTCTTCCGCAAAATATTACAAGCGAACATGAAAGGGATAAAATCATACTTAGGTATGCCAGGTTATGTTCAAGTAAGGAGGGTTTTGTTAGTTAGGGCAACTAGGTTGTACAAAATTATGTCAAACAGAGGTTACTCTACGACGTGTCTTTTTCAATCACTTGAAAATGTTTTTAAAAATCGCCATTTTCTTTTATTTAAGCTTGGCCGGTGTTCAGTGAAGCAAGTGGCTGTTGCTTTGATGTGATTTTGGTGATGAGAAACTTGTCTAGTCTTGTCTCTTTGTGGTCATATTGTAGGAGCCACTTCTTTTTTATCATTGTTGTAGTTGGTTTACTGTGTTTGTGCTTTGCATTATGTGTTACGTCTGTAGTTATCACTTTAACATCTAAGGTTCGGCAGTCAGTGTCATCGCCAGGAGAGTTTGAAGATAGTGAGTAAGGACCAGGTCCCTGCCGGGAGAGTTTGAAGATAGTGAGTAGGGACTGGGTCCCTGCCGGGAGAGTTTGAAGATAGTGAGTAGGGACTGGGTCCCCGCCGGGAGAGTTTGAAGATAGTGAGTAAGGACCAGGTCCCTGCCGGGAGAGTTTGAAGATAGTGAGTAGGGACTGGGTCCCCGCCGGGAGAGTTTGAAGATAGTGAGTAGGGACCGGGTCCCCGCCGGGAGAGTTTGAAGATAGTGAGTAGGGACAGGGTCCCCGCCGGGAGAGTTTGAAGATAGTGAGTAAGGACCAGGTCCCTGCCGGGAGAGTTTGAAGATAGTGAGTAAGGACCAGGTCCCTGCCGGGAGAGTTTGAAGATAGTGAGTAAGGACCAGGTCCCTGCCGGGAGAGTTTGAAGATAGTGAGTAGGGACAGGGTCCCTGCCGGGAGAGTTTGAAGATAGTGAGTAGGGACAGGGTCCCCGCCGGGAGAGTTTGAAGATAGTGAGTAGGGACTGGGTCCCTGCCGGGAGAGTTTGAAGATAGTGAGTAGGGACAGGGTCCCCGCCGGGAGAGTTTGAAGATAGTGAGTAGGGACTGGGTCCCCGCCGGGAGAGTTTGAAGATAGTGAGTAGGGACTGGGTCCCTGCCGGGAGAGTTTGAAGATAGTGAGTAGGGACAGGGTCCCCGCCGGGAGAGTTTGAAGATAGTGAGTAGGGACTGGGTCCCTGCCGGGAGAGTTTGAAGATAGTGAGTAGGGACTGGGTCCCTGCCGGGAGAGTTTGAAGATAGTGAGTAGGGACTGGGTCCCCGCCGGGAGAGTTTGAAGATAGTGAGTAGGGACTGGGTCCCTGCCGGGAGAGTTTGTAGACAGTGAGTAGGGATTGGGTCCCCGCTGGGAGAGTTTGAAAATAGTGAGTAGGAACCGGGTCGGAACTATGTAGAAACACAGCCAGCTACAACTGGAAAATCGTTAAAAAATTTCCTTTCTAATCCACAGCCAGCTACAACTGGAAAATCGTTAAAAAATTTCCTTTCTAATGCACAGCCAGCTACAACTGGAAAATTGTTAAAAAATTTCCTTTCTAATCCACAGCCAGCTACAACTGGAAAATCGTTAAAAAATTTCCTTTCTAATCCACAGCCAGCTACAACTGGAAAACCGTTAAAAAATTTCATTTCTAATCCACAGCCAGCTACAACTGGAAAACTGTTAAAAAATTTCCTTTCTAATCCACAGCCAGCTACAACTGGCAAACTGTTAAAAAATTTCCTTTCTAATCCACAGCCAGCTACAACTGGTAAACTGTTAAAAAATTTCCTTTCTAATCCACAGCCAGCTACAACTGGTAAACTGTTAAAAAATTTCCTTTCTAATCCACAGCCAGCTACAACTGGAAAACTGTTAAAAAATTTCCTTTCTAATCCACAGCCAGCTACAACTGGAAAACCGTTAAAAAATTTCCTTTCTAATCCACAGCCAGCTACAACTGGTAAACTGTTAAAAAATTCCTTTCTAATCCACAGCCAGCTAGAACTGGAAAACCGTTAAAACATTTCCTTTCTAATCCACAGCCAGCTAGAACTGGAAAACCGTTAAAAAAATTCCTTTCTAATCCACAGCCAGCTACAACTGGAAAACTGTTAAAAAATTTCCTTTCTAATCCACAGCCAGCTACAACTGGAAAACTGTTAAAAAATTTCCTTTCTAATCCACAGCCAGCTAGAAATGAAAAACTGTTAAAAAATTTCCTTTCTAATCCACAGCCAGCTACAACTGGAAAACTGTTAAAAAAATTCCTTTCTAATCCACAGCCAGCTAGAACTGGAAAACCGTTAAAACATTTCCTTTCTAATCCACAGCCAGCTAGAACTGGAAAACCGTTAAAAAATTCCTTTCTAATGCACAGCCAGCTACAACTGGTAAACTGTTAAAAAATTCCTTTCTAATGCACAGCCAGCTACAACTGGAAAACTGTTAAAAAATTTCCTTTCTAATTCCCTGTAAAACCAGATATTGATGAAAAACACGTTCACGACACTGAACTTTAACGAACGTCTAAAGGTTAGATCACACATTGCATGACATGTGTCTACAGCAGAAATACGAGATATCGATTCCAATGCGTAATTACAAGAGCCGGCAAAAAACTGAATCCAGGAAGTTTCCCGAAAACAACCACCGAGACGTTCCTCAACAGCTGATAAAATTTAGTCAAGCAAACACTTTCTTAATCTGCCGAAATTTTCGGTTTCTGTTTGGCCCAGTTCGAAATGAAATTGTGGGATCCAATTCTCGCCTCGGAGGCACCACACATGACATGCTTAAGATTATTATTTTAAATGATTATGCATGTAACAGCTGCACGCGTAAGCAGTGAGTTAAAATAAAGAAACAGCAGAATTTTACACATTTTACATTCTGGTGCAAGCGTGAAGGGGGCGTATTAACCAACAGGGTAACTAGGCTGTAGGCTCCTAGGGCGCCAATGGTTGAGGGGCGTCACATTTTAGAACAAATTCTTATTCTCCTCGGAAAATGTGTATACATTCATATTCATGTAAGGGACGCATTTTATAACACACCACAGGCAGTTACTAATTTCAGCTGTATATATAACGCCAGATAACTAACAGGTGGAAGGTTTTACACAACAAGCAGATGCGCAGCCTGCTTGAATATAAGCGCTATGCAAATACATGTAATTAATAAATGACACGTAGAAAGTAGGTTAATAGTGTTTCAACACACCACAAGTAGTTGTTTAACCTGCTCATTACATAAACAGGCATAAATTCACAACAGAGACGAACTATCAGTCTAGGATGTCGCAAAGTCTTGACACGCCTTTAACAGCGTGTGTTTTAGATCAGCATTATAATGCACGTACACGAAATGTATTCAGGCATATATTATATTATAATATGATATAATTTATTGTCGTATATTACTAGCTCACATTCTAAGCATTGTGTTCTTTTTTCTACTGATAATAAACAAAACTGATATATGGTACTTCCAAAAATACCAGTATAACACCTTAAGTAACTCACTACTTACTGTTTTTCCAATGCGGTCTCGATTATTATTAGTAACCTACACGTTACTTCAATAAACCCGCACGCTTTGTCGAAGATCCACCAATACCAATTTTTAGTCTTTGTATGACTCGGTCGGGGTTTGAACCCGCGACCTCCAGGGTGGTAAGCGAGCACGCTACCACTGAGCTACGCCACCCTTTACAAACAGTATAATGTTGACAAGTTGATATTAAATCTCAAATCCTAGTAATATTTCAAAAAATAAATCATCGAAGCAAAGAAAAAGAATAAAACATGCGTTATTTACAACCTGTCGTCTTTCTGCCATTTTAAAACTTTCCTCTTTTTTAGACTGGAGCCTTGGGCAGATGACAACACGGGAGCCATCCATGTTGCTGTACCGAATTGCAGCGAGTGAGTGTTTGTTAGACCGTGTATGACGTCATCAAGGTGGGCGGGGCTAAACCCCGCTTGTGTTCTAGGTATTTCTTTCGACTAATTAGGCCAATTTCGTTCTCCCCACATTGACGGTAAAACCAAAAACGTTTTACTTACGTCGTTTTCTTTGATCAAGTCCACGAAGTTTTGTTTTTTCAAGTTATGTCTTCATTTCCAAGGCGTGCCAGTCGTGTTTATTCGTGCTGAATGTTTGCTGCTGTTTATTTATTTAAAACTGATAAGCCTTCGCTATGTTAATCTTTCTACAGTAAATAATCTTTCTACTCTTAAACATTCGCTAGAATAAGCATAACGCGTTGATTTGAGATAGATGGAAAAATGAACCCGTGAGCTTCATCTGGACGAGTTATTAAAGCAAAACTGATTTAGATTTAGATTTAATAGATTTATTTCGCAATAAACATATACATATACATTACATGTGCATCGATAATCAGTTTTTATTAATACAAAAATATGATACAATTCATGAATTCTATTATAGCATTTTATTATTGTTCCTATATGAATGAACTGGATATAATCTCAAACCGTAGATCAAAACAACCTCAAAGTGTTGAATGGAAACATACATTTTTTTAAAGAATGACTTACGTGTGAATGAACTATTACCGCACAAGCTCGTTCGCGCCACCACTTCTCCGCTGTTACGTGCACTTCGGCATTCGCTAGCTATAGACAGGCACAAAAAACAGGTGCTGTACCTCTCAGTTCAGATGTGTTACTTTGTGACGAACTGCATACGTTCGACAGCTCAGCCACGTGCTTTGCAGTTTTGTCGTGCATTTTTTTAGGAATGAAGTACAGCATGCACAAAAACCTGTTTGTTAAAAACCACTTGCCACACGAATAAAACATACTGTATGCATTAAATGTGTGAACGAAATATACATTAGAAATAGGCTTACATCAAATATCTAATTACTTTATGGTAACAAATTAACCACAACTGCCTTGCTCATTTTATGTACATCAGACCACCATACTTGTATAAAACATTATTCGAAGTACTTGCTATGATGGTGAATTTTTTTGCCAGTATTGACAAGTATTAAGGACTGGCCTTGAGAATAAAGCAGTTTTTCTTTCAATTGTTCTTTCCTTTAACAACTGTATAACTCCATATTTTCTCTTCGAAAATGCTTCTCCGGCGTTCTAGCAGTTCAAAAATTTTCTGGGCGCCAACCATTGTGCGATTTCCCTCTCCCACCGAGGGGACCTCACACACCCCACTTCCCCGGGCCTCGCTTAGGCTGAAATAGGCCCTGGCCAAACGACCCGAGTTTGTATAATTATATATTGTTAAAGTTCACAAGCAATGCTTTTCTTCAACACAAGAATGCATTAACTAACAAGAAATTAAGTCTTAACATAAGACTTCGATTATTTAATGCTTACGTTGCCAGCATATTTATGTACAATAAACTTGGGGTTTAACGATTACGCAAAAACCAGATTGACACATTTCACAGAAGTCTTCTAGGGAAAGTTTTAAAGATAAGATGGCCATATGTAATCAAAAATGAAGATTTATGCGCCAGAACGAAAGGAATTTCTTGCCAAGATCCGAAGATTAAGATGGCTAGGACATCTTTTAAGATTACCAAACCAAGCACCAGTAAGAATCGTCTTAACAGCAGCCTTAAAACCTTGCAAAAAATCGCCTGGTAAACCTAAAACAACTTGGATAGCTAAGATAAATAAAGTTTTTCAACAACTTCAACCAAATCTATCTTAAGGAGTAGAAGAACTTATGCCGTTAGCTGCAGATAGAAGTGGGTGGAATACTCTGATAAATGTTGATGCCTCAATGCCTACAATAGGTGGAATGAGATTTTGAAGAAGAAGAAGAAGAAGAGCTACTAATCAATGAATTGCGTTTAAAAATACATTACGAGTCCGTGACACTAGATACATATTATATATATAAAATAATCTTTATTTGCCATTAAAATACATTGATAATCACAGATAAAAATTTTACAGAGATGATCAGTCAGTGTTAGTTAATAAAAAACTTACACTGCTAAAGGCTAATGCGTCAGTGCAATCTAAACTACTGCGCAGTACTGGAGAGTAACGACGAATAAAATCAAACATATGTACAACTATGTACAAAAAATGAAAAAAATCTATGATTTAATTAATATGGCCGTGGATATATAAATTCTGAATTAGTGTGTATGTTGTCATACTGGTGTGATGGTATTTCACATCTGGTTAATATTAGTGTTTTAAATGCTGATAGGGACTTGATTTGTTTAACCTGTAATGGTGGAGAATTAAAAAGTAGAATTGCTTGCTTGATTACAGAGTTCGTTCCATAGTGGGTATTTGTCCTAATTTGTTTTAGATTGCTTGTTCTGGAATTAACGATAAGATTTGGAAAAAAGGTAAATCTGTTATTCTGGAGGTGGTTTGCTGATGTTGTTAATGTATTTAAATATAAAAAAACAGAGTAAAATATTCTTTGTGTGCTTCAATAATAGGGAATTTTAAAGTTTTTCTCAGGTTAGTTGTTGAAGCTTTGAATTTTTCTGCCTGCCTTACGTTTGTATGAGTACCCAGCTATCCATCTCAACGCATAGTTCTGAAGGAGATTTAATTTTAAGTTATTTTCTCTTTTGAATTTTTTGAAGTAGCGTACATACAATATAAGAAGTGTGGTAGAACTAAACTTTTACATATTAGTGTCTTAGTTTCCTTTGTTAGTTGTCCTTTAACTTGACGGAGATGTGATGTGCTAGATGTCACGTGATACTACCAGTCCTCGTAAACATTTTGTGCAATAAACACGAGAACGTAATGTACTCAACAAGCTAGCGACAGTCGCTATATTACATCCACACGAAGATTAATGATGTATCAGTCGAATCATCAATTATACAAGGAATAGCAACCATACAGTGAAATGAAAATAACAGGTGACATAACACAGCTTCGTAGAGCAGTTTACACGTATTAACACAGCTTCGTAGAGCAGTTTACACGTGTTAACACAGCTTCGTAGAGCAGTTTACACGTATTAACACAGCTTCGTAGAGCAGTTTACACGTATTAACACAGCTTCGTAGAGCAGTTTACACGTATTAACACAGTTTCGTAGAGCAGTTTACACGTATTAACACAGCTTCGTAGAGCAGTTTACACGTATTAACACAGCTTCGTAGAGCAGTTTACACGTATTAACACAGCTTCGTAGAGCAGTTTACACGTATTAACACAGCTTCGGATAGCAGTTTACACGTATTAACACAGCTTCGTAGACCAGTTTACACGTATTTTCACCTTCAATTAATACGCAAAAACAAACATTGAGAAACATGGAAATCTTTAGTAAATGACAAGGACTCGTCACTACAGCTACTTACAGCAAGAGAGGATGATTTTTCATATACTATATTCATTTTAACGCAATTAATATTGCAAAAGCGTTTCTGATATTTAAAAATTTAATTAGTGGCGAGCGAGCCCAACTACTGGTGACATCACAAACTAACATGATTTTCAACAGAAAAATATTCCACGAGCGAGTTGCATGTGTTTGCGAAAGCGAAAATTGAAGTACAGTTGTACTGTGATATATTTAGTGTGTTGTAAGCTAAACTAGTTTTAACACTAAGTTTTAGTGTTCTAAACTAGACAAGCTTTAAGATAAAAAATTAAATTTCAAATTTACCACTATACTCACGCATGAGCTGTCGAACGTGTGTAGTTCGTCACAAACTAACACATCTGAACTGAGATGTACAGCACCTGTTTTTTTAGGCAATGCGTTTCCGAAATGCAAGCGCTATTGCCCGTCTAACTAGCGAATGGCGAAATGCATGTAACAGCGAAGAACTAGTGGCGCGAACGTGAAATTTGTTTGTGTGGTGATAATTTTTTTACGTAAGTCATTTTTGGAAAAAAATAGCATGTTTCCTTTCAATATTTTAAAGAGTAGCTTGTTTTGACATACAGTTTAAGATTGGGTCCGGTTTTGCTTTAAACGAAATCGTAGCCTGCATACTCTACTAATTAAGTTTATTCAGCTAAGAGATGTTTTTCTTGGCTGGATTTCGCCTCCTTTTACCTCCTCCGCGGAAGAAAACTAGCTATTTCCTGCAAATTTAGTCAGCTCAATTTCTCTAAGTTTTTGAGGGACAATAACAGGATTTATCCCACAAAGAACTTGTGGCGTGTTAAGAGCACATTATGCTCGCTTTTAAGATCAGTAAATAATTGCTTGTAGTGTGTTACATTGTAGTCGCATACAGTAAAAACATCTGTCTACAGTAAACTGTCCAACGTAAGCCGTCGCAACCAAAGTTTGACTGCACACGGATGTTAGATAGAACACTAAGCGTGTTTCGTAAACATTTTTGTGCGACAAAATTGGTAAAATGGCGTTTATGGAGCCCGCACACGAGCAACAGTCTGTGTCGCACAAGATGTTGCAGACAGATTTTGCATCGTGTGTGTCAATAATAAGTTTTTGCAAAAAAATCACCAGAGCAGCATTTGTAGTTTAGTCATCTAACAAAACATCAGAAGTAATGCCCGTATTTCAGGGAGAGACTTGCACTGGTTATTTGCTTAACAGAATAAGAGGTAGGCAATAAGATCAGATGAGATGAGATGAGATGAGATGAGATGAGATGAGATGAGATGAGATGAGGTGAGGTGAGGTGTGGTGAGGCGAGGCGAGGCGAGGCGAGATGAGATGAGATGAGGTGAGATGAGGTGTGGTGAGGCGAGGCGAGGCGAGATGAATGAGGTGAGGTGAGGTGAGGTGAAGTGAGATGAGGCGAGGTGAGATGAAGTGAGATGAAGTGAGATAGGTGAGACGAGATGAAGTGAAGTGACGTGAGGTGAGATGAGGTAAGACAAGACAAGGCAAGGCAAGGCAAGGCAAGGCAAGGCAAGGCAAGGCAAGGCAAGGCAAGGCAAGGCAAGGCAAGGCAAGGCAAGGCAAGGCAAGGCAAGGCAAGACAAGACAAGACAAGACAAGACAAGGCAAGACAAGACAAGAAAAATTTTCAAAGTCAATTATTTACATAGACAACGTGAGCTGTTAGTTTTTCATTGACTATAAAAATATAAAAAAAATTTACATTTAGAGCGGTATTTACATTACACGATTTCGCCTAAAATTTAAATTAATTTCAAATTTGCTTAGGAAAAATAAAAACTATGTACAAAAAAGGCATTAAAAATTTTGATTTAACTTTGTATTCTTAAACCAAATTAAATCAAACTCAAACTACACAAATATCCACAAACTTATTCATCACTTTCTCAATACATAAAACATACAGAATAACAACTATGGATATCGCTATGTTCCCTATATTCGCTATATTGTCAAACGCAGAGGACATATTTCTTGCCTAACGAGATGACAATGTCATTAAACTCTTTCAATACTGACTCAGTTATGTACTGGAGATTTTAATGATGGATATAAAACATGACGAGATTTAAAAGCTTGGAAAATTATGCTCTAGGTGTTTCTGCATGAGTCAAACGTGCAAAGTAGATCACGCTAGAATTAATAACGTGTTCATGCCACGCGTTGCGTCAAATGTACTTTTCATGTAATATACCTGTTATGGGCAAATTACCCAATTACGCATATAATTTGTTTTTTATTTTTCCCGCATGAGGCAGCCAAAAACTAAAGGGGACAAGTGGACAATTGCTGCCAGACTTGACTGGTTATTGCAGAGACTAACTTGTAATGTGGATAACGCAATTTTTATGTGAGAAATTTAATGTCATGCTTCAACCATAACCAGTGTGCTCTCTCTAGCCGAACGAAGCGATTTTTGTAAATCTAAGTTTATTAATTTGGTAGCAATTTTCTGTGTAATTTTTTTTATTCAAATTTCTGTAGTTTTGTTCGAATTGAATTACTGAAAATTTCATGTATTCTTTTGTTTTTTCTCCTTTAGAAAATAAAGACTGCAGTAATCACCTTATGAAAGGAACTGTCGTGTTTTGCTGTGTTAACAGTAGCTGTTTACTGCGTCCATTATGTGTAGCGAGCGATTTACACGGGCTTTTGGGACGCGTCTGAAACACTTCGTAAAAGATCCAACTTGCCCTCCAATCGAGACGTAATGTTCCGTAAAATTAGATTTTTCAGTCATTTCTACAGTGCAACAAAATCAGAAAGAATTCCATAGAACGTTTTCGTTTCTAATGTAGAATTTGAAGCAGTTTTATGGTTTCTTCTAGTCGGCGAAGATCAAAGCACACCGAGGAATAGCTACACTATCATATTGCTGAGCGTGTAGGACTGCAGACGTTTACAGTCGGATAGTGGACCCTGTTCGGTCCACAAATATCCTCGTCACAGTGCATAGGACATATTGATCGAACTTACTTTTCACCATGTTCAGACGAGTTCTTTCTACGTTGTTCACACTGTGTCTTCCAACAGTTGGTTATGTTTCGTGTCTACTGTCTGCTAGACGTCTTCTTTCTACGTTGTTCACACTGTGTCTTACTAATAGTTGGTCATGCCTCTTGTCTACTGTCTGCTAGACGTCTTCTTTCTACGTTGTTCACACTGTGTCTTACTAACAGTTGATTATGTCTTTTGTCTACTGTCTGCTAGACGTCTTCTTTCTACGTTGTTCACACTGTGTCTTACTAACAGTTGATTATGTCTTTTGTCTGCTGTCTGCTAGACGTCTTCTTTCTACGTTGTTCACACTGTGTCTTACTAACAGTTGATTATGTCTTTTGTCTACTGTCTGCTAGACGTCTTCTTTCTACGTTGTTCACACTGTGTCTTACTAACATTTGGTTATGTCTCTTGTCTACTGTCTGCTAGACGTCTTCTTTCTACGTTGTTCACACTGTGTCTTACTAACAGTTGATTATGTCTTTTGTCTACTGTCTGCTAGACGTCTTCTTTCTACGTTGTTCACACTGTGTCTTACTAACAGTTGATTATGTCTTTTGTCTACTGTCTGCTAGACGTCTTCTTTCTACGTTGTTCACACTGTGTCTTACTAACAGTTGATTATGTCTTTTGTCTACTGTCTGCTAGACGTCTTCTTTCTACGTTGTTCACACTGTGTCTTACTAACATTTGGTTATGTCTCTTGTCTACTGTCTGCTAGACGTCTTCTTTCTACGTTGTTCACACTGTGTCTTACTAACAGTTGATTATGTCTTTTGTCTACTGTCTGCTAGACGTCTTCTTTCTACGTTGTTCACACTGTCTCTTACTAACAGTTGATTATGTCTTTTGTCTACTGTCTGCTAGACGTCTTCTTTCTACGTTGTTCACACTGTGTCTTACTAACATTTGGTTATGTCTCTTGTCTACTGTCTGCTAGACGTCTTCTTTCTACGTTGTTCACACTGTCTCTTACTAACAGTTGATTATGTCTTTTGTCTACTGTCTGCTAGACGTCTTCTTTTTACGTTGTTCACACTGTGTCTTACTAACAGTTGATTATGTCTTTTGTCTACTGTCTGCTAGACGTCTTCTTTCTACGTTGTTCACACTGTGTCTTACTAACATTTGGTTATGTCTCTTGTCTACTGTCTGCTAGACGTCTTCTTTCTACGTTGTTCACACTGTGTCTTACTAACAGTTGATTATGTCTTTTGTCTACTGTCTGCTAGACGTCTTCTTTCTACGTTGTTCACACTGTGTCTTACTAACATTTGGTTATGTCTCTTGTCTACTGTCTGCTAGACGTCTTCTTTCTACGTTGTTCACACTGTCTCTTACTAACAGTTGATTATGTCTTTTGTCTACTGTCTGCTAGACGTCTTCTTTCTACGTTGTTCACACTGTGTCTTACTAACATTTGGTTATGTCTCTTGTCTACTGTCTGCTAGACGTCTTCTTTCTACGTTGTTCACACTGTCTCTTACTAACAGTTGATTATGTCTTTTGTCTACTGTCTGCTAGACGTCTTCTTTCTACGTTGTTCACACTGTCTCTTACTAACAGTTGGTTATGTCTCTTGTCTACCTAGACGTCTTCTTTCTACGTTGTTCACACTGTGTCTTACTAACATTTGGTTATGTCCCTTGTCCAGACATCTATTCTGCCCAAAGTATGTAATACGTAACATATAATATGTAATATGTGTTTGGACATCGGCTTTGTCTGCTTTTACACTCTGTCCACGTTGGACCTTTGTTAATCAGTTGAGTATGTATATGTTTTTACCCGTCCACATTGTGTCTCGCTAATATCTCTAGGGCCTGCTTTACTTTGTTATTTTTACATGTTCATAGAAGCTTGCCCGCGTCTTCCTATTCACAGGGAGTCACAGGCTACAATGTCCCCGTCATCTTTGATTAATAAAACAAATTTCTAGTATTTACTAAGATAGTGTTACTATCCAGCTTCAGTGCTGCTTATTGCTTAACTATTGCAGCCGCGTAGGCAAAAAACACGTTCTTAGGAATTCCATTTGGTCCAACATTGTTGAAAATTTGTGAGAAGAAAAAGAATAAATGACCGCGCAGTCAATAAAAATTTTGCTATTCCAAGTATTGAACAACGATCGTGCAAGTATGTGAGCCATTTAAAACGTTTCCTATAGAGGTGCTCTGATTCTAACAAATCTTCACCTGCGCTTGCAGCTTATGGCTGCATTTTATGCATTTAGCAGACCTTTGACTAGTTCAGCAGGCAAGGTTTATTTGAACTTCCGCTTTCCCTTGTATTGATCTGCAGTGCAGTAATTACTGCCTTTACATGGAATGACAGTCTCTCACACGTGTGTCAAAGCTTTACACAGATATGGCGACGGGCAAGGAAACCAATCTTCCTACCTGCTTTTTCTCTGCAGTCTTACTTGCCGGTCCGCTTTGTTGTCGCCATGGTTACACGTCAGAAAGAAATCAGCGTTGCCATGGAAACATCAGTGATTACTCGGTAATGAAGCCATGCGTATTTTGTTTGCAGGGCATGCTTGAAGGATGTGAAGTCTAGACTGTTTGTGCTATACCGTGTCGCAGAGGTAATCAAGGCATTAATTACTGGCTAAAATTATTGCAGAAAATCGCACCTAACTAGTTAGCCAAGGTAATTGTTCCTCTACCTGACTGCGTAATGCGTTTGGTTAGAGCAATCCATTCGCAGCATGATGATATAACAGGAAATAGTGTCAATTCTCTCTCATATCAGTTTATCAGCTTACGTAACTTCCTGGTAACAAACATCTTAGAAACAAATAACGATATACGTGTCGCCCAAGAGGCTTTATTAACGGTATAGCAAAAAAGTCAAGCATAAATCACAATTTTTATTTTTCCAGGCAGTTCAGCATATGTCTACCTAGACGTCTTCTTTCTACTTTGTCCAGGCTACATCTTATAAATGTTTGGTTATGTCTCTTGTCTACTGTCTGCCTAGACGTCTTCTTTCTACTTTGTCCACACTATGTCTTACAAATGTTTGGTTATGTCTCTTGTCTACTGTCTGCCTAGACGTCTTCTTTCTACTTTGTCCACACTATGTCTTACAAATGTTTGGTTATGTCTCTTGTCTACTGTCTGCCTAGACGTCTTCTTTCTGCTTTGTTCAAACTATGTCTATTAACATTTGGTTATGTCTCTTGTCTACTGTCTGCCTAGACGTCTTCTTTCTACTTTGTCCACACTATGTCTTACAAATGTTTGGTTATGTCTCTTGTCTACTGTCTGCCTAGACGTCTTCTTTCTGCTTTGTTCAAACTATGTCTATTAACATTTGGTTATGTCTCTTGTCTACTGTCTGCCTAGACGTCTTCTTTTTACTTTGTCCACACTATGTCTTACAAATGTTTGGTTATGTCTCTTGTCTACTGTCTGCTAGACGTTTTCTTTCCACTTTGTCCACACTGTGTCTTACAAATGTTTGGTTATGTCTCTTGTCTACTGTCTGCCTGGACGTCTTCTTTCTACTTTGTCCACACTACGTCTTACAAATGTTCGGTTATGTCTCTTGTCTACTGTCTGCCTAGACAACCTCTTTCTGCTTTGTCCATACTGTGTCTTATTACCAAATCTCACTAGTTCCTGTGTCTTATTACATTTGTCTCACTAGTTCCCCTGTCTAGCTGTCTTTTTTGAGAACCGCTCAAATACTCACACTATGTTTTCTAATACTGCTGAGTCAATGGTTTATGTCAACACGTTATGTATGGAATAAACTACGGATAGAAATGATATTTATTCTGTTTTTTTCATTTTTTACCTTTATCGAAGTTTTATCGAACCAATCGAAGTTCATTGAATGTAGTTTTGCAGCCAAATTTTTTATAGGTGGGTGGTAATCGAGACTAGGTCGACCGATAAACATCTTTACATACTTTCTTCCCTTTTCTTCTCTACGTTGGTGACTTGAATGATTAAGGACAGTGAAATCAAAGGTCATTTGAAAAACAGACTAAAAAGCTGAGCCTTTTGAACGTACACAGTTGAAAATAGTTTTTGGTGTGTTGATGCGCATGCGTGCGTATTATTATCCTTACCAAAAAAGTCTGGGGTGTTTGAGGAGACTCGGCAAAAATACCCAACTATATGAAATATTCAGTAACAGATTTTCAGTATTCAGTATTCAAGATACAATATTCAGTAACAGAATTTCAGTATTCAGTATTCAAGATACAATATTCAGTAACCGAATTTCAATATTCAGTATTCAATATACAATATTCAGTAACCGAATTTCAATATTCAGTATTCAATATACAATATTCAGCAACAGAAATTCAATATTCAGTATTCAATATATTTTAATATTCAGTAACAGAATTTCAATATTCAGTATTCAACATACAATATTCAGTAATAGCTTTAGGATTGTTCTGAATCTAATATTCGAAGAATAAGACTGTACGTGGCTGTTGTCACTAATTCACTGAAGATGGTTTTTCAACTTCATAGCAGCGATGTTTACAGAGAGTTTTATGACACCAGGAACATGAGCCTGAGGAAGCCAAGTTTATTTGGGGAGGATAGCTTATAGTCGTCTGACTTGTGGCAATGACTGAACTGGAGTTTTACAAACTAAGCGTGGAACGACTTGAGCAGCGGAACGCTCACAGACGATGTGAAATTTGTCTAAAAATTTAGTATTGTTGTACGGCTTTAAAATTACAATAATTAATGAAAATTTTTAAAATTTATGACTTTTATAATTTAAAATATGTCGCAGAGTGCATGGTTATTATTCAGGTGTATAAATCATTTAAAGTTTTTGTTTTTTCACTGCCCATTTGCATTGCAGACAAACAGACACAGACAGACAGACAGACAGACAGACTGGCTGATGCCCAGTTAAACGGATAGACTGATTAAGTAATCAAAAATAGCTGATTAATCAATTAATAACAAATGCTAGGAAATAGTATTCGGCGTAAGTTACTGGCACATTCTGAAACATCACATGCAACGTTGAAGATGGTGACAGCGACGTCATTGCAGTCATTGGTCATCATCATCATCATCATCATCATCATCAGCAGCAGCAGCAGCATCGTCGTCGTCATCATCATCATCATCATCATCATCATCATCATCTCATCATCATCATCATCATCATCATCATCATCATCATCACCATCACCATCACCATCACCATCACCATCACCATCACCATCATCATAATCATCACCATCACCATCACCATCATCATAATCATCATCATCATCATGATCATCATCATCATCATCATCATCAACATCACCATCATCATCATGATCATGATCATCATCATCACCATCATATTCGTCTTCATCATAGTAATTTTGTAGCCAGTAGAGAGTTGTTTGTTTTTCGAAAGAAGAATGACAAGCAACAATTAACTTGTTTATCAAATACACGCATAACAAACAATAAGTAGCGAATAAGGAAAACAAACAACTAACAACCGGCAAACTTCACTTGCTTCGCTTACGTACAACCTTGGATTTTGTCAAAGCGTATAAAAACGTGTATACATAGACATAGACATAGACATAGACATAGACATAGACATAGACATAGACATAGACATAGACATAGACATAGACATAGACATAGACATAGACATAGACATAGACATAGACATAGACATAGACATAGACATAGAACATTTATTTTCTCCAATTAGTTTAACATCAAAAGTTTTTTAAATATTAAGTAATTATAATCATGGAGCAGGGCAGGGAAGGACCATAGGGTCATCTAGTCTCCTGCCCTTTCTTATAAATAGATTAGTATATTAAAAATTAACGGTGATGCTGCAGATAACAAAAACATAAAACAAATAAGAAAAAATAATAATAAAAACAGTATGAATGGTACAAATTCTCCAAAAAAAAACTGAAAACAAAAAATAATAAAGTTAGACACCTAAATCTAAACAAAATAATGCAGTTATTCACTAATTAGGATTATTGTATGTAGTAGTTTCAAATGGGGTCTTATTAACAGGGGAATTAGAGACACAGAAAATACGGTCTTCCATTGTTATTTAAAATGAAAGAAAACATACTAGCCTGGCTGATTTTGTACATCATTTCCAACGTTACTCTCGTCGTCATAGCAACGTGGGTTCAGCAAAAAATATATAACAAGAATTGCCAAAGTGACGTTTAGATTCTTGCAAACTTTTACTGAGATTGGACAAAAATTTTAAAAGGAAATTAGAAATGAAACAGTGTATATTGACTTTTGAGGCACCCTGTATATAAATCCTGGCCCGGGTGGCCCGTGTGGAAACAGCATCCGACGGATTTACCAGGATCCTTCCCCCACCCCCCGTTTTCTCCCTCTAGTGGCAAACTCAAACAACTGTAATTTCAAATTTCATGTTAAATAAGTTAAAGCAAAACAGAGACCAATCTTAAACTGTAGGTAAAAAAATCTACTCTTTAAAATATTTAAAGGAAAGGTACTATTTTTTGCAAAAATGACTTACGCGAAAGAATTATTACCACACAAACACAATTTCACGTTCACGCCACTAGTTCTTCGTTGTTACATGCATTTCGCTATTCGCTAGTTAGACGGCCACCAGCAGCGCCTGCATTTCGGAAATGCATTGCACAAAAAACAGGTGATGTACCTCTCAGTTCACATGTGTTAGTTTTGAGAAACTACACACGTACGGCAGCTCGTGCGTGAGCACAGTGGTAAATTTGAAATTGGAATTTTTATCTTAAAACTTGCGTAGTTTTAGTACAACACACTGAATATCTTACAGTAGCACTGCACTTCAAATAGTTAGCACTTTTCCTCTAATAACACTAGACAGTAAGTCAACTCGCAGCAACTGTCGGAGACTTTGCAATTTCTTACCGATAGTAACTCGCAAAGCAGTTTACACTTGCGAGTTTGCTGTCATATAGAAAACTCGCTGGTGTGAGCGCGGCTTAATAAACACCTTCGCATATAAACAAGAAAGTCTATTCCAAGAATATATTGGAACAAGAAATTGTCAATTATCAGCTGTAAACGAAGCAAAATTGCCCCATTAAATCCTTGAACGACCTTCATTTCTATCGCGTGAACAGCCGACGACAATAAAACATCCATTCAGCACATCTTCATCGCCATTTGTTATTATTTCATTTCAATAAGTGCATTTCTCTTCTTTGCAGCTTTCAAAGCGGAAGCCAAAGTGCGCAAAATAATAACGAACAAAAACAGACGAACCGCACAACACCGGAACAGGTGGCGCTGTTGGATTGTGTGCTACAAGGAGGAAACCTTGGGCCTGCTCTGTCATGCTGCCCCCTTACTATCATGGGTACAGGTGGCGCTGTTGTATTGTGAGCTACAAGGTGTAAATCTTAGACCTGTTCTGTCACGCTGGGCTCCCCCTACTATCATGGGTACAGGTGGCGCTGTTGGATTGTGTGCTACAAGGAGGAAACCTTAGGCCTGCTCTGTCATGCTGGGCTCCCCCTACTGTCATGGGTACAGGTGGCGCTGTTGTATTGTGTGCTACAAGGTGTAAATCTTAGACCTGTTCTGTCATGCTGGACTCCCCCTATTGTCATGAGTACAGGTGGCGCTGTTTTATTGTGTGCTACAAGGTGTAAATCTTAGACCTGTTCTGTCATGCTGGACTCCCCCTATTGTCATGAGTACAGGTGGCGCTGTTGTATTGTGAGCTACAAGGTGTAAATCTTAGACCTTTTCTGTCATGCTAGGCTCCTCCTACTATCATGGGTACAGGTGGCGCTGTTGGATTGTGTGCTACAAGGAGGAAACCTTAGGCCTGCTCTGTCATGCTGGGCTCCCCCTACTGTCATGGGTACAGGTGGCGCTGTTGTATTGTGTGCTACAAGGTGTAAATCTTAGACCTGTTCTGTCATGCTGGGCTCCCCCTACTATCATGGGTACAGGTGGCGCTGTTGGATTGTGTGCTACAAGGAGGAAACCTTAGGCCTGCTCTGTCATGCTGGGCTCCCCCTACTGTCATGGGTACAGGTGGCGCTGTTGTATTGTGTGCTACAAGGTGTAAATCTTAGACCTGTTCTGTCATGCTGGACTCCCCCTATTGTCATGAGTACAGGTGGCGCTGTTGTATTGTGTGCTACAAGGTGTAAATCTTAGACCTGTTCTGTCATGCTGGACTCCCCCTATTGTCATGAGTACAGGTGGCGCTGTTGTATTGTGAGCTACAAGGTGTAAATCTTAGACCTGTTCTGTCATGCTGGGCTCCTCCTACTATCATGGGTACAGGTGGCGCTGTTGGATTGTGTGCTACAAGGAGGAAACCTTAGGCCTGCTCTGTCATGCTGGGCTCCCCCTACTGTCATGGGTACAGGTGGCGCTGTTGTATTGTGTGCTACAAGGTGTAAATCTTAGACCTGTTCTGTCATGCTGGACTCCGCCTACTGCCATGGGTACAGGTGGCGCTGTTGTATTGTGTGCTACAAGGTGTAAATCTTAGACCTGCTCTGTCATGCTGGGCTCCCCCTACTGTCATGGGTACAGGTGGCGCTGTTGGATTGTGTGCTACAAGGAGGAAACCTTAGGCCTGCTCTGTCATGCTGGGCTGGTAGCTAGCTTTAGTGATAGAGCGCGGGGGTACTAATCCCAGGTCTCGTGTTCAAATCCCGACTAGTCTACAATTTTTCAGTTTGTCTCGTTTCTGTAACTCGTTACCCGCAATGGGTAATAACTGGTAAAATAAACCACAAACGGTTTATAAAATATTCTGGCAGTCGCAGTCATAATTAATTAACAATACCGAATTATTGTGAAGTGTCTCAGTACTCAAATCTACCAGAATAGAGGGCGGGCCAGTCGGCTAGGTGGGTCAGCTGACACGGGCTTGTGATTACGAGCTGAACTACTTTTACTTTTCCTGGTAGGCATCATTTACCTTGAGTTTTTGGTTGTCATTCTATTTCTTTTATTCTGTTCTATTACTTGCTTGAAGAACATTATACAGGCCTATGTATAGTACACCACTATATATATATATATATATATATATTTATTTATATATATATCAATAAGGAGTATGTTTGCATGTACAATGTGTTGTGTTTTGTTCCGCTCGGAAGGCTCGTAGAGAAAACCAGAAAACACTTCATCAAATTAAACTAGTATGAATTCTACAACACAAAAGTATGAAGGAACGCGAAATGCTTACAGTAAACGTGAAAATCTGGAAAACGTTTGAGTGTATCTGAAAATACAAGTATACAAGAGAATGTGTAAGTGACGTCCGTGTGAATCTGCGTGTGTCTCTCTCAGCGGCCTGCTTCGCCTTATATAGGGTGCCAGGGAACATTCTAAACGTTTCCTTCTAGAACATTCTACAATGTAAGACGATTATTCTAATGGAACATTCTAGTCGTTTCTTTCTAGAACATTCTACACGGTAAGACGATTATTCTAATGGAACATTCTACAATGTTCTATTTAATTCTAACAGATGCCAGCGATCTCCACAAGACAATGCAGAGTAAATAGGCAAATAATAGTCTTCGTCAATGATCGATGAGTGATCGCCTTCAATGCGAGCTTAGAGTGGGTTTTATTCGCCACCAAGGTTCTACTCGCATCAAAGACAAAGCAAAGGGGCAAAAGCACGTGGTTAGTCTGCCGATATTAAAAAACTAAAACGCAGGCAAGTATTTTGTGCTCTGAAATGTTTTCGTTTCCTGCATGAAACAAACAAACGAGCCAGGCCTTAGCTTAAATTATTTGATTTGTTCAAGTCATGACCCCCTACGAAGAGTTTCTACATGACTGGCAGTTTTAAAGTTTGGAAACTGCTATTTTTTATGGCCAGCATTTTGCCATTAATATATTTGTAGCATTGAAATTTAATTTAATTTTTGTAGTAAAGTTTAACTTTCCAGCAGGTATATAGGTATATACAAAAGTACACCACTTTTCGTTACGTTGTTTATTAATACGCTTCTGTTTAAAGCAAAACCGGACTCAACCTTAAACGGCTGGTCAAAACAATCCACTCTTTAAAATATTGAAAGGAAACACACTATTTTTGAAGCACGACTTACGTGAAAGAATTATTACTAGACAAACACAATTTCACGTTCGCGCCACTAGTTCTTCGCTGTTACATGCATTTCGCCATTCGCTAGTTAGACGGAAACTAGAGGCTACATTTCGGAAACGCATTGCACAAAAAATAGGTGATGTACCTCTCAGTTCAGATATGTTAGTTTGTGACGAACTACACACGTTCGAGAGCTCATCTGTGAGCAAAGCGGTAAATTTGAAATTTGAATTTTTATATTAAAGCTTGCCTAATTTTAGTACAACACACTGAATGTCTTACAGTAGCACTGCACTTCAACCTTGGCTTTCGCAAACACGTGTAACACGCTCGTGGAATATTTTTGCTGTTAAAAATTATGTTAGTTTGTGATGTCATCAATAGTTGGGCACGTCCGCCTTTAATTAAGTTTTTAATCTATTATTTAATTATTAGAAACGCTTTTGCAATATTAATTGTTTTATAATGTACACTTTTCATCGGATTTGAAAATGGGGTAGCATAAGAAAAATCATCCTGTCTTCCTTTAACATCTACCTATCAAACATGCTGCACATGTCAGTCATTTATTATCTGTGACAGCCATATCTAACACATGACCTAAGCAAAAAATTCGTTTGAATCGAGACCGAGACCCGACTAACATGAAGAATGTGATTAGTTTTCGATCTCGATCTGTTTTTTGGGATCATCATCATTTAGATTGAAAATGTAAAAGCTTCACTAAAAGATAAATCAATATTTCGGTTTTTCTCGATCTACGATTGTTACTAGACATCTCCATAGTTACGCGTGGCTTGGAGATGTGACTTGCAAAAAGTAAATATAACGGCGGGTTCTGACTAACAAGTTTTTCCTCTGACAGCAAACTTGTAAATGTAGTAGTAGTAGAAGTAGTAGTAGTAGTAGTAGTAGTAGTAGTAGTAGTAGTAGTAGTAGTAGTAGTAGTAGTAGTAGTAGTAGTAGTAGTAGTAGTAGTAGTAGTAGTAGTAGTAGTAGTAGTAGTAGTAGCAGTAGTAGTAGTAGTAGTAGTAGTAGTAGTAGTAGTAGTAGTAGTAGTAGTAGTAGTAGTAGTAGTAGTAGTAGTAGTAGTAGTAGTAGTAGTAGTAGTAGTAGTAGTAGTAGCAGCAGTAGCAGCAGCAGCAGCAGCAGCAGCAGCAGCAGTAGTAGTAGTAGTAGTAGTAGTAGTAGTAGTAGTAGTAGTAGTAGTAGTAGTAGTAGTAGTAGTAGTAGTAGTAGTAGTAGTAGTAGTAGTAGCAGTAGTAGTAGTAGTAGTAGTAGTAGTAGTAGTAGTAGTAGTAGTAGTAGTAGTAGCAGTAGTAGTAGTAGTAGTAGTAGTAGTAGCAGTAGCAGTAGTAGTAGCAGTAGTAGTAAAATCTTTATTTGCCATTTTAAAAACATTGACCATCATAATAAAAGACAGACAATCAATGTTAGTTCATATAACAACATACACTGTTCTGGGCAAATGCGTCTGGTGCAACCTAAACTATAAGTGCAACTAGGAATTCAAAAATAAAATATAAACTAGTTTAGTAAGGTCTAGGAAAAATGAAATTATGATTTGAGCACGTATCATCGTGTTCGTATGTCGGATATTCAAAACGAGTCCTTAAATGTTTTTTTATTTAGACTTGAATATTAATAAAGAGCTGCTGTGTTTTAATGAATTCCAAAGTTGTATTGCTTGCTTAGTAATGGAATTCTTTCCATATTGATTGTTCGTTCTATTGTTTCTTAAATTTAGTGTTCTGTTATTCATACTAAATGTGAACTGTTCTACGAGTTAACGTCGGCATGGTATTGCAAACTCTCTGACACTTGCTGCGAGTTGATCTCCTAAGAGTTACTGTCTAGATTGAATGCCTTTGCGAGTTACTTTCAACGCTTCTGGCGGCGAATAGAGAAGTAAATCATCCTTACTGTCGGAGAGTAACTCACAGCAAATTTTGCTCTCTACTCTGAACACGATTGCGAGTTATTGTTGAGTTATTCGACGAGTTAACTTGGCTGGTCTGAACGCACCGTAAGACAAATGATTGCCATAGAAATCTTAACAGAGTTAAACTGAAGCAGCTTGGACCCTGCACTATAGTGATTAATTGAGCCTTCCTGCAGAAACTGATAAATTTGAATTTTGCAACGAGCAATGTTGAATTTCGAGCATCACTTAAAGGACAAGAAAAGGGGTACCCGAAATAGGTTTCAAAGAAATCGCCGTAAAAATTACAACAATTTTACGCATATATCGTGCTCGCATTGAAAGGATTTTTTGTTTGTTTTCACTTTAAATCTTCCGCAATACTGTTCCGACGGCGCTGTTGCATGACGTCATACACGCACAACGTAAGTCAAGGGAAAAAGTAAATGTTAAATTACGTCTCGAAAAGTTATTCATGCAAATCTATATTACTCAACATTTCGCTTACCTGCATGAAAGACTTATGTAACTAGAAAAGAAAATTATTAATTATTTAAAATATTTTCGCAAAATGGTAAAATGTCGCTGACTCACCTCCAGGGTGCGCCAGTCACAAACCAAAAACTAATCTTATTGACAAGATACAGTAACTGAAGATTTTACTTGTCATTTCACATGTGATATACGATTATTTTTTCAAACTTCACTCAGTCTTATCTAAACTCTTTTCAAATGACTTATCGTCAAAATGGCTTCGTCTAACGGTCATCGCGGTAGTTTAAATTAGCAGGTTTTATACAGCGTTTCTACGGACACAAGCCCTGCATGCAAAAAGGCAGTATGTAAAGTTCAAGACGAATTTTTTAAGCTTCATGTAACTGGACTGGTTTCTTGTGCTTTAATGCATGTCAGCATCCATAACAGTAATGGCATTTACAGAAGAAGAAATGTGTCTCTAGACAGTGAGCAGAGGAGTGAGTTAGTCACTAGGCTAGTTTAAACGCGCCATAACATTCACGCTCACTTTATTGTTGTTGTTTCTTCTTGCAAGTATATTCATAGAGTTCACAGTGTTCATCGTAGAGTTCACAGTGTTCATCGTAGAGCTCACAGTGTTCATCGTAGAGTTCACAGTGTTCACACTCATAGAGTTCACAGTGTGCCTGTTTGTAGTAGCATTTTTTCGCACACGAGTGTGAGGTTTCTAACGTAAACCTCCACAGCCACTTGACCTATTATCTTCATGCCAAACATTTTTGCTGCCCATGGTTTATTAAAAATACGCTCTGTGATTGACAAAGTGGTTTATTTAAATGCCTACTTAAGCAGAAACAGCTCTCTCTCTCTCTCTCTTTCTCTCTCTCTCTCTCTCTCTCTCTGTCTCTCTCTCTTATCCTTCCCCCCTCTCTCTCTCTCTGTTATTTTCTCTCTGTGTGTGTCTGTCTCTCTCTCTCTCTGTTATTCTCTCTCTCTCTCTCTCTCTCTCTCTCTCTCTCTCTCTCTCTCTCTCTCTCTCTCTCTCTCTCTCTCTCTCTCTCTCTTTCTCTCACTGCTCTCTGTGCTCTGACGCATTAAACATTCAACACAATAATAACAGATTAAAATGCTCCACATTAAAATAACGTAATAATCGGTGCCAAATCGTAAGCTATGCGTTGTTTGTCAGCTTGAGTGCTTATGTTACGTCATATATAATCTCTTGAGGTACATAATACATGAGTAAAACAAACGAGAATGACTAAAAAACAACCAAGTCGTTACGTAAGAGAAGCCACAAATAATCACAAGATGACAACAGATCTCATGGGTCCCGCTATAAATGTATTGACGTGTTTGTTTAAATGAGCTCTGCGCGCCACTTTGCACTTACTGTAACGCGCTTCAAAATCTGATGAGTTCTTACTAAAAATAGTCTAAAATGGACTAATGCCAAACACAGGCTAATGTTGGACAATGTACTTTTACCCTGGGGCGTAGCCAGGTTCTAAAATCACGGGGAGCACGCACACAAAAAGCGCCTAGGATCTTCACGGATCTCAACTGATATCATAGTCTATTGTCTAATAAGACTAACTTTGGCTTCATAAAATGAAATTGATGCCTTCACATTGTAACACAAAAGTTACAATATTCACAGACAGAACTAGGACACATGACCAAACAATTTTTAACGCATTGATGGTACTTTTAATTTTGTGCTTGAAATAAAAAACCGAGAAAGGTACAGTTTTAAGGAAATAATTAATTGTTATTCTGTATTTAAAATTAAAACACGATAAAGAGTCTTTCTCCATGGCACTCCTTGCCAGAAAAAAATATGTGATAGTATAATTGTTTTTTTAAATAATCTCAACTCTTACATGATATAATGTCTTCATAGTAAAACGTAAAAACAGCGAAATTTGCCTTTGCAATATTTAATTGACAGCCTACTGGACAATCACGTGACAAGAATACATGTTTATTGTATTGGGGCAAGTTGGTACTTGGTTCAATCAGTCAATCTTGACAAATGAGTTTCGTAAATGCTCATTTCAAAAACACGGGAGGCAGGTTGGTCAAATAGAGTAATGACTCCATTGTTGAAAAGGCGCCAATCTTGAAATATGTGCTCGGGGGAGGGGTTACTCCCTTTGCTCCCCTATTAGTTTAAATATAATTTATTATAGGATTGGATCAGACAGTTTGAACAACATGATTTAGGATCCTCACCACAACAGACTTTATACACTATTTACAAAAACATTTACAGTAAGAATTGACTATAACTACATAAGCTGACAAGTTTTACTACAAGATTACATTAGACATTAGTAACATTTACAGTAAGAACAGACTATAACTACACAAGCTGACAAGTTTTACTACAAGAATACATTAGACATTAGTAACATTTACAGTAAGAATAGACCATAACTACACAAGCTGACAAGTTTTACAACAAGATTACATTAGACATTAGTAGAAAATGACGGTTAGAAAATATTAATGTACGAATATTTAAGACTGATACATTTCATATCATATAGAAACTACTGGAAGCGTTTAGTACGTAATATAAAGTCATGTATGCATTGGAATATTTTACAGTTAGCAACATAGTTAAAGTCATCTTTTCCGAATAATAACAACTTCAACAGATCATTAGTTCCTAAGGCAGTTATACTAAGGTTTTCGGGCAGAAGCATTTCATTTAATTTATCAAACATAACAACTCTAGTTTGTTGATACAATGGGTAGTGCAACAAAAAGTGTTCAACAGATTCAAATCGAAATCCACAGTTACAATTCGGCAATATTGGATGACCGTTATTATCTTTACAGCGTTTAGAGAAAAGGTCACAGTTTAGCTGAGAAAATCCGATTAAATGATTTACCAAATGAAAAATGCTTCTTTGCTTCCCCTGTTAGCTACGTCACTGCCGTTACTCATAACAACAAAGTTGTAGAGATACAGTTTTCCCTCTCTTTTATTAATAGAGAAGGTGAAAAACAAGAGATACAGTTTTCCCTCTCTTTTATTAATAAAGAAGGTGAAAAACAAGAGATACAGTTTTCCCTCTCTTTTATTAATAAAGAAGATGAAAAACAAGAGATACAGTTTTCCCTCTCTTTTATTAATAAAGAAGATGAAAAACAAGAGATACAGTTTTCCCTCTCTTTTATTAATAAAGAAGGTGAAAAACAAGAGATACAGTTTTCCCTCTCTTTTATTATTAAAGAAGATGAAAAACAAGAGATACAGTGTTCCCTCTCTTTTATTAATAAAGAAGATGAAAAACAAGAGATACAGTTTTCACTCTCTTTTATTAATAAAGAAGATGAAAAACAAGAGATAGAGTTTTCCCTCTCTTTTATTAATAAAGAAGATGAAAAACAAGAGATACAGTTTTCCCTCTCTTTTATTAATAAAGAAGATGAAAAACAAGAGATACAGTTTTCCCTCTCTTTTATTAATAAAGAAGATGAAAAACATTTTATATGACCTTGTTCTTTTTGGGAAAAACCGAAAGCTTAATATCCGACATCGGCCGGTGTAGCTTAAGCCATTTTACTTAAAATGCTCTCGAGATAATGAAGTCATGCTATTTGTTCTAATTCTCGCAACATCAGGGTGGTTTGTGCTACCCGAAGCTACACAGCTATGCCATGCTACAATTGTAGCTTCAAAACTGCTTCTGTGGGGAATGAAATTCCTGCAGCTTATAATGTACTGCCACTATATCGTACGCTTTCATTCAATTGTGTCTTCCATTATGTGCAAAATGAGGAAATTCATCGTTCAATTTAACTTACTCTTCACCGGGAAGACACACTCAATTTCAGTAATTGGTTTTCATCATAACAGAAGACCCATATTAGTCGTTCATGTATTACACAATTGTAACAAGGATACACATGCAAACACATTATTAATTAAAACAGCACCTGTGATGCAGGTAGAGATCCTTTGTAGATAATAGACAAGAACAAGAAAGAGGCGATTGCTGTACCTTGTAGAAAAGCAAAAACCAAGCAAACGCAATGCCAGAAATTAACCTAGGCCAAGAGTAAATATAATACTGAAAAATATACTCACATTACGAACCAATAGCTCCAAAGGTGTAAACATCGTACAGTGGAGTTTGAATGGGTTGTTGCTATTGAGTTAATGCAGTTATTGACCAGCATGTCAATATCAGTGAGTTCATCCTTTACATCGAGAACAATCCCGTCTCTCCTGTATTGATTTTCCCGTCTCCTTTCTCATCTTGGAAATTTCATTCGATTTCTCGGTGACTAGACCAATCAGTGATATTGCCGAGTGAGTCCGAGGAAAGGCAGTTTCAAAACTCGAGTTTGACGTCATGTTTTTGGACATTTCTGCGCCTATTATAACACGGTTCTCTGTTATTTATGACCGTCTGGACGCGGCAAGAAAGCGGCTTCAGTTGTTTTTGCTCGTTCTGAATGCATTTGAGTGATTAGACGGTGAAATGAAAGCTATGTGCACTGAGCCGTTGTTCGTTCTTGCCGTGAAGCCATTAAACTCTTTTAATTCATCACAATGTGACGCAAATGGCTTCATGAAACGTTTCATTAGGCGCCATTCAACCTTGTTCCGCCCAAAGTGGAGTGTCTGTCAGTCGGTCGGTCCTCCAATCGATTAGTCAATCGGTCAGTCAGTCAGTTAGTCAAACGCTAGTATTTAATCACACTCCCGTTTGCCTTTTCGCGTATACTTTGTATACTTTTCAGTAAAACAGCAATCTTGTTCCATATTTACTCGAACCCCCTATCAGTTCTCTGATCATAACGACAATAGACACTGCTAATTGGAATAACCTTCGTGCTTCAGTAACTCGTGACGTAACAATAACTGAAGTAACAATGAACAGCAGTCGCTTCATCAGACCATTTCGGGGATAAGGACGGCACAAAACCTTGCTTACTCAATTCTCATCGATCCGTGGCAAATCTTGTTAAAGCCAACCCAGTATTTGTACTCTCCGGGCTCGTTAATTGAAAGCATGATGATGATGTGGCAAATTTGACGACATTAATGTGCACTGCTGTCTCTTCGCGTCCAGATGCTTGCTAAGGATAAAAAATTTCACGGATCATAGTCTATTGTCATGTAAGACTTAAACTTTGGCTTCATAAAACGAAACCGATGCCGTCACAGTTGGTTACACAAAAGTTACAATATTCACAGACAGGGCTATTATACACACTGAAAGTCTTCTTAAAGGTCTGTTTGAGCTAAATTCAGATAGTCCAGATTTTGACCTACTGGCCTTTTCACCTCTAGTCATACGTCAGTTTCAATGCTTAAAGCGTTCATGTTATTATGACTTTGGTTACACAGTGCGTGCATTTTTTTATCTCCTTTGCCCTCTTCTATATCGCCCACATACGAGCTACTTTGGCTGTTTACAGTCGACTGTCTTTTCACGCTTGGAATGTTGTACAGTCCATTAATGGAACCACTACCGGAATTATGTTTTGGGGAACCTCCTGACAGCAGCCCAAGTTGTTGCTCCGTGGCGTCGTTTTCACGATGGTAGAAATAGTTGAAATTTGACACTATGACTGGAACTGGAAGCGCTATGGTCAAAACACCAGCGATAGCACACAACGAACCGACCAGTTTTCCCCACAGACTTACTGGCCTCATGTCTCCATAACCGACAGTAGTCATGGTGACAACAGCCCACCAGAATGCGTCTGGAATGCTAGTAAACTGAGACTGCATGCCCGAATCCTGTTCAGCGTAGTAAACAGCACTAGAAAAAAGTATCACACCGATAAATAAGAAAAATATGAGCAATCCAAGTTCACGCATACTGGCCTTCAACGTTTGTCCCAGGATCTGTAGTCCTTTTGAATGACGCGATAGCTTGAATATTCTGAAGACTCTGACGAGCCTGATTACACGAAGCACAGCTAGAGACATTGCCTGGCTGCTAGTTTTATTGTCACTTGCTACTGCCGTGAATATGGTGACAAAATATGGCAATATGGCTATCAAATCTATAATGTTCATAATACTTTTAGCGAAAGTTATTTTACACGGCGATGAAGCAAAACGCATAGCCAGCTCGAAGGTAAACCAAATAATACAGACTGTTTCAATCACAAAAAATTCATCGTCGAATCTGGGAGATGTGTCTTCCACAAATTCTTTTTTGCCAGTGGAATTATTAATAATCACGGTATAATGTTTAAACTTGGGCAACGTTTCTATACAAAATATAACAATCGACAGAAGAATTATGCAGACGGAAAAGATTGCAACGCCACGGGCCAACTGTGACGTTTCTGGGTACTCCAACCAGCACCAAATCTTCCTTTGAATGTTGCCGTCAGGTAGAGGTCGCTCCTCTTCTTTGATAAAACCTTCATCCTCACGATACTTTTCTAGAGCTTTTTCACCAAGTTCATAAAACTTTATTTCTTCCGTGAACACGTCTAATGGCACATTCACTGGCCTCCGTAGTCGACCTCCACTCTGATAATAGTACAGTATAGCATCAAAACTTGGGCGGTTCCTGTCAAAGAAGTACTCGTTTCGCAGAGGGTCAAAGTACCTGATTCGTTTCTCTGGGTTTCCGAGCAGGGTATCCGGTATTTGATTGAGCGTCTTCACTTGAGTTTCGAACCTCATACCGCTGACATTGATGACAACCCGCTCACAGCAATCGTACTCCTGCTCAAGAGGTGGGTGCCTGTCGTACCGATCTGCATTCTCTGATGGCGGATAGTCAATCTTGGGAAATGACCTGGAATTAACCATAGGATATCCATAAGGGCGTTGAAATATACCGGGCAGTCGCTGGTTAGTACCATATAAACCTGAGTTATCACCACCAATGCGACTGGTTGTCTCCAATCCTGCCATACATGCCTCCATGTTTATGCACAAGTTCGTTCACTTTCACATGAACTGATTAGAGATTTGAAATTTACGCCTCACATTCAGGTATAATAAGGTAAACAAAAGTTCAGGTAATATGCTTTGCCAACGTATGTCAGTCTAGTTTTTCTTTGCACGGTAAGTAATAATCATGTTCGCGGTAAAAATTGGCACATCTCTGATGTTAGCTGTTAATTTTCTGGTCAAATTATATTACTTGATTACATTCCGCACCCCAAATGACTTTTAAGACCAAACAGCTGAATTTCGTACATCGCTCTTGCTTAGTATCTCATCTTTTTGAGCGCAGCAGCTTCCTTGCTGGCTTCATTCATCTAGCCAATAGTAGTAAGCGCCCGCGAAGTTAACAGCTCTCCTATTTGTTAGTTTCGTCTGAACCAATGATTAGCGAAATACGCGCTTTTTTGATAATATCTTTTCAGATGAGTATGACTAGACAAAGATAATATATTTGCTGAAAAAAGGTATCGAAAAAACATTATTTGGCTGGTATTGTTTTCAATATTGCAGCAAAATAGAATTCAGTATACACGGAGAGAGCCGAACGCCATCCAATCAACTGACAGTTTACAACCAGGGTTGCAAAGTGTCTTCTGATCGATGCGATTCGACGTGGCGAAAGACTACTGGCGTAAAGAAGTTCGGAAAAAGTAGTTCAAATGGTTTTACCACATTTTTAAATGATAAAAATATAAAATGCGTTGAAAACAAGGCGCACATCGCAAACGCTCTTATATTTAACTCTGTGGGCATATCGATCTTTACTGCGTGATGTTCTATTACATCTTACAAATAAACCTCGCGCATGCTCTTAAACCCACGGTTGCTGTTCGGCCGAGTGCCTGTCGTACATTTTATAATAATTTTTACGTTGCTTTGTGAAGACTTTGCTCTTTTTCAGAACGGTTATATGTTTGTTATCAACGTTCGAAACTGCTACCGTCGCCTTTACTAAAACGCAATGACGCAATTTCTACCCCCTAATTTATTAGCCCTTTTCGCTCCTAGAGATCCTATTCCTTATTTACCCCCAGTCGATAAGTTACCACACGAAAAGAAACTAGCTCCGTACGTTGGCGTAGGTGCATTTCTGAATAACTTTGAGGTATGTATAGCCAGTTTGAAAACGAGGTTTATGAACTTTAATACTACTGTAAAATGCTAGCATTGGAAGATTTAACTAGGTCTAACTGCTACAGTATTTTGGAGTTTTTATAGTTTCGAAAAATTTAGGTATAAAACGTGCACTATATATATGTCATATGTAAAAAAAATTAATTAAATTTTGACCTTAGCAATATTCAAATAAAGCATACATTTTACAACAACAACAACAAACATAAGGAGAGAGAACTATGGGCAAAAAGTCTGCATATGGGCTTTGCCCTGTCATTCTATAAAGCCTCTCAAGACATTGATTCTGCTTGAAATTGAAAACCGCAACAGTTTTTGGTAGTTGTAGCATGAAAGTGGCATTCATTTTCTATCTGGATTTTGCATTAAATGGTGTAAAATTTTGTTAAGGTGCTTTAAGCTTTTGCACATTAATAACATGTAATTAGTTTTTAGCAGTATTTTTTATTATATGATAGTGTGTGCATCATCGTTAGCATATAATGACTCAGCTCATGTTACTGAGATGCAGTGAACCATAATTTTTGCAAACAAGAATAGTAACAAAAATAAAACAGTTTGTGGCTCGCTGCATGATAAATTTAGTAATATTAACGAATTAATAATATATCTATAATTAGTGATACACTGAAGCTAGATTTTATTAAATGCATGTGCATAATAGGTTTTCCGTACCAAATCAAATTGTATAATTCAGCTGGAAATTAACATTTAATTTTGTACGGTAGCACATGTGTGTGTACAAGTTGCTGTACTTTTATTTATTACGTGCATTTTAGATCAGTCGAAGTATCTTTCTAAAGCAAATTGCTTTAGAAATTTGCACGTTGAATTCTAAGTGCCATTAAAACTGCAAGTTGTGCATAATGGCTGGTTATATCGCTTGGTATAAACTTGCTTGTAAGAAATCAACTCGATATCTTTCTAATTACCGTTATGGAAGATTTATCAGTGGTTTTTTTTAATTATAGAAATTCGTGTTAAACAATAAACTTAGATGTGAGTTGCTACTAGTAGAAAATGGAAGAGTTCTACACGGTAACATGAATCAGCAGTTATTTTGTCAAAAACATGAGAGAAAGTCATTGATTGTTATAATCCTTGTATCATCTGCAGATTTTGTCTTACAGGTGTTAGCACCAGAATGTGATCTGAAACACGTTTAGTGTGCAGGGCCAGAATTTCGTTATATTTTTCCAGAATTTAAGCAGATTCTCTCCATGTGCAGGGCCAGAATTTCATTATATTTTGCCAGAATTTAAGCAGATTCTTTCCGTGTGCAGGGCCAGAATTTCGTTATATTTTTCCAGAATTTAAGCAGATTCTCTCCATGTGCAGGGCCAGAATTTCGTTATATTTTGCCAGAATTTAAGCAGATTCTCTCCATGTGCAGGGCCAGAATTTCATTATATTTTGCCAGAATTTAAGCAGATTCTCTCCATGTGCAGGGCCAGAATTTCGTTATATTTTGCCAGAATTTAAGCAGATTCTCTCCGTGTGCAGGGCCAGAATTTCGTTATATTTTTCCAGAATTTAAGCAGATTCTCTCCGTGTGCAGTGCCAGAATTTCATTATATTTTGCCAGAATTTAAGCAGATTCTCTCCGTGTGCAGGGCCAGAATTTCGTTATATTTTGCCGAAAACAACCCCTGTGCAGGCCAGAATTTCATTATATTTTCCAGAATTTAAGCAGATTCTCTCCATGTGCAGGGCCAGAATTTCTTATATTTTGCCAGAATTTAAGCAGATTCTCTCCTGTGCAGGGCCAGAATTTCGTTATATTTTGCCAGAATTTAAGCAGATTCTCTCCATGTGCAGGGCCAGAATTTCATTATATTTTGCCAGAATTTAAGCAGATTCTCTCCATGTGCAGGGCCAGAATTTCGTTATATTTTGCCAGAATTTAAGCAGATTCTCTCCGTGTGCAGGGCCAGAATTTCGTTATATTTTGCCAGAATTTAAGCAGATTCTCTCCGTGTGCAGGGCCAGAATTTCGTTATATTTTGCCAGAATTTAAGCAGATTCTCTCCGTGTGCAGGGCCAGAATTTCGTTATATTTTGCCGGAATTTAAGCAGATTCTCTCCGTGTGCAGGGCCAGAATTTCGTTATATTTTGCCAGAATTTAAGCAGATTCTCTCCGTGTGTAGGGCCAGAATTTTATTATATTTTTCCAGAATTTAAGCAGATTCTCTCCGTGTGCAGTGCCAGAATTTCGTTATATTTTGCCAGAATTTAAGCAGATTCTCTCCGTGTGCAGGGCCAGAATTTTATTATATTTTGTAGGAATTTAAGCAGATTCTCTCCGTGTGCAAGGCCAGAATTTAAGCAGATTCTTCCCGTGTGCAGGGCCAGAATTTCGTTATATTTTGCCAGAATTTTAGCAGATTCTCTCCGTGACTTTTTACAAGAAACCAGAAAACCAAGGTTTAACTTACATAGTTCAAGTACAGTGAATTATAATAATTGAAACAGTGAAGATTGGATTGTACATTCTTTTGTGAGAAATAAATCTAAATGTTACTGTGGAGGCAACTCTTTGTGAAAATAGTTAAACAGTGTTTACAAAAAGTATTTTTTACCTGTCCAACTTGGTTTGTATGAACTGAATTGAAATATATGTTTTTGAGATTAAGTTTTTTGTTGAAGTTGAATGCTCATGGAAAAAGCACATCAATGAGTTTGCTGAACTTCTATATTTCAGAAACGATTTATGAAATTATTTCAAAACTTTGGTACATCCCTACACATGCTTACACATATATACATATTTTAATTAAAATTCAAGAATCAAGATTTGTTTATTTAGCCAACAACAGAACACATTTAGCCAACAACAGAACACGTGTATACAGATTGAGTTTTCTGTAATAATTTAAGACTGTAAATTACAAATAGTAAAGCTGTGTGGTTGAGGAGACATAAGATTAGCAACACCTGCATAAATTAAAGGCCACCTCAAGAAGAAATGGAAAAGGAGAAAGAGAGGGATGGTTGTAAAGAATGAAAGGGAAGAAAGACAGAAAGGCTATTTCGATGTGAAAACCAGTGCTGTACCAAACAACGATGACAACGATATCAATAATAAAAAATAACGTCATTATCACTAGGGGTGAGCATTCTCTACCAGAAAGCGAATTTGAATCGAACCGAATTTGTGACTTTCGAATTCGAATCGAACCGAACTTCAGTGTTTCGAATTCGAACCGAATTCGAATTGAGATTGAAAGATTTTCGAACAAGTTTTCGAGCCACCAGTAAAAATTAGTCTTACAAAGATCATGCATATCACTAGATTTTGTTCTGCAATAAAACGACTAATAATTTCTATAAAATTGTGTGCAGAAATCACAGCTAATTGCGTGATGTTTTAATAGTTTTAGTGATAAAGAACATGTGTGATTGAAGTGCTGAATTATTCGAATCTATAGTTTTGGATTCGAATCGAGTTCGAACTAAAAAAAAACTCATTCGATTCGAACGTTCAATGCTCACCCCTAATTATCACCATTGTCAGTAAAATGATGAATAATGACCATAGTAAGATAAGAAGCCAAGTTGTAGAAGGATATGTTTACATTAATATAAATTTAGCTTGAATTCTTATTATTTATCTTTTTTTACTATGCTTTACCTCCATTGTTCATATGTCCAGAAGACAGGTGAAGGCATTGGCGATACTGGACTAAGTACATTGTTAGTCGCGGTCAGCGCAGTTGCACTCCTACTTCTTTGCTTTTGATGAAGTGCAGGTGGAGAAAGGTTTAACCCGATTCGTTTAAGTTCTTCATCACTGCAGTCATCTTCTTCGCTTCGCTCTTCCAAACTGATAATTGATATCCGTCTCCATGAATGCGAAAACTCGGAAGTTTGTCCTACTGTGGATGATACTTCGGTTAAAAATGTTCAGTTTAATATATTTTATTGCTGGATTGGATTAAACTCACAGCAAAAGTTAACAGTTAGATTTTGATATCTCTCTTTCTCAAACTTTCGCTCATACTCTTCATTTCCATTTTATATTCCATGACATCAGTAAATGCCTGGATTAACCAGACATATTTGTTTTGTCTGATCGACTTGATGCTTGTGACTGTCATACTATCTTATCATAACTGCTTTGACAGTGCCGTGCATTAAATATGTCTAGTCAAAAATCATTCATGAATGTGGTACATTATAGGGACAAATAACTACCTCCTGTGTTCTCTATACCTCACTTCTCTCTCTCTCTCTCTCTCTCTCTCTTTCTCTCTCTCTCTCTCTCTGTCTGTCTGTCTCTCTCTCTCTCTCTCTCTCTCTCTCTCTCTCTCTCTCTCTCTTCTTTCTCTCTCTCTCTCTCTCTCTCTCTCTCTCTCTCTCTCTCTCTCTCTCTCTCTCTCTCTCTCTCTCTCTCTCTCTCTTCTCTCTCTGTCTCTCTCTCTCTCTTTCTCTCTCTCTTTCTCTCTCTCTCTCTCTCTGTCTCTCTCTCTCTCTCTCTCTCTCTGCCTCTTGTCCTATGCATAGTAACTTCTTTCTCTTTCTGAACCTAGCAAATTTTTTAAATGTTAAACAAAAAGAAAGTTTTTACCTGCTCGATTTGAGACTAATATTTAAATGAGTTTGTGTACTTTTATCAAAAGGAACATACCTGTGTCATCGCTCGGCGGTGAATTAAGTGGTGTAACTTCACTGTGATCAGATGTAGTTTTATAACCTCTACAGCGCTTCTGCACCTGCTGAGGATATCGATTGTCTTTTCGATGTCTTTGCTTCTTCTGTAGAAGTCTCCGTCCCACCTCTCTGTTCTCTATTTGGTTCAGCTCAACTGCTTGCCTATTGAAAGAACTAAGAGAAAAATAAGTTTATTTGTTTATATATTAGTCGCTTAGTAGCTGTTTAGCAATTTAGGAGTTTGTTTTTATTTTCCTCCACTAGATGTCAGCATGCAGCTAGTATTGTGAATCATATGAGTGAACACATGGTTTCAAACTGCCAGTTTATAAGGTTTTGAAGCCACCAGAAAGTTTATTATCTATGGCTTAGTTTTTTTACCACTGAGTAATTTTAATTATTATATATAGCATCACTGCAGAGTGTACATTTACGAGAGATTTATTATTGTTAGTTACGAGAAAATAAATGCACTCTGTAGACTTGACTTATGACACACAGTCACAGTTAATTAAAATGACTATTGTATTTAACTGCATTGACTTCGAATTAGCAAAAATGAACCAGTTAGTAATATATGAACAATTTAGCAGCAGCTGTGTTATGCTGGAATGATTCTTTTCCTCATGACTCCAAATGATTCAATAAATTAATTTAGCTCAAAAAACTTAATAATAGAAATTTAAAGGACAAGAAAAGGGGTATCTGAAGTAGGTTTCAGAAAAATCGCCTTAAAAAATTATATTACTTTATAGCAATTTTACGCATATATTGTACTCACGTTGAAAGGATTTTTTGTTCGTTTTCATTGTAAATCTCCCGCGACACTGTTTCGATGGCGGTATTTAATGACGTCATATACGCACAATGTAAATCAGGGGAAGAAACTGAAATGTTAAACTGCCCCAAAAAATTTCCCATGCAAAATGATGTTACTTAGCATTTCGCTTATCTGCTTGAAACACTTATGTAACTAGAAAAAAATTATTATTTATTTAAAATGTTTTCACCAATTGGTAAAATCTCGCTGACTCACCCTCCAGGGTGCACCACTCACTAACCAAAAACGTATTTTTAATCTTGTATCATGTGCGCTACAAATGCCCTGATTATTTTTTCAAACTTTACGCAATGTTATCTAAACTTGTTTCAAATGACTTATCGTCAAAATGGCTGCGTCTAACGGTCATCGCGGGAGTTTAAATTTACATGTTTTATAAATCGTTACTCTCGACGCAAGTCTAATATGCAACAAGACAATATAAGTGGTATAAAATTTGAAGACGAATTTTTTAAGCTTCATGTAAGTGGAGGGTTTTCTTGTGCTTCTCCTTAATAAATAATTAATCATTTTACATTTCCAGGATCCAAAAGACACGCCGCCGCCAACAAGATGTGAAACGCGTGAAGAAAGGCAGGAACGACGTGTAAGAAAAATTAGATTATCAAATTTCGTTTTACAATTTATAATATGCATATAAAATGGAATAAAGCTGTCACACCTGAGGAGAGGAAATACATTTGCATTTACCTGCATATGTTCTGATATATTAGACTGACTAACTTGCAAACATTGAATGCTACTAACAAATATGGCAAAATTAAATAGGTTTCTTTTTTGCATGAGTGGCACCATCTCTTGAGACATGAAATAAGATAAAATGTAAAATTTTCCTTTAAAAAACTGCAGAGAGATTATACTAACAATAAAAATTTTGTGGTTAAGGTAGATATATGTTACTTTTTTGCATGAGTGGCACCATCTCTTGAGACATGAAATAAGATAAATTATTAATAAATAATAATAATACATTATTTCACTAAAATTATTCTGCTGTTACGTAAAAATTGAAACTTTACTGTTTTTCTGCTACTTTTCGAAAAAAATAATGCTTATTCTCAATTTACAACTCATATCTTAGTTTGCCAGACAAAAGCGGGGAAACGTCGGTCCGAATTTGTCAATTGTCCGTATTTACCGATACTAAGCTAATACACTAGGCGCATGTATTAGATTCACAGTAATGCGGAATCAATTACCTAATTGTTTTAAAAACGTCTAGCACTGGCCGCTCCTATGCAAATGTATTAAAAACTGTTGGCAAGTGACTCAAATAACTCCGCATAAATGATTCTATATTTTTTATACATACAGATCTACACGTGGTTACACTGATGTACGTGATGTAAACAAAGTGACGGCCTACCAACTAGCGCTCAGCTCGCGAGACATGGACTGTGTCCGTAGTATACTGCACTTTTTAACGGTCCAGATTTTGTCACAATTTTCCAATGTCCGTAAAAACAAAATCCAGCAAATTGAGATACGAGTGTAACTAATTTTGCAATTTATACTGTAGGCTATTTAATGCAAGTGTTTGCTTCGTGTATTTGTTAGTGGCGTAACTATGAGTCCACTGGCCCTGTAGTCAGGGATGTTAATGGAAACAAAAATTTCGTTTCGGTTTGCCAATAGTTACACTTTCGCTTGAGTTTTATTTTCGTTGAAAATTATCAAGTTTCGTAGCCGAAACTTTCCGTAATTTTCAGTCGCATTTTTCAAAGTTTTAGTGGTATTTATCCAACTTACCGGTTTTTTTCCACTAGATGTTAAAAATGCTGAAAACTTTAAGTAAAATAGTTCAAATAAAGCGTAAATATCATTTTTTTTAAAATTTGCACCAGTTGTAGTATGCTGTTTTCGGCAATCCGACATTCTACTTTTTTGGTTGGGATTTTTTTGCCTAACTACTTCACCAAGCTTGTGTCAGAGCAAATATAAATAAACAAAGTATTTTATTTATTTCAGAGTTTTTTCAGTTTTGATAACATTTGTTTTTACAAATACGATTTCGGTATCGGTTTCCTAAGTTTCACAAATTTCGGTTTCGGTTTGTAGTTTCAGTTTCGGAAACATCCCTGCCTGTAGTTGTACTCGGCCCACGGGTTAGAGGAGTTCATTGTCTATGAAAAAAGCATTGCCAAAAGGGTCGAAACAATGGAAAATTACGCAAATATTAAACAATTGCTAGCGTGAAATCATGGAGAATGCGAAATAAAGGCAATTGGTGACAGTTTTATAACTGATTTTAAATTTGTAGGCGACACGTATTTTAGCTTTGAATGATATGGGCCACAAATAACTTTTTTCGAAATCCTATCCCTAATTCCAGAACAAGCAATCTAAAATGAATTAGGACAAATACCCACTACGGAACGAACTCTGTAATCAAGCAAGCAATTCTACTTTGGAATTCTCTACCATTACAGGTTAAACTAGTCAAGCCCGTATCAGCATTTAAAACAAAATTAAAATCACTAATATTAACCAGATATGAAATACCATCACACCAGTACGACAACATACACACTAATTCAGAATTCATATATCCACGGCCATATTAATTAAATCATAATTTTTTCATTTTTTTGTGCATAGTTGTAAATATGTTTGATTTTATTCGTCGTTACTTTCCATTACTGCACAGTAGTTTAGATTGCACTGACGCATTTGCCTTTAGCAGTGTAAGTTTTTATTAACTAACACTGATTGATCGTCTCTGTAAAGTTTTTATCAGTGATTATCAATGTATTTTAATGGCAAATAAAGCCATTAAATATATATATATAAACAATATATATATATATATATATATATATATATATATATATATATATATATATATATATAAATGTACAGTTATGCAATTTGCACTTGAGAGAGTGCATAGTATGTTTTGTCTATAGTCAAAACTTGTATAAGATTGTTATCTTTCAGAGGAAGGAGAAACAGGAGCAAGTTGCTTACAAATTGGAACAAGATATTGCACTATGTGAGTAAATGTGTTAAAGAATTTTTATTGAACCTCATAACCCATTGCACAAAAAACAGGTGATGTATCTCTCAGTTCAGACATGTTAGTTTGTGATGTACTGCAGAAGTTCGACAGCTTATGTGTGAGGCACCGGTAAATTTGAAATTTGAATTTTTTTCTTAAAACTTGCCTAGTTTTAGTACAACACACTGAATACCTTAGCACTGTGCTTGAATTTTCGCTTTCGCGAATCCATGCAACACCCTCGTGGAATATTTTTGCTGTTGAAAATTTTGTTAGTTTGTGGTGTCATAAATCGTTGGGTTCGCCCGCCATTAATTGAGGTTTTAACCAATAATTTAATTCTGGAATGTTTTTGCAATACTAATTGTGTTAAAATGTATACTTTTTATCCGGTTTGGAAATGGGGTAGTATATTAAAAATTGTCTTTCTTTAAATTCACATTTACTATTGTGATGCAGTGTACAATATGTATTGACATAAATAGAGGTAGATGGTAGTTCTAGGTAGTTTTTTAATAAGGTTAAAGTTACATTTCAGTCATGAAATTCTGTGCAGTAGTAGCTAGCACTAAATTAGGAAAAGTAATATTATTTAGGAACATATCTTCTAGAAATTCCAGAGATATACACAAAAGAAGAACAAATTGAATAAATTGACACCCCTGTTCCTTTTAGTATTAAAAGTATCTAAACTGTAACGTGTAATTCAAGGCTTAGTTGGACGAGTAACTGTGATGTTACCGAAGCAAACTTTTTGCTTCGCTTTGTCGATAATTGCACTTTCATTTAAGTTTCGGTTTCGTGGAAATTTATTAAATTTCGTAGCCAAAATTTCGTGTAATTTTCGGTAGCATATTTCCGAGGTTTTACTAGTATTTATCCAATTTACCTTTCTTTTCTCCTAGACGACAAAAACCGCTGAAAAAGCCTTATCTAAAATAGTCACAAATAAGGCGAAAATTTTGTTTACGTAAAAGTTTTTCACGTGCTTTTACCAGCAATGTGGCATATGTTCAGTGCTAATGACTATGAAGTTTTGGGGTTTCCAGGCCCAGTCAACCGAAATATCAAAGCATCTTTGCATTTGCTCGGGCAAAAGTTTTATAACTTATGAATTGTAGGCAACATAATATCTATAAAATAAAATTTATATATATTTAGTTGATGCGTTATGTTCTGTAAACATTAATCATTAAGGATACTTAAATCCAAAAACATATTAAGACATTTTCTACTCCTTCAAACTTGAGGTTCTATGCTACAAAACTTCGTTGTCCTTTTTGTATTAAAATTTTTCATCAGTCATTTTGCATCACAGTAAACAAAAGCAAGCAAACACTAAACAAAATATTTTACTTATTTTAGAATTCCCTTCTTTCAGTTTTAATGGTAGTTGTTTTTGCAAAAAATACTTCCGTATCGATTTCCTATGTCTCAATAAATTTCGGTTTCGGCTTGTAAGTTCAGTTTCATCATTGATGAGAAGTCTATATATTGATTGTAGTTCGTTAGCATCTTTCTAAGAATCGAATTCAAGAATTATAAGATTAGAATTCAGCATAACAAATGAAAGTCTCCTGCTATTGATCCGTTTTTGTACATTTTCTTCGAAATGACATGACATGGAAGTAGCAAATTTTAGCATAATTTAAATTTGTTGTGTTTCCTATTATCATGTATAACATTTGGCTGTTGCTTTGTAATTTTATCGACAAAAGTTCTTTGAAATTGCTTTTTCTCCAGCGTCACAATTTCTGCTCAAATTTTCATGACAGTTTATTATCGCTTTGTTGAGTTTTATCATCTGTGTTACTTTACGAACAAGTGACTGGGGTCTATAATAATCCAGTTACAAGACTGGTATAAGTAATGCTTTGTTTATTAAGAGCTCGTTTGGAGCAGCTAATTTCATGTAATGAGTAAGGCCTGCTAATCAGTGTATACTTCCTTGCCTTTTACTAACTAGTAACTAGTAGTAACTAGTAGGGTGGTGGTGGTGGTGGTGGTGACGGCGGCGGCAGCGGCGGCGGCGGCGGTGGTGTAACTAGTAGTAGTAGTAGTAGTAGTAGTAGTAGTAGTAGTAGTAGTAGTAGTAGTAGTAGTAGTCGTCGTCGTCGTCGTCGTCGTCGTCGTCGTCGTCGTCGTCGTCGTCGTCGTCGTCGTCGTCGTCGTCTTTTACGGCCAGAGGGGAGCATTTCAAAATATTTATTACCTGGATGGAATTCATCTTTCATGATAACTTGCGCTCTCTCTGCGACCCCAGTTTCATATAAATGATGTCGCATAGAATTGCTGTTGGATTCCTACAATTTTTTAAGGCGAATTTAACAATTTGATCAAGAGCATTGCGATCTTCCTGCGTGGTGGCGCCATGGTACCAAACATTGAGGGATGTTTTTAAGATGCTCTCCGTGATAAAAACTTGTTAAATGATTTAAGTTGTCTTAAAAAGAACAGTTTTACTTCTGAGATTTGTCAGTGCGGCATTTGTTTTATACAACCGCATGTAAATATATACAAATTTGGTGCATCTTATCTTTTTAAGTTAGCCGTTGCTGATTAACACTTACAAATTCTGTATCGAAATATATTTTTAGCTAGACCGAAGATTTTCTCTTACATCAAAGCAGATAAGTTTCGGCGACATGCAAAACCTTGGTGATCATCAATGTATGAATTTTTCTGCATGCCATAATTGGTAACAATTTTATTCTATAATATCGCAATGATAAGAATTATTGTAAATAAATACACGAAAGAGCCAGCTCTTAGGAATCAACATGTTTATTGGGTGACGATCGTTTCGGTTACTGAAGCCATTGTCAAACTATAAATGAAGCCTAAAAAGTTCATTTTGATATGCAAAATGGTAACCTGTTGTCTTTCAGTTTCAGTTTGTGCATTTGTGTCATTAATGTGTTATTTATTCTTTTTTTGGCTTCATTTATAGTTTGACAGTGGCTTCAACAGCCGATCGTCGCTCAATAAACATAATTGCGAATAACTACATTATTGGTCTACTGCATGCACAGTTTGCATGCGTATCGGAAATGCCGAAAGAAATGTTTAGTAAATATTAGAAATGTGAACAAACTTTCATGAAAAAAAGCACAGTGTAGCAGTATTTGTTGACGATACGCGCAGGGGTATCTATCTGTCCTTCAATTCCCCTTCTTAGAAAGACAATACAAAAAAGAATTAATTCCTTCTGCTTATTGGCAGTTTGACTTCAGAGTTATTGCTCCGCTACATCCTTAGACATTCAATATTGTTGTTGAATAACCATCTACGGACTGGCAAGACTCTTCTCTTTGAGAATTCTATACGTCTGATTGCATCGGATAAACCGATAAGCTTGCAGTCTAATTCTACTGGCGTATGTATGGGGAGTGATGTGCTGCTTCAACGGGGTGGAGAGATAATTTATTCTAAAGTTCTGTGCAAACTTTGGTCTTACGTAAAGCACAAGTAGACGCTCTCTCCATAAGCAAAGCTTATAAAATTCATTTTGAAATTTTGTGTCACTTTACATACATACAAAATACATGTTGAACTACAATGGATAACAATATCATATTAAATCTTTAAAGGACAAGAAAAGGGGCACCTGAAGTAGGCTTCAGAAAAATCGCCTTAAAAAATTATATTACTTTATAGCAATTTTATGCGTATATCTTACTCGCACTGAATTTTAGTTTGTTTTCATTTTAAATCTCCCGCAATACTGTTCCGAAGTCGCCATTACGTGACGTCATGTATCAAACGTAAATCAAGTGAAGAAAAGGCAATGTTAAATTATGTCTCAAAAGACTTTCCGTGCAAATCTATATTACTTAGACTTTCGCTTACCTGCTTGAAGGACTTAGGTAACTAGAAAAGAAAATGATTAATTATTTAGAATGTTTTTGCCAGTTGGTAAAATGTCGCTGACTCGCCCTCCAGGGTGTACCACTCACTAACTAAAAAACGTATTTTTAATCTTATTGACAACATACGGTAATTTTAAATTTTAATCAGGTTGTGACTTGTAGTTTTCCCAACAGGTTGTCTTCTTCTTAATTATTAAGCTTCTGTTTTCTTTCTCTTTATTTTTCTTACTTGTCAATGTTCTCTTTATTATTCTCTTTAGAATAAACAACTTTGGAACATGAATGAAATAGTGAAGGCGTTTCTGCGCATTTATATCAGCTGTTATAAGTACTGTTCTAAGCTTCTTAAGGTTTCATATTCTATCATTCAGTCTTTTTAGATACAGTAAATTTGTGGAAATTCTGTCAGTTAAACTTAGGTCTATGTTGTACCTGCTTTGATACGGGGTTTCGTGTGAATTATTGCATGTACCGAATGACATAGCGTACAGAATATTCGTTACGGTACAAATGAAATATACATAAATATCAATCAGTAGGTAAATAGTGTGTATACTTGTGTAAAGCATCCTGAGTACGCGAATAAAGGAAAAAAGACTATAAAAAAAGCATTGCAGAGTTCTATAAAGAATGAGATTGGTGAAGATAGATAGAGAGACACGGAGGTAAAAACACTATTATGATGTGGAAGATATTAGATTAAATTGTGCAATTAAGTGAGTAATCAAAGCAGAGTGAGTTTGTGAATACTTCAACAGATTACTAGATATATAAAACCTGAAAATTTAAACTTCCGTGACGACCTGTAGGCGCAGCCATTTTAATGGTAAGTCATCTGAAACAAGTTCAGATCTCATTATTTTGAAGTTTAAAAATGATATAACTTGATATGGAAAGTTTTTTTGAGGTGTACTTTAGAATTCTATTTTCTTTTCCTTTAATTACGCGTAATTTTGACGATAAGTGTAAGAGATAGTGCCATAATAAAGGGGAGAAAATCTGGCCATCCCATCACCAGGGATGAGATCACAAGCTGACCGCTAGTTGGCAGGCCGTCACTTTGTTTACATCACGTACATCAGCGTAACCACGTGTATATCTCTATGTATAAAAATATAGAATCAATTGTACGGAGTTATTTGAGTCAATTGCAGACAGTTTTTATATACTTTTGCATAGGAGCAGCCAGTACTTAGGCATTTTTGAGACAATTAGGTATCATGTATCCTTGATAGTTGGGTATTTTAAATTATGCATGAAACAAGGTAACTGATATTTTAAGTCCACTTAGAGGCTCTCTATGGTCACAAAATTGCAATTTGTTGCTTCGCCCCCTTGAACCCCCTTGGGGACTTTGCCCCTCAACCCCATCAGGGGCCTAGGCGGCCCCAAAACCCCCGGCCTGTTTCAGAGTTTTTTGCAATTTGTCATTCTCATCCCTGCATCACAAAGTTATGAAACAGATGGTAAACATCTATTATTAAGTACGTAATTCACTGGTTCACGGGAGTGTTTTGCCCAGTGAAAGTAATGTACGTTGTACTCGGGGATGTTGTTGCCAAAACTGAAATTAAAAACCGAAACCAAAATTTATGAAACACGGGAAACCGAGACCGAACCAAAATCATTCTCGTAAAACCAACTTCTATCAAAGCTGCAAAAATCCAAGATAAATAAAATACGTCGTTTTTGCTTGTTTGCTTATATTTTGCTCTGATACGAAGTAGCTGGGCAACAAATCTTAACCAAAAGAGTGGAACAATGTTGTTTGTGGTTAAAGATCATTAAGCTTCAGAAATTTAATAGATTTTATTTTGTAAATATTTTGTTGCCTGTATTTCATAAATTATAAAATTAAACTTGGTTTTTCAAATAAAAGCAAACCGAACGAAATTTTCGTTTCAGTAACATCCCTGATTGTACTGATGTAGTAAAAAATTTGGTGTTTGTAATGTATTGGATATTTTTGTGGCTAGCAAACAATCCGCTTTCAAGTTTCACCCACGTGCCAAAAATGTAAAACAGTCACATTCTGCGCGTTTAATTATATCGGCATTTCTTGGCATTTTTGAGATTTGCGAAGTTTATTCGTTTTTATCTCATTGCAAAGTTTTCTCAGTTTTGTTAACGGAAAGCTTTCACATTTTGCGATTATGTTACCTGGGTGGCACTGGTGATGAGTCCAACACTGTGCTGAACCTCCGAATGTCCAAACTTTGCCGCCGACTGTAAAAATATGTATATATATATACATATGTATACATGTCATTTATTTGTACTCATGGTACAATCACATTAAATAAACAAACAGATGGACAACATTAATTAACAAGATTAGTAAGCAATGTGAATACATACAATTAAGTGAGAGTAAGATATGTTAGTATGGAGTACAAGTCATTCCTGTCAAAAAATCAAAACAATTACGTTCCAGAGCCCCTACAACTTCTTTAATGAAATTTACAGACCATATTTGTTCATCGCTAGCATTGAGTCTTGTAATCTAATGTACTGGTGGAAAGAACTTTAGAAAGAAAATTTTCATTTGTGTAAAAAGTTTTCTACTCGTTACAAATAGATAACAAATTATAACCCATTATAGAAGAGGTATGAAATCGAGAAAATTGCAAAGAAATCGGTTATGTGATTTTCATTATATAAGCAACTATGGTAAAATTTAACAAATCGTTTTTGTAAGTGTTTAAGTGATAAAAGGAACGACAAGATCTGTGTGATCTAAACGGCAAATTCCAAAGTTTTCTTACTGCAATATTCCAAGCTGTACTTAGTTCAGAAATTTTATTATCGAGTTTCCAGGTTTCACAATGGTAATCACCTGCATTCTTTTTCCACAGTAATCTTAATACAACGTGACTATGCTCAACAGGTTACTGAACACTTTATAATCATGATCACAGTTTTTCTTAGTTCTCGCTCCATTTCATCTTTCATTCACTACCCCCCCCCAATTTTATGTATATATTATCATTATTTCAATTATTAATCACTTCTCTAACATCTCCACGTACTGTCAAGCTATGGTTTTAGGCTCAAACTGTATGCATCAAAATTATTCTGTAATGTAATTTGCACATGTATATGCTGCGTAAGAATCTCTTTTGTAATTTCTGGATAATATTGCATTTATATTTACTTCAGTGAAATTATCTGTATTTTTATTATAACTGTTAGATGCAGAGTGGAAATAAATAAACTTATAACTTAAGGTTTGATTTCCGTAGTAACTGTGACAGTAGCTATTGAACTATACCATTGTTTAATTCCATAAAGATTATTGGATATTTTTCTCATTGGGTTTATATCCCAGTGTTTCTATAAATATTACAGTTCCGAGAATCTAACTTTTGCACAACAAAATGTGCATGAGGACAGCTAATACCTACACAAGAAAATACTTACATTAATTATTCTTAAGCAAGGTCTTTCCTAAACGGATTTGACGAAATTGCAAAACCGACTAGGAAATGCTGCCGGAAATAATTTAATTATTGCTGAACTGCCAATGCCTACTGCATGGCAATGTCCATGCAGAAATGTAATTTCTAACCGTGTGACAATCTTTTACTGCTTCAGCTTTGGTTTCGTCAGTCGTAAAGAAGTTTTTGAGCTGGTATTTCGCTGAGCCAGTGCGAATTTGTATGCTAATTGTTTTCGATCGTTTCGCTGTAATGGATTTCACTCCATTTCTGGTCAGGCTGGCTGTCTTTAGCTTGTCTGACTGTCAAGGTATTGCCACAAGTGGTTTGGGCATGTGTCATATAAACACAGACAATCAATAAGCTCAAAGGAGTTGATAGATAATAAAAGGTGCAAGTGTTTATGCATGGGTAGTTATGTTTAAAACCTGTCATAACTGTCCATAGTGATGGGCGATTAATAGATTAATCGAATTAATAGAGAAAACAGTTTTTTCTTCAGGCTGTTTGACAAAAATTTCCGAAAAAACGCCCGTCGCGGGACGCCGTGGCCCTCTCGCGAATTCTAAATATGCCTACTGCACCCATCGCTGAACGGGGGCTATCTATCCATAGCCAGCACCACCCATGGCCCGTTCCCGTTCTTCAGATCTCAGACGTATAAGTTTTGCAAAAAACGGCCGAAAAATGGCCATTTTTGGAGGTTATTCGCCCCCGTTCCTCGCGGTGGGCCCGATTTGAAAAATAAACCCCCAATGAGATGACACTAGATCGAGACCTTTCGTTTGATGTATAGATCGCCGCAAATGGTGCCGTAGTCAAAGCTGTAGCCTCGAATCTTATATATTAAGCCCATACCAGTAGAATTAATATATACGATTACAACCATGTATGAATCAATATTATCAGCGATTGAACAATAATTTAGTTGATCGAGAGCAAAGTGACTAGATGGCAGTGTTTTGGCACAGACACACGGAATTCCTGCATTTGTCTCACCTTGTACAATGCACACAGTTGCAAACCGCAGTGTTGCAAACTGAGGCTTCTTATTCGTTTTCACGTGACGTGTGCAGTTGACGTAGTAACAGAGTAGTTAATAAATCTGCATGTCTGTAAAAATAGTTTGCGTGTATGAAAATGGCAGACGGTGACGAAAGCCATGAAGAAGTTTATAGCCGATTTCAGTCCTGCAATGTTTGAAAAGTACGGCTAAAAACACAAAAAAGTCGTTTCAAAAAACATTAAACCAGATATCGAATTCAAAGAACAAGATTATAATCGAATTACGGAACTTCAAAATCGCCGATCACTAACTGCCCATTTATTATCGTCCGTCATAAGGTTATTGATTTTTTGTACAATCTTGTAGGTTTCACATTTGTATTCAAGCTTTTTTCCATTAACCCTTTTCTTCTGTCTGAATGTGACAGAGCATATTTCCTTATTTCTGCTAAACATTGTACCGGCTAGCACGAAGCGTCACAACTGCGCGAATCGTTCACCTAGTTTTTTTGTGTATTTGGTTTGACGATCGGTAATAACTGATGTGAAAAAAGGGGTGAGGCAGAGAAGAGAGCACCCACTCTCTCAAGAGGAGGCAAGTACAGACATCTGGCCTGCCTCTTGTGATTTGGCATACAGGAAATTGATGATGATGACAAATGTATTATTTGCACAATATATATACATGCAAAGCTTCTATTTGCAGGCCGATAATTCTGCACTGTATCACGATATATGAGTATATATACAACATATAATATGGTCAATACATAATTATATAATTATACAATATATGGTCAATTATAATTATGTCCTTAATACAAACACCACAAACTTGCTTATAAAACATTTTAGCAATTATTTACAATAATTAAGGTCCACAATAGCAGAATTCGTTCACCGGGATTATTTAGATTACACTACTAGGAAAGTATTAAAAATGACAAACTTTTCTACATGCACGATTTACTTACAAATATATAAGAAGAAGGACTTTTGCTAAAATGTACGATAAAACCAGGATAAATTTTGCCCGAGTTATACATATACGTATATAAATTGCATACCTGCATGTAATCATTCTGGATTTCTAGCACGGATTTGTATAGACAATATAGATATCCAATTTTTAGCTTTCAGATTTGCAATAATGGTCAGTATAGGATTGTCTTTACATATGTAGCGGAGACAGAGTGACGGAGAGTGCTAGAGAGTTGTTAATTTGATTTCAAACAATAATGGTTGTCATTGTGTATTCCTGTTGGCCTCTCTGTATAAGAATTAACTTTTCCGTATCCACAATGGTGTCACTTTCACCTACAGAAATAAAAAATACGTTTGCCACGTTTTGAATAACTTAAAGAAAATGTCAAACCATCTTGGAAGTTAGGCTTATTTCAATGATCAGGAAAAATGTTAAGAGGATGTAGTGATAAAAATGGGATAAGCATCTCGTGTAATTAGCAAAACCGCTTTAAAGTCACGTTCATGTTGCATGGATGAGAATTTTCCGTGGATACGCGGAATTCCAAGTTTTTGGAAGCCCAGTAGTGCCATTTTTGTAAATCGCGTAATTTCGTTGAGAAAATTTTTACGGACCCAGTATATTATTTCACAAGTTGACCGCTAGGTGGCAGGCCGTCACTTTGTTTACATCACGTAAATCAGTGTAACCACGTGTAGATCTCTATGTATAAAAATATAGAATCAATTGTGCGGAGTTATTTGAGTCAATTGCAGACAGTTTTTATATACTTTTGCATAGGAGTGACCAGTACTTGGGCATTTTTGAGACAATTAGGTATCATGTATCCTTGATAGTTGGGTATTTTAAATTATGCATGAAACAAGGTAACTGATATTTTAAGTCCACTTAGAGGGGCTCTCTATGGTCACAAAATTGCAATTTGTTGCTGCCTACGTGGCCCCCAAACCCCCGGCCTGTTTAAGAGTTTTTTGCAATTTGTGATTCTCATACCGGATGTTGCCTTGGGCACTCCCATTTTATATGCCCGCTCTTCCACCAATGACGTCATTCATCGGTGGAAGAAAGTGGTGCATTTCCGCAAATGTAAAGCCTTTTGCAAAAAAATGGGTGTCTAATTTTGTGATATTTTGAGTGATCGTAGGCAATTTGTAGAAATTTGAAAAGCTTTACGGAAAGCCTCGTTGCGCTTACGAATGTCGCGATGTCCACCAGTTACATCATAATTTTCAGTTGTCCTTTCCTTTAAATATCAATCAGATAAGCAAGAGTGTTCACGATATATCTTCCGTCACATAACATTAATTTACGTAGAATCAGAAATAATAGTGAAATGTATACAAGCACTGAAATGGTGTCCATTAACGTGTGTGTTTGTATTCATTGAGTTGAACATGGTTTTAGCCATTTTCAGCAAACTTGCGGTAAAAGTGAGTTTATTACCCCTATGCTGTCCATTTAATTTCACCACTTATTACTGTTCACATAGTTTCTGCAGTTCACTGTGCTTGCTCAACAGCAACTGCTGTAAGATTTTTGAAACCTTTGTCTCTGGGATGTGGTCTGATTCAAGAAAAAGTTATTATAAACGTAATGAATATTTTATGTTTCGTTTTATTTTATGTTATTTTCGCTGCAGCACGACTCATTAGTGTGGAGCAGACATGTCCATGTGAATGGACTGCAGCATGTCTTATTAGCGTGGAGCAGACATGTCCATGTGCGTGGACTGCAGCATGACTCATTAGCGTGGAGCAGACATGTCCATGTGCATGGACTGCAGCATGGCTCATTAGCGTGGAGCAGACATGTCCATGTGCGTGGACTGCGGCATGGCTCATTAGCGTGGAGCAGACATGTCCATGTGCGTGGACTGCAGCATGACTCATTAGCGTGGAGCAGACATGTCCATGTGCGTGGACTGCAGCATGACTCATTAGCGTGGAGCAGACATGTCCATGTGCGTGGACTGCAGCATGACTCATTAGCATGGAGCAGACATGTCCATGTGCGTGGACTGCAGCATGGCTCATTAGCGTGGAGCAGACATGTCCATGTGCGTGGACTGCAGCATGTCTTATTAGCGTGGAGCAGACATGTCCATGTGCGTGGACTGCAGCATGGCTCATTAGCGTGGAGCAGACATGTCCATGTGAATGGACTGCAGCATGTCTTATTAGCGTGGAGCAGACATGTCCATGTGCGTGGACTGCAGCATGGCTCATTAGCGTGGAGCAGACATGTCCATGTGAATGGACTGCAGCATGTCTTATTAGCGTGGAGCAGACATGTCCATGTGCGTGGACTGCAGCATGGCTCATTAGCGTGGAGCAGACATGTCCATGTGCATGGACTGCAGCATGACTCATTAGCGTGGAGCAGACATGTCCATGTGCGTGGACTGCAGCATGGCTCATTCACGTGGAGCAGACATGTCCATGTGCATGGACTGCAGCATGACTCATTAGCATGGAGCAGACATGTCCATGTGCATGGAATTTAAAAGAAAACACCCAAAACAGGGTGATTTTTCATATTCTACCCTATTTTGAAGTATGGTAAAAATATACATTTTAATGCCAAAGTGTTTCTGGTAATTAAGCAATAGGCTAAAAACTTAATTCAGCCAGTTAGTGCTACTATCACGTTATCACATAATTCTTAACAGCACAAATATTGCACGAGCATACTGAACGTGTTTGTGAAAGCAAAAATTAAAGTATAATGTTACTGTACAACATTCGGTGTGATATACAAATAGTTACAAATTTCAACTTTACCGCTGTGTTTAAGCATGAACTCTCAAATGTGTGCACCGCATCACAAATGAACAACTCTAAACTGAGAGGTACAGCACCTGTTTTTGTGCATCACGTTTACAGGATGCAGGACAGGTGCTAGTGCCCATCTAACTAGCAAATGTCGAGATGCATGTGACGGTGAAGAACTAGTTGGGCGATGCGAAACTTCGTTTCTGTGGTAACAACTCTTTCTTCATTCAAAATGAGTGCACCCAACCTTGAAGTGATTGTGACTTTAAATTTATTTTACTAATTACACGAGGCGCTTATCACAATTTTACTGCTGAAATTCCTAAAAAGAATTTCTCAAATGTAAAAAAAGCTGCACTTCCCGAGAGACCTGGCTTTTCCTTTACGATTTAAATATCACGCACTTCTGTAGCAAGAGACGTTATTCTGCGTTGTAAACCTGTCAACTAGGACTCATAAATTTTATTAGAATTGTGGATCGCCTCTGGTCATCTGATCAAAACTCAGTCGACGTCTATCCCTACATGTCGGCAATGTCGTATGCACAATTTAGTGCGCTAATCCTGCCAATTCTTACAATACACGGTGAAAAGTAAAAAAATTTATGCTGCAATGAATTGTTATGCATGAGACTGGGGTGCATTGGAGAATGAAATACTGCATTCGGACGATTACCTCTGCACTTGATGATGAAGTTTTTTTTATGAAGTTTAGTCTATAGAAGCACGTTTTTCCTGGTTATTCAGGTAAAAAAGTCACAGGTAAAAAAGCCACAGGCAAAAAAGTCACAGGTAAAAAAGTCACAGGTAAAAAGGTCATAGGAAAAAGCCACAGGTAAAAAGCCACAGGTGAAAAGGTACTGGAAAAAAGTCACAGGTAAAAAAGTCATAGAAATAAAGCCACAGTAAAAAAGTCACATTTGCGATCGTACAGCGAAATTCAAGCGGTTCAATACAATGCCATGTAATTAAACTCATATGACATCAACACAAACTCACACAAACAGCAAATAGAGACAAACAGCTGCAAATCCTACGATGGCATAAACACACATACAAAATTACCACCAAAGGAAATGGTCATCAGGTGTGTCACCGGGAAAGATTCAGATTTCGTTCCCTACTCACTATCTTCGAACTCTTCCGTCGGGGAACCGGTCCTTACTCACTGGCTTCAAACTCTCCCGGCGGGGACCCAGTCCCTACTCACTATCTTCGAACTCTTCCGTCGGGGAACCGGTCCTTACTCACTGGCTTCAAACTCTCCCGGCGGGGACCCGGTCCCTACTGACTATCTCCAAACTCCCGGTGGGGACCCAGTCCCTACTGACTATCTCCAAACTCCCGGCGGGGACCCAGTCCCTACTGACTATCTTCAAACTCTCCCGGCGGGGAACCGGTCCCTACTCACTATCTTCAAACTCTCCCGGCAGGGACCCAGTCCCTACTCACTATCTTTAAACTCTCCCAGGAGGGACCCAGTCCCTACTCACTATTTTCTAACTCTCCCGGCAGAGACCCGGTCCTTACTCACTATCTTCAAACTCTCCCGGCAGAGACCCAGTCCCAACTCACTATCTTCAAACTCTTCCGGCGGTGACCCCATTCCTACTCACTCTCTTCAAACTCTCCCGGCGGGGACCCGGCCCTCACTCACTATCTCCAAACTCTCCCGCAGAGACCCAGTCCCTACTCACTATCTTCAAACTCGCCCGGCGGGGACCCAATAACTGCCCAACCTTAGATGTTAAAGTGATAACTACAGACATAACACATAATACAAAGCACAGACAGAACATAACGTAAACCCACTGCAACAATGACAAAAAAGAGAAGGGGCTCCTATAACATGATCACAAAGCGCGTAGATGAATCGTTTACATGGACAAGTCAACTTTGTTACAACTTCCGAACTGTTCACATAGAGAATTTCCTGGTGCAACTGAGATTATGATATGATAGATGTTTGATATGCGATAGAAATTAGTAGAAGAAAGACGAGAAAGAGCAAAACAAAAAATGAAAACCATATATCAATTATAAAAACTGTGACCTAATCCTGACCTATAGCAAGTGCGTGTACACACAAGGAAACTGTGAAAAGGCTTATTACTAAAATAAAGGAACTACTTGATTACTGAGTTTCAATCCATTAGTGATCATGGATTGATTATTTAAAAAATCCAGCAAATCACTACCACCATGAGACATTTTGATGTGTCATAAGTCATATTTGGATGATGCTGTACATCGTATACCAGTTCCAATAACTCTGCAATGTCTGGATTGCAAATTATTACACAATAGACGTGGGAGATCTGTTCACTGTTGTCCTAGACAAGTTGTAAATATTCATCGATTTTGGAAATTGCCTGTTTTCTTATGGGAATTTCATATTGCCTGTATCACACGCAGAATTTTACACTGTCACTCGCTAATCATGGATTATAGGTTAAAACATGTAAATCACACTTATAGTACTTGTAATATATCAGGCCTTATAATAGTAGCACTAATTCTCATCAAACGACCTCAGACAACTAAATTTGGCAGCCAAGTCAGCTGTATCATTTTCATGTAAAGCAATGTAGAATTGCCTCCCCGCCGATCTACGGGGGCAAGAAAATTGTAAATTATTTAAACAGAATACCGAAAAATTCTTTTACGGTTCTTATTTTGGCTGGTTTGAAAACGTATCAAAACATATTAATTTGACTTATATTTTATGTGTTTTTGCCTTTATAATTATTATATTTTGTATACTAATTTTAAATTTGTTGCAACAAGACCACAGTAAATGAGCATGCCAAGCTCAGCGAGTTCATCCTGTATAAATATTTACAATTGCCCACTCAATTTAACAACACCAACCCTAACCCTAACCCTAACCCTAATCCAACCCTAGTCCTGTCCCAAACTCTAACCTAACCCTAATCCAACCCAACTCTAGTCCTATCCCTAACTCTAACCCAACCCTAATCCTAACTCTAACCCAACCCTAACTCTAATCCTAATCCAACCATAACCCCAACCCTAATCCTAACCCTAACTCTAACCCAACCCTAACCCTAATCCTAATCCAACCGTAACCCTAACCCAACCCTAATTCTATCCATAACTCTAATCCAACCCTAACCCTAATCCTATCCATAACTCTAACCCAACCCTAACCCTAACCCAACCCTAATCCTATCCCTAACTCTAACGCATCCCTAACCTTAATCCTACCCAACCCTAATCCTATCGCTAACTCTAGCCCAATCTCAACCCTAGCCCAATACTAACCCTAACCCTAACCCAATCGTGACTCTAACCATAATCCTATCCCTAACCCAATCATAACCCGAAGCATAATACAACCGTAATCCTATCCCTAAGTCTAACCCAATCCTGATGCTGACACAATCCTAACCCTAACCCAATTGTAACCCTAACCGTAATCCAACCATAATCCTATCCCTAACCGTAATTCAATCCTAATGCTAATCCTAACCCTAATCCGCTTCACGAACTAATTTCTTGTGTTTGGTGAATTGTAAACTTTAGCCATATTTTCTAATAAATATGAAATAAATGATATTTTTGCCCCATTTGACAAAACTTTTTCATCAATTTCTGAATATTTAAAATGGATCAATTAACTATTTCCTGTCTGACGTAAACTTGGCTTCTTTTTCTCTCTTCATTGGTACATTTTTATTAAAATCCTTTAAGCAGTTGCGTATTTATAGGCAGCAACCTTTTGAAAATTGGCCAGCTTCTGACCTGGCCCATAATTCTGTGAATATGTCTGCCCTGTATAAAGTATCTCCTTGGATTCTGTGCAAACTTCTTTCTGAACGGCAGGCTAATTGCACTTGTACCATAATTGCATGCCATTTTATCTGAATTGGCGGTTAATCACTAAATACTACGTGTAGGAGAAAGGCACGCTTATTGGTGTTGTCTGCAGTGCTACTGATTGTTGTACGGACCTTGTTCAAAAGCTTTTTGAAAATATTAGTTCACGAAATCCATTTTTCAAGAACGAAAAGGTCGCAGTGAATGTTTTTTTATATCAGTGTGTAAATAAATTCTGCTAAAACTGAATGTATTTGCTGTCTACATAGTAAATTTTAGCTTTTTCAAATAGAGCTAATAAAAGAGGATATCTTCGTCAAATTTTGTTGATCACACATTAAAATTATAGGCTTACGATGTGTTCAGACTTGCGAGTTTTCTCTCTGACAGCACGTGTGAGCGAAACATTAGAAGGTGCTGACGGCATGTAAACTCTCTGATGGTTGCTGCAAGTTGATCTGGTTGTCTGAACAGTGAACACGCTTTCCAGCTACTTGGTGAAAATAACTTGCTAGTCTGAATGGTTGTCTGTACAGTGAACACGCTTGCCAGCTACTTGGTGAAAATAACTTGCTAGTCTGAATGGTTGTCTCTACAGTGAACACGCTTGCCAGCTACTTGGTGAAAATAACTTGCTAGTCTGAATGGTTGTCTCTACAGTGAACACGCTTGCCAGCTACTTGGTGAAAATAACTTGCTAGTCTGAATGGTTGTCTGAACAGTGAACACGCTTGCCAGCTACTTGGTGAAAATAACTTGCTAGTCTGAATGGTTGTCTCTACAGTGAACACGCTTGCCAGCTACTTGGTGAAAATAACTTGCTAGTCTGAATGGTTGTCTGAACAGTGAACACGCTTGCCAGCTACTTGGTGAAAATAACTTGCTAGTCTGAATGGTTGTCTCTACAGTGAACACGCTTGCCAGCTACTTGGTGAAAATAACTTGCTAGTCTGAATGGTTGTCTGTACAGTGAACACGCTTGCCAGCTACTTGGTGAAAATAACTTGCTAGTCTGAATGGTTGTCTGTACAGTGAGCACGCTTGCCAGCTACTTGGTGAAAATAACTTGCTAGTCTGAATGGTTGTCTGTACAGTGAGCACGCTTGCCAGCTACTTGGTGAAAAGAACTTGCTAGTCTGAATGGTTGTCTGTACAGTGAGCACGCTTGCCAGCTACTTGGTGAAAAGAACTTGCTAGTCTGAATGGTTGTCTGAACAGTGAGCACGCTTGCCAGCTACTTGGTGAAAATAACTTGCTAGTCTGAATGGTTGTCTGTACAGTGAGCATGCTTGCCAGCTACTTGGTGAAAAAAACTTGCTAGTCTGAATGGTTGTCTGAACAGTGAACACGCTTGCCAGCTACTTGGTGAAAAAAACTTGCTAGTGTGAATAGTTGTCTGTACAATGAACACGCTTGCCAGCTACTTGGTGAAAAAAACTAGCTAGTCTGAATGGTTGTCTGAACAGTGAACACGTTTGCCAGCTAGCTACTTGGTGAAAAAACTTGCTAGTCTGAATGGTTGTCTGTACAGTGAACACGCTTGCCAGCTACTTGGTGAAAAAATCTTGCTAGTCTGAATGGTTGTCTGTACAGTGAACACGCTTGCCAGCTACTTGGTGAAAAAACTTGCTAGTCTGAATGGTTGTCTGTACAGTGAACACGCTTGCCAGCTACTTGATGAAAAAAACTTGCTAGTCTGAATGGTTGTCTGTACAATGAACACGCTTGCCAGCTACTTGGTGAAAAAAACTTGCTAGTCTGAATGGTTGTCTGAACAGTGAACACGCTTGCCAGCTAGCTACTTGGTGAAAAAAACTTGCTAGTCTGAATGGTTGTCTGAACAGTGAACACGCTTGCCAGCTACTTGGTGAAAAAATCTTGCTAGTCTGAATGGTTGTCTGTACAGTGAACACGCTTGCCAGCTACTTGGTGAAAAAATCTTGCTAGTCTGAATGGTTGTCTGTACAGTGAACACGCTTGCCAGCTACCGGGTGAAAAAACTTGCTAGTCTGAATGGTTGTTTGAACAGTGAACACGCTTGCCAGCTACTTGGTGAAAAAAACTTGCTAGTCTAAATGGTTGTCTGTACAGTGAACACGCTTGCCAGCTACTTGGTGAAAATAACTTGCTAGTCTGAATGGTTGTCTGTACAGTGAGCACGCTTGCCAGCTACTTGATGAAAAAAACTTGCTAGTCTGAATGGTTGTCTGTACAGTGAACACGCTTGCCAGCTACCGGGTGAAAAAACTTGCTAGTCTGAATGGTTGTCTGAACAGTGAACACGCTTGCCAGCTAGCTACTTGGTGAAAATAACTTGCTAGTCTGAATGGTTGTCTGTACAGTGAGCACGCTTGCCAGCTACTTGATGAAAAAATCTTGCTAGTCTGAATGGTTGTCTGTACAGTGAACACGCTTGCCAGCTACCGGGTGAAAAAACTTGCTAGTCTGAATGGTTGTCTGTACAGTGAACACGCTTGCCAGCTACCGGGTGAAAAAACTTGCTAGTCTGAATGGTTGTTTGAACAGTGAACACGCTTGCCAGCTACTTGGTGAAAAAAACTTGCTAGTCTAAATGGTTGTCTGTACAGTGAACACGCTTGCCAGCTACTTGGTGAAAAAAACTTGCTAGTCTAAATGGTTGTCTGTACAGTGAACACGCTTGCCAGCTACTTGGTGAAAAAATCTTGCTAGTCTGAATGGTTGTCTGTACAGTGAACACGCTTGCCAGCTACTTGGTGAAAAAATCTTGCTAGTCTGAATGGTTGTCTGTACAGTGAACACGCTTGCCAGCTACTTGGTGAAAATAACTTGCTAGTCTGAATGGTTGTCTGTACAGTGAGCACGCTTGCCAGCTACTTGATGAAAAAAACTTGCTAGTCTGAATGGTTGTCTGTACAGTGAACACGCTTGCCAGCTACTGGGTGAAAAAACTTGCTAGTCTGAATGGTTGTCTGAACAGTGAACACGCTTGCCAGCTACTTGGTGAAAAAATCTTGCTGCGCTGTTATAGCCGTTAATACAGTGGTTCCCAAACTTTCTCGGACCGTTACCCAAATCGGGAAACCCGGTCGTGTCCATTACCTCCCACCTAGTAATACTTCTCCAACTCAAAAAGTAAACACACGTATATACCACAAGCAAGCAAAATTCTAGCTAGTCCAACAAGCGAATGATGGACCCCATGACATAGTGTTGCCTGCCGGAGGCAGTCTCTTCAAGACGAAAACTACGTAAAATGCATTCCGAGCGAAGTTTTAAAAATTTTCAGAGGGATGCCCGTTACCCCCCCCCCAAAAAAAAAACATATTACCCCGGGGGGGGGGGGTAATTTACCCCTACTTTGGGAACCACTGCGTTAATACGTGAAAGCAATAAATTTATTATTATTATTATTATACATGATAACATGTGATTGTGGAAACTGTACCATGAATGGAAACTGATGAATATACACACTTATCCTGCAAGGCAACAAGGCTTTATGACGGAAAACATAAGCCTGCCATGTCGCTCACTGTCGATTTTTCCCAGTTACCAGGCACTGAGCAGGGCAGCCATTTTAAAGTCTGCGACGGTGTCGAACCCACAACCTCTCAGACGTCACTTGACTATGCTGTTTGGTTTTGTTCGGTTGTCGAACTTCCGCTTTTGATATTTCCGTTGCTAATTGGTTTGCAGAAAGAAACTAGGCAGGTTTTAAGATAAAAATTCGAATACCAAATTTACCGTTGTACTCACACGCGAGCTGTTGAACGTGTGTACTTCGTCACAAACTAACACATCTGAACTGAGAGGTACAGCCCATGTTTTTGTGCAACACGTTTTCGAAATGCATGTAACAGCAAAGAACTAGTGGCGCGAATGCGAAATTGTGTTTGTGTGGTAATGATTCTTTCACGTAAGTCATTTTTGAAAAAAAAGTATGTTTCCTTTCAATATTTTAAAGAGTAGATTGTTTTAGGTACAGTTTAAGATTGGATCCGGTTTTGCTTTAACAAGTAAATAAGTCCAACCTACTAACCAATGCAGGAACTGTGACCCTGCGGGTGAAGTCGACAACAAGCGTTGAATCCTTCGCTCAGCTCACTCACTCGTGCTATTGTCACAACAATAAGATGAATTCCTCTCAGATTAGCTCATTTTCATCAGACTCTGTTGCCGTGGCGCCCAGTACATCCGTCTCACTTGACCGTTTTCAACACAACTGGCTTCTTTTGTCCATCGGTTACAGTCTGCATGACAACGCAATCAGTTCCATTTCAGAGTAATAGTTTTCCCAAGTTTATGCCACTTAATTCATTCCCATTTCCAGACGCTTTGCTTCGTAAGCCCTTTGGTGACTAATAATTGATTGGTGGTCAAAAAGAAACGAACAGATTTTTATTAAACAAAAATAGTCCGGTTGGTCATTATGGCTGAAGTTCACACAATTCACCCACGCACATGAAATTAGGGTTAGGATTAGGGTTTGGGAATTGCGTGGGGAATTGTGAACTCCTTCCAGGTATTATTCCCATACATCCTAGCTTAGGTTTCTATGGTTGTTTGTAGTAGGATTATTGTGCAAACTTACTTTTTTGTCGTTGTCAACGTCAGCTGCAGTTTTCATTGCTGTAGCTCGTGTTAGGTTTGGATTGGTGACCAACTGACCGCAAACTGTGACTTCAGATAAAATTTGCTGGATTCATTCACTTGCAATAGTCTCACATATCTCACTTTTTTCTAAAAATCATTTGTTTCACATGTCATTCATCTTTTCTAAGCCAAACTTACTACTTTGGAGTTGGAGGTTGCCTAACTTTGACATTTATCAGTGACTTTTGACCTGTGTCATAAGACAGCTTACTAACTCAGCTGAGAATTTTGAAATTTCGCTTAGAGAATTTACCTTTACCTTTGCCTACTGTGGCAACTTGTTTCGCTGTGTAAGATTATGATCAGTTTGTTTTTTACAGCATTTTTTCAACAATAAGCTTTGCCTTGAAAGTGATCATCACTAACCAAAGGATAGCTGACTAGATGACCAATTGGTCTTTTGCTGCCTTTCTTCACAAAATGTTTTTCCAAATTATTATTTGTATTACAACTCCTATGTTTATTACAAGGTAAATAAGAGATTATGTTTACTTTATGTCACTATTTGTTTTTGAGCTGTTATATTTACTAGTAATTGTCATTATTGAAAGACGGGTTAGTGTACTCGATAACGTATGTTCTTCGCCACCACTTTGATTTGATTGGCTACAAATGTTACTGAATTCTAACGTATGTTATGTGTTGGGAGAAAACAATAAATGATTTGAATTGATTTGGTTGTGGTTTCATGTGAAGTTATTAGTTTGTAGTATTAAATATTAATTATGTGCACTATTCCAAAAGATACCTTTGAATGTAGCTTATTTTCTGCTTGCAAAAAATACACAAAAATCTTACTAAATGGATATACCTGTAGTAGATAACTTGTAAGACTAATGAGCAAGCTAGCCAGTTTTTTTCTTTTCTTTTTTCTCCTCATCTCCTAAGTAATTGTTGCTCTTTCTCATACTTACTTTTTCTCATAAATTTTTCTATATTGCACTTTTTTGATGCTTATTTTTTTCTTTCCATACTCTCAGTTTTTAACTTTACTCACTAACTTTTGTCAAATTCCCCTGTTAATAAGACCCCATTTGAAACTACTACGTATAATAATCCTATTTACTGAATAATTGTATTGTTTTGTTTAAATTTTGATGTCCAACTTTATTTTTTTTTTGTTTCAGTTCTCTTTGGATAATTTGTATCATTTATACTGTTTTTATTTGTATTTTTTCTTATTTGTTTTTGTTTTTGTTATCTGCAGCATCACCGTTAATTTTTAATACACTAATTTATTTATAAGAAAGGGCAGGAGACTAGATGACCCTATGGTCCTTCCCTGCCCTGCTCCACGATTATAATTACTTAATATTTAAAAAACTTTTGATGTTAAACTAATTGGAGAAAATAAATGTTCTATGTCTATGTCTATGTATGGTGAAGCCAAACAGCCCAAGTTTTATACCATAAATACATAATATGAGAAATTACTGAAAGTGTCTTTAGAGTGTTAAATGATTACTCGTGTTTGTTTGTTATCAGCATTAATATTATTATCAACAGATTTTTGTTAATGATTGAAGTGTTTTTGAAATTACCTTAGCATGACATAATGTAATGTTTTTAATGTTAAATGTTTTTAAGCGCATGTGATAAAAATGTTAAAATTTTCCTTTCCTTCCCATTTAATCGCAATTCAAAGGTAATGCAAATCAATTGTGCGCTATTAGAAACTATTAGATGCTTCTTTTAAAACAGAAGATGATTAAGATTGTTGTGAATCAAATTTAGCTTTTCGCTGTTAACCTGTTAATTTGTAACTTTTTGTTATTGTAATGGTAAATAGATTACTTTACTTAGCTTTTTGTAATAAGCGAACAGCACGTCTACAAAAATGATGATTTATTGCAGTGTACCAGAGCCTCCCCCCACACATCTGTGCCGTGTGATTTCTTTACGTGTCTAAAAAAGATTTTTGTCTTTTTCAGGGGATCCACACAACAATCCAGTATCATCCCATGACCCGTTTAAAACGCTTTTTACAGCTAGAATAAACTTTGATACGTCCGAGTCGAAACTGAGACGAGAATTCGAAGTTTTTGGTCCCATAAAGAAGGTAAGCGAATAAGAAAAGTGTTGTACTTTGTCTTTATCGCAGCGATCTTATTGTCGAGAAATGCACCTGTATGACATATCTCGACACTCTGTGTTTATTCCTACTTGCTTGGATGTGCCCTAGCAAAAAGGTTTATTAATGAATATACAATCTTCTCTGAATAAGCCTCTAGACCATAGATAGTATTTGGCATTCTGCCTAAGTGCTTATTAAATGAATTATCTATTCTATTTCTAATAGGCTTCTAAATTATATTTGCGTCTAAACTGTATTAGGTTGAGTTAGCATAGTAGCCCTCTAAAGGCTATGTTAGCTTCTTTAGTCTCATTCTTGAGAATATTCTGACGCCCATGTATATACATATATAGTATACGTATACATATATACATAAATACATAAAGTGATCATTATTAACCAAAGGATAGCTGACTAGATGACCAATTGGTCTTTTACTGCCCTTTCTTCACAAAATGATTTTTCAAATTATTATTTGTATTATAACTCTCTGTTTATTGCAAGATAAATAAGAGATTGTATATATATATATATACCTTTATTTGCCATAAAATAATGATAGCATACATTATACAATGTGAAATATTATTCAGTGATTGCCTGGGCTACACTGCTAATAGGCAAATGCATCTGGTGCAAAAATTAGAACTACGACGCAGTAGGGTGTGTAGAAAACGAGTAATAAACTTAAAAAATGATATAAGCTACAATAAAATACACCTATCTAAAAAAACCAAAGCACACTTACAAATACAATCTCATGTAAAATCATACGTGTCGTAGAGGTTGTATAAACACGTATGTTGACAAACACAAACACAAAACGATCTCACGGTACAACTGAACATTCGAGCAGTACAATAATTTGTGTTTATATGTAAAGCAATAACATAATTATTTGTTCTAATAATAATAATTATGTGTGATCTGTTCTTGTATGTCGTAGTATTCTAAACGCATTCTAGTTTCGAGCAAATAGCTTTTTTATATCGCGTACTAAGTTTTCTTACTAAAACGTAAACAAGGCCGTTTATTATAAGTATGTAGTAGGCAAAAAAACTGTTAAATAATTATTAAAAAACTATTAAGTTAAATAATTAATTTTTGCTTAAATATCTCATTGTAAATATCATCATATGATCTTGCTTAATAATTATACGCATTTTAATCACCTGCTCTCTTGGTTTCTATTCATCTAATCAATACAACCATTTAGAAAGATGCAGTACTAACAAATTCAGGTTCATTTCTGGTCTGGAGCTTATATTAGGTGTTGGAACTTGGGTAAAATGTGTGGTTTATATATGGTTTATTTGCGTGATTATTTGGCAAATATGATAAGTCGTGAGTGAGTGTGAAAAAAGTTTATATTAGGTGTTGGAACTTGGGCAAAATGTGTGGTTTATATATGGTTTATTTGCGTGATTATTTGGCAAATATGATAAGTCGTGAGTGAGTGTGAAGAAAGTTTATATTAGGTGTTGGAACTTGGGTAAAATGTGTGGTTTATATATGGTTTATTTGCGTGATTATTTGGCAAGTTTGATAAGTCGTGAGTGAGTGTGAAGAAAGTTTATATTAGGTGTTGGAACTTGGGCAAAATGTGTGGTTTATATATGGTTTATTTGTGTGATTATTTGGCAAATTTGATAAGTCGTGAGTGAGTGTGAAGAAAGTTTATATTAGGTGTTGGAACTTGGGTAAAATGTGTGGTTTATATATGGTTTATTTGTGTGATTATTTGGCAAATTTGATAAGTCGTGAGTGAGTGTGAAGAACGTTTATATTAGGTGTTGGAACTTGGGTAAAATGTGTGGTTTATATGTGGTTTATTTGTGTGATTATTTGGCAAGTTTGATAAGTCGTGAGTGAGTGTGAAGAACGTTTATATTAGGTGTTGGAACTTGGGTAAAATGTGTGGTTTATATATGGTTTATTTGTGTGATTATTTGGCAAGTTTGATAAGTCGTGAGTGAGTGTGAAGAAAGTTTATATTAGGTGTTATAACTTGGGCAAAATGTGTGGTTTATATATGGTTTATTTGCGTGATTATTTGGCAAATTTGATAAGTCGTGAGTGAGTGTGAAGAAAGTTTTGAGTTTTAATTGTATCGTCTGTTTTTAGCAGACGACGAACTCCGTCATTTTTACAGCCTGTGTTCTTCCACTAAAGACGTTTTCATCGATTTTACTAGCTTTTTCTACTGCATTTAGCTATTCCCAGAATGAAGGTTTGATGGAATGAAATTATCTAGTTGTTAATTTAGGAAACGAGGCGTTAAATTATTGGAAAATTAATAACATGGCACTAAGTCAGTTTAAATAAAGAGTAATAAACGAAACATTAGGGGTTACTTAAGGGACAAGGGAACACGCTTCGTTAATAAAGCTAAAAAATTCGCATTAAAGTTTTTTAGCACTCAAGTACTGTCTTATTGCATGCAGGGCTTGCGTTAGCAGTAACGCTGTATCAAACTTCTTAATTTAAATCCCGCGATGACCGTTAATTTTACTGGTAAGTGAATTGATATAAGTTTAGATAACATTGTGTAAAGTTTGAAAAAAAAATCAAAGCATTAGTAGCGCAGTCTTCGCTAACTAAGCAAAAGTTTAAATTACTTTACATCAGGGGTGTGCAAATTGCGGCCCACCGAGAGAATTTGTGCGGCCCGCGAAGAGATTTGTCAACCTAATGAAAGTGCGGCCCGGGCCATTAATTGAGTGTATCCATCTGAAGTCCGTGCCAAAGATAGTGCGGGTAGTTTTTTCTACTAGATCGGATGCCATTAACCCTTACAAGACGGTTGTAGCTTAACGTCACTGCACTACACAGACTGTGTGATACACATTACTAATATGCATTGTAATGAAATTACCACTATCTGTCCTGAAACTAGAAATATGTGGTTTGTAATATAAATTTTAATAACTTCTGAAATAGTTTCTTGATTGTAGTAGTAATGATATATGCAGGTCGGATACAAAAAAATCGTTATTAGGTTCTACTGTACTTGGCTCCTTGATCAAACTGCCTGTGGCCCGCAGGAATTGCGGGAAAGTTTAATGTGGCCCGGCTAGTCAGATAATTTGCTCACCCCTGCTTTACATTGTCGGTATAAGATCAGTAATATGTTTTTTTGGTGAATCAGTGGTGCACCCTGGGATGGTGATACAGTGACATTTTACCAGGTGGTTCAAATGTTTTAAATTATTAACAACTGTCTTTTTCAATAACATAAGTCTTCGAATAGGTAAACGTAACGCTAAATAATATAACTTTGTTTGCAAAATTTTTTGGGATATTCTTTGAAATTTCATTTCTTATGCTTTAAGCAGGTTTTGCTGGAAACAATAAAATCTGTTCACAGTAGCAACGTACACAATCGAAACTGTTATGATAAATATTCTATGCTCATATCAGTTAATAATATACTAGTTATGAAATTTCTGAGTGAAATTAAAGTTCTAAAATTCAGTTAGTTTGTAATTTATAATTGCAACTAGTCAAAGTGTGCTCTACGTTGTATTACATTACTATATATAATATTGTGTAACATATAATTGTGTACTTGCAAACCAAAACCGTCCATAAGTTGACGTACTTAAAACTACGTTATAATGATTCAAAGTAGACTGCACCAAAAATTTGGTCGAATCTCATTTTTTGTTTATTATATAAACGAACGCTAAATATATTGGACTTTCATATTTTAGCATCAAATTATCAAGAAAAAGTTCGAAAAATACTAAAAATCCCATTTTATAACCCTGTGTCCACTTTTTTGGCTAGAAACTAGTACTGTAATTGTAAAAAAACTCGTATTTTCAAGCCCTGATAGTAGTTCGTGGAAGCAGTCATTTTGCTTTGAGTTTTTTCTGCTGCCAAGCCCAGGTCTTGGTGAATAAGAGCCATCTACTGGATTTAAACATAACTTCAACGTGTTCTTGCAAAGTCCATAGCAACCAACATTTGTGCGGTTGCTAAGTGTTTTGTAGAAACGTGACTAAAAACAATGGCTGCTCTAACAGTGATTTTCTCAAGATTATGTTTTTCAGTGCGCAGCTTGCACCTCAACTTCAACGTGGATTATCTCAGCTTAGAAATAACATAAAGCAATGAGCTTGGTATCAAAATGATCCTCGTGAAATAGAGATTCAGGATGTGTGAATAACTAGAAAAGCTTAATTGCCACCTTTTGGATGATTTTGGTATACAAGCTCACATATATAATATAATAGCAATATAAGTACAATATGTCCTATGTGAAGCTAATTGCATACACATTATGTTGTAAATTGTAGTAAAGAATGGCTTCTGGTTGTTATTTTCAGATCATCTTGATTCATGACAAGATCACTGGGAAGCCTAGAGGTTATGCTTTTATTGAATACGAACACGAGCGTGATATGCATTGTAAGTATGTAATAAGACAGCTTGAGGTAGATGGGCAACATTTACCCCTTATTTCATTCTCTCAAATTGTTGAAGCAAATTGTTGAAGCATTGTAGGAGCATTTTGTTGAACGGCTTAATTAATTCTTGATATTCGTGGGCAGATAGCAGTGCGTGGAATTGTTTGAATAGAATGTAGTATGCATACTACTGTGTGAGAGTGTAGTATGCATACTACTGTGTGAGAGTGTAGTATGCATACTACTGTGTGAGAGTGTAGTATGAATACTACTGTGTGAGAGTGTAGTATGCATACTACTGTGTGAGAGTGTAGTATGAATACTACTGTGTGAGAGTGTAGTATGCATACTACTGTGTGAGAGCCTAGTATGCATACTACTGTGTGAGAGTGTAGTATGCATACTACTGTGTGAGAGTGTAGTATGCATACTACTGTGTGAGAGTGTAGTATGAATACTACTATGTGAGAGTGTAGTATGCATACTACTGTGTGACAGTGTAGTATGCATACTACTGTGTGAGAGCGTAGTATGCATACTACTGTGTGAGAGCGTAGTATGCATACTACTGTGTGAGAGTGTAGTATGCATACTACTGTGTGAGAGCGTAGTATGCATACTACTGTTTGAGAGCGTAATGAAGTGAGCTTATTTTTATACCAATACCAGGGTGTCCGTATTTAGCCCAAAAAGTGACAACTGGCAAACCTATGCATAACTGGTGGCATAACAACTGGTAACTGTGTCTAAACTATGTTATCTGAGCGTATTTGGGATGTAATGAAGTGAACTTATTTTTATGGGGGGAAAATTGCTTTTGTGCGATACGTAAGCTTTGGTGATGGGCCATTCAGCTATGATAGGTTAGGTTAACAAAATACGGCTTGTCTTGATTGCTGTTTGTTATTATAAGTGCTGTTTTAGGATTTGGTACTGTGCTTTTTACATGAAAAGTTATATGTATGAACAATCTTATACACAAATTTTTACATAATTTTTTATCAACAGTTTTCACTTACATACACTCTGTAGTGTATTACTATTCTAAAGTTGTAGTTTGCTGATACGCTGATTACATGCGTTTCCTGTGCTGTTCTCTGAATTACCAAATTCCTACTTGCAACATTAGGGTGTCCATATTAACACCCAAAAATGACAACATTACAGTGACAACGAAACCTATGCATAACTGGTGGCATAACAACTGGTAACTGTCTCTAAACTATGTTATTATGATTGCAAGCCATTTTTTTGCCAATATTGCGCTGTGTAAGAATATTTTCTTTGATAAAAACAAACAAAATTCTTTGACAAAGGGCAAAAATTGGTCAAAATTTTTATCTAGAGGCCAGAGATTAACAGAAAACTAAAATCACTTTCATTCTTTATTGCTATGTTGTGTAATACAGTAAGTCCTCGCTTAGTGACACTAATACGTTCCAGCAAAATCTAATATTTAAACAAAGCCAATACTTTCATAGAAGCTAAAGTAAAAGTATTGGAATGCGTTCTTGTTGTGTTTTGTTTCTCTCGGAAGGCTCGTAGAGAAAACCAGAAAACACTTCATCAAATTAAACTAGTTTATTAAGCGAGAATTCTACAACAGAAAAGTATGAAGGAACGCGAAATTATTACACTAAACGTGAAAATCTGGAAAACGTTTAAGTGTATTTCAAAATACAAGTATACAAGAGAATGTGTAAGTGGTGTCCATGTGAATCTGTGTGTCTGTCTCAGCGGCCTGCTTCGCCTTACATAGGGTGCCAGGGAACATTCTAGACGTTTCTTTCTAGAACATTCTACAAGGTAAGACAATTATTCTAACGGAACATTCTACAATGTTCTATTTAATTCTAATAGATGCCAGCGATCTCCACAACAGTTCTAGAGACAAAAGTCAATGCTGCTTAAATCATGTAAATTAAATTGTTTATGAGTTTTACTTATGTTTCTGCTGATTAATTTTTTATTTTGCTTGCTTGAAACCAGCTTTTTGCTTGCTTGAAACCAGCTGTATGTGTTACTAACCTAGCTAGCCCGGTTTCTCTTCAGTTGACATTTAGGTCTTGGCAGCCGTTAAACAATAAATACTGCAGCGGAGTCAAAGCCAAGCCCCGACGTGATCTTGGGAATTCTAGATACTTAATCCGATTGCTGTAACAATTTGTTGCAAGTAACATTCCTTCCCGTAAAGTTTGCCCCGATGTCTCGCCTGATACGAAGGGCTAGCGTTTAGTGGTCAGTTGGGAGGTAGAAACGTATACTTGTGTATAACAATTTCAGCGTTTATATTACTAGTGCACTTTTACAAGAGAATAATGCAATATCTACTGTTTTAATGCATCAATTTAAGTAAAAAAAAAAGTTGCTGATAAGATAAAAATTGGCTTCAAACAAAGTAAAAAAATCGTCGTTAAAACAAAATGGCGTGTTACGTGAAAAAAGTGTCAAATGTTCAGCGTCGTTAAAGTGAAACGTCGCTAAACAGGGTGTCATTAAGCGAGGAGTTACTGCACTTTTATATTACAAACAAAATGGCGTGTTGTTAAGTGAAAAAAGTGTCAAATGTTCAGCGTCATTAAAATGAAACGTCGCTAAACAGGGCGTCGTTAAGCGAGGAGTTACTGCACTTTTAAATTACAAACAAAATGGCATGTTGTTAAGTGAAAAACGTGTCAAATGTTCAGCGTCATTAATATGAAACGTCGCTAAACAGGGTGGCGTTAAGCGAGGATTTACTGCACTTTTAAATTACAAACAAAATGGCATGTTGTTAAGTGAAAAACGTGTCAAATGTTCAGCGTCGTTAAAGTGAAACGTCGCTAAACAGGGTGGCGTTAAGCGAGGATTTACTGCACTTTTAAATTACAAACAAAATGGCATGTTGTTAAGTGAAAAAAGTGTCAAATGTTCAGCGTCATTAATATGAAACGTCGCTAAACAGGGTGGCGTTAAGCGAGGAGTTACTGCACTTTTATATTACAAACAAAATGGCATGTTGTTAAGTGAAAAAAGGTGTCGAATGTTCAGCGTCGTTAAGCGAGGAGTTACTAAACTTTTATTTTACAATATAACAACTTTTGATCGCCAGCAAATAAATTATCAACTTAACTTACACTTTATATTTGCACAATATATTTGGACACAGTACAAAAACTCAAATTTATAACACTGTTGAGTACAATATATTAAATATTTATATTTTACGAAATGTCATTATTATATACATTTAAGCTAAAAATGCAAAAGAATTCTATATAGCACAGGTATTTTAAAGCTATAAACTGTGAAAACTGTCAAAAAAATTTGAAAATTTTGAATAAAGCTGTTAAAAATTTACAAATCAAGTAGAACTTGTGAAACATATAGACGTTAATACAGACTTGATAAGCTTATTACCATGTACAGTAGTTGTACAGAATGATACGACATACTGAAGTTGTACGGCATGATATGACATACTGTAGTTGTACAGAATGATACGACATACACGTACTGTGTCCAAATATATTTGCTCTTGTACTGCCTATTAAACATCCCTTGTTACACTGTCAATTTCCAAATTGCAATTTTGCGAGCATTTTATCACTTTTGGAGATTCGTAATTGCTAGCACTGTAAGCCTGATGTTGTCTGTTTCCGACATTCTCTTCCTAATTGAACGCTCCAATGAATAATGAGCAATTGCTGTCACTTTGCTTCACTCGTCAACGAGAGAGTTTTAAACAGGTGAAAACCTACGAATTCTTAACTAAATAATGAAATTGCGTAACATAATTTTGTAATGGGTGATTGTATCTAATCTTTCGCATCATCATTATTATTACTTATTTCAAAATACCAGCACAATTTTCAATTTGTTAGTAGCATGAAAAATACATTATATGAATTGTATTACACATTATAATAATTTCAACAAAAAGGGGCAATAAATAATATAGCAGTTAGTTTAACGTTGCCATTTCTTCCCTTGATTTACGTTTGCGTAGGCGACGTCATGTAATGGCGGCTTCGGAACAATATTGCACGAGATTTGACATGAAAATACAGTCATACCCCGGTTTTCGAATGTCTCCATACTCCTACAAATCAGTTTTCGACCAGAAAATTCGAGTTGAAATTGTCTACATTCTCGACCAGAATTTCGGTACTCGACCAACCGCCAAGCACGTGATGAACGCATGTGCAGCGAGGTGAGTAGAGCCGAGCGTAACCGACCGCGCCCGAGAGTAGTCATGTACGTGTTTCTGATCTTGCTTACATATACCATCACACTGCTACCAACACGTAACGTTTTTTCATGCAGGAATAATTATGTTTTTCTTTCTAAGGAATTCTATTATGTTCTTCTTATCAGTTATATCATATGTACTGTTTAGATAAACATTTTTCCATTATTATATTTCATTTTAGTAATACTTTACGGTTCATTTGGTGCTTGAGAACGGATTATTTGCTTTTACATTATTTCTTACGGGAATAAATGATTCGGTTCTCGACCAAATCGGTTTTCAAACACTTTTTAGGAACGAATTACGGTCGAAAACAGAGGTATGACTGTAAACAATTAATCCTTTCAACGCGGGTAAGATATGTGCATAAAATTGTTATAAAATAGTATAATTTCTTAAGGCAATTTTTCTGAAATCTATTTCAGGTCCTTTGATGTGCAAAGTATTTCAATTTCTTTAGCCCTGTTTTTAAACACCTAACCATAGTATATATTTTTATGCCTATTGCATATATAACCATGAATATCTTCATTGTAGATTTTTTTTATCTATATATCAATTTTACTACACCTTTGGCTTCTATGTGAATATATAATATGCAACAATATAATCTATAATAACTAATTTTAAAAATTGTATGTCTAAATTGTTTTATTGATTTTGTTTGCATGAAAAAGTGCAGTTCGGTGAATTATTTTAGTTTTGTGACAAGTTTAATTCACTCATAGAGCACGGAGTTTCATGAAGCGTTTTATTTAAATGAAAATCTGATGTTGATTTATGACATGACCTTCTTTTACATTTTACACATTTTACACAGAAAACATTGACAAATATCAATAAACAGTGTAGTATATGTATATAAGCTACTTAAATGTTATATTTACTGAATTTATATAGGCTAGTGTTAAAACACTTATTACAAAAATTGAAAAGAGACAGATGTTGCATAGAATTACAATCATTGTGCTTTAGAAGCATACTTTATATGGTTTTTTATTATTATTATTTATTCGTACACGTACAATAACAAAATTATGTACAAGGTTTAGTCAAAAAATAACAATATGCATTAAATAAATCTATAAATAAATGTAGACTAAAAATCAATATAGATTATAATTATTTAAAAGTATACTATAATATTTATAGGCAAAATGTGCATTTTAGAATAATACTTTTTGCTAACGGCAGCCGTAGCCATTGGCAGTGTTTTGTTTTTGTTTTATTTGCGATCTGATAACTGAAAGTCATTTTCTGATAGTCATTTAATTAATTGATAGCAATTCTTAATCCAGACTTAGCTGTGTGCTGCTAAGTATCTCTTAACCTTCATGGCGGAGCCACAATAGAAAATCAATAAAACTTACATTTTCTTTGTAGGTCTGCTAAGCTACGATAAGACGTCGTTTCTTCTCCCCTTTAATCGGCATTTATACCAAATCGGTTGGAATGATTTCTTTTTCTTTCTCTCTCTCACTTTGTGAGCGAGTATTCAGAATCATTGCATCAAGTTTTGAATCGTTGTTTACTTTAATAAAATATTGCTGAACGTTCTGAGCCCGGGACACATTTAAACGAAATTTTCCCGAAATTAAACATTTTACAGGAGCCGATGCATATTTAAATGAGAGCTTAATTTGATTAGAGGGATAAAATTTTATGCCTTTCAAGTGTAAAAAAATCTTGTTCGAGTAGTTTCGGCTCGTCGTCGGTGGGCTTTGATTAAGAAGAGAGTTGAACGTAATGTAATTCAAGTGCTGCAAGTGTTGCAAGCTTGATGGCATAGTTAAATGCGCACTTGATTGTTCTAACAAGTGCTGCAAGCTTGATGGCCTAGTTAAATGCTCGTCTTGATTGTTCTAACAAAGCTGCACGTGTTGCAAGCTTGATGGCCCAGTTAAATGCTCATCTTGATTGTTCGAACAAAGCTGCACGTGTTGCAAGCTTGATGGCCCAGTTAAATGCTCGTCTTGATTATTCTAACAAAGCTGCACGTGTTGCAAGCTTGATGGCCCAGTTAAATGCTCGTCTTGATTGTTCTAACAAAGCTGCAAGTGTTGCAAGCTTGATGGCCCAGCTAAATGCTCGTCTTGATTGTTCTAACAAAGCTGCAAGTGTTGCAAGCTTGATGGCCCAGTTAAATGCTCGTCTTGATTGTTCTAACAAAGCTGCACGTGTTGCAAGCTTGATGGCCCAGTTAAATGCTCGTCTTGATTGTTCTAACAAAGCTGCATGTGTTGCAAGCTTGATGGCCCAGTTAAATGCTCGTCTTGATTGTTCTAACAAAGCTGCACGTGTTGCAAGCTTGATGGCCCAGTTAAATGCTCGTCTTGATTGTTCTAACAAAGCTGCACGTGTTGCAAGCTTGATGGCCCAGCTAAATGCTCGTCTTGATTGTTCTAACAAAGCTGCACGTGTTGCAAGCGTGATGGCCCAGTTAAATGCTCGTCTTGATTGTTCTAACAAAGCTGCAAGTGTTGCAAGCTTGATGGCCCAGCTAAATGCTCGTCTTGATTGTTCTAACAAAGCTGCAAGTGTTGCAAGCTTGATGGCCCAGTTAAATGCTCGTCTTGATTGTTCTAACAAAGCTGCAAGTGTTGCAAGCTTGATGGCCCAGTTAAATGCATGCTTGGTTGTTGTCAGCTGCAATTTTAAATGCTTAAAGTTAGTGACTGAAATTAGCATACCTTGCGTACATAAATTGTACTATAATTTAATCAGTTGAACTGTTTCACAACTTTTTCATCATATTTAGGCTAGTATTTTCCCAACAATAAATAAAAAAATAATTTACATGTTACCTGTGTGTTGTGCCACCATTGTTATGTTATGCTGTAAAACGGTTAAAATATCAAGACTCAAAATCATCGGGTGGTGGGGTGGTATTAATAAAACTCAAAAGTTGCTTGCTGTTTTTGCTTTAGATATCCGTAGATTTTGCTGACATCTGCTGGCAGATAGAGTTATTATTACAAACTATTTGCGTGACTAGCCAATTACTGAGTGTGTTGATCGCAGTGTGCTTAGTAAATGAAAGTTAAGCAGTGCTGGGCTTGATGAGGAGAGGGCACCGTTCCTGGGTAGATGCGTCTGCCGTTTTGTCGTAATTAAGTTTTTCCTGTTTGCTACAACTCTCGTCACATCAACAAAGTCATAGTAACAAAGGTTTTCTTAGAACATCTCTCACTTCACACAACAAGTGATAATGCAAAACTTGCATGATTTCAGGTTATTATTCATCTTTCACATTACATATGAACATACAATATATAAAATATAAACAAATGGCAATGAAGGCTAAATAAATAAATAAAGTGTTGAAAGTATAACTTCAAAACCTAATGGTGTTAAAATACACAAACTGGAACACTTCCAAAAAATGGGAGAAAGTGAAAGGTGTTATACTATAATTCTAATTATAAAATAAAAATGCTACAATTCTAATAACCAGATCACAGATAACTAAATTATTATAAATCATTAAATTTACTTTTTGTGTTTGCAACATTTAGAACGCCATTTCTAAAATCTTCTTTTGTTATTTTGCTGCAGAATCGTGGTCTATAAATGCGCTGGTCCTTGTCTGAAACCTGTCTGTAAACATCGGTCATTTGCGTTGACCGTGATGTCCCATATAGGTTGGTATGTGTGGTAAGATGGTCATGTGACCTGCACACAAATCACGGGGATTGTGGGTAAGGGGTACCGTGGTCTGGTTGAATGATGCAGAAGCTATAAAGATTGCTTTGATGGCCTTCACTGTGTTTGGAAATGGACATTTTTGTGAGTTAGAGATTGTGCGTTAAGTGGGATGGTGTTTTTACCAACTGTAGGAAACTTCTTCGTGGGAACAAAACTTCAATCCTGTTCAGGATTTGGGTGTCCTTGATTTAAAGAGAAAGTTACTGTACATTTTGAGTCTTTAAATGCAATCACTTGTGAATGTTCCTAAGTTTTTACAGGGTAGGACAGCTGGGAAGGGGGTTGAGTTCTGATTTCCGTTTGTCCCTAAGTTTTTGCAGAGTGGGACAGTGGGGGAGGGGGTTGTGTTCTAACTTCCGTTTGTCGTTAAGTTTTTACAGAGTGGGACAGCCGGGTAGGGGGTTTAAGTTTTAATTTTCGTTTTATAACTTTGTCGCACTCAGTGCCGGGTAAGTTCGGGTAAGTATTATACCAGGACTACCTGATGCACGACTTCGCTCACAAGTTCTTGCGTTTCTGTTGACTTCCCGCAGTGCTGGGTTTGTATGGATTCGTAAGTTACCATATTTATTTAAATTTACGATCAAAGTCGCGATAATCTCGATTCTAAATTTGCAACAATGCAATATCTTCAAGTTTCTACTTAGCAACATAATCATGTTATTGGTTGGTTAGAACGATATTCTCTCTGTGTGGTAGGTGCTGCCGCCTGTGGGCATCAATTTGATTCTATAAGGTGGTGTAAGTACATGTAGTCGTTCAATGCATGCTGACACATGGAATATTTATGAAAAGCAAGTGTCTTCGGATTCAAACTTTTAGATCAGGCTGATTATTACTGGATGCAGAACAGCAGATCTTAGGCATCAGATAAGTTGCTGTTCCTAAAATGGTTTTTTTGAGCAGCTGATTACTAGTAAAGAAATGTGCTGCTAGAATAGTTCGGCATATGTGCAAAGGATGGTCCCTCGTATGTGCAAAGGATGGTCCCTCGTATGTGCAAAGGATGGTCCTTCGTATGTGCTTAGGATGGTCCCTCATATGTGCAAAGAATGGTTCCTCATATGTGCAAAGGATGGTCCCTCGTATGTGCAAAGGATGGTCCTTCGTATGTGCGGAGGATGGTCCTTCGTATGTGCAAGGGATGGTCCTTCGTATGTGCAAAGGATGGTCCTTCGTATGTGCAAAGGATGGTCCTTCGTATGTGCAAAGGATGGTCCTTCGTATGTGCAAAGGATGGTCCCTCGTATGTGCAAAGCATGGTCCTTCGTATGTGCGGAGGATGGTCCTTCGTATGTGCGGAGCATGGTCCTTCGTATGTGCAAAGGATGGTCCCTCGTATGTGCGGAGGATGGTCCCTCGTATGTGTGGAGGATGGTCCTTCGTATGTGTGGAAGATGGCCCCTCGTATGTGCGGAGGATGTCCCTCGTATTTTTCCTGCCAATTTGCTGCTGTGAAGATGAAGGTGTTTTGGTAACCAGTACATTAAGTTTGCTGGAAAGAACAGGTTGTGTGGTTATTGCTTATACTTGTATGTCCGTTGTCCAGCTATGTGGAGACCTAGGTTTGAATCAGCGAAAGAAATGGGAAAGTGATTCTACAGTTGAATTTGCTGAATGATCATTGGCAAGAAATAATAACTCAACTTTACTTTACCATCCAGGAGTACCATATGAAGTAAGAGGAGTCACGTTCATGTGTTTTACGTAGTCCTGATATTGAAGTAGAAAGTAGTTTGATGAGCAACAAGGTCATTTCTGCTAGTTGGCAATAATAAAATGTAGCTGTGTTCTGATGTTCGGGGAACCACCATGGTTGAACTGCTAGAATGCCGGAGAAGCATTTTCGAAGAGAAAATATGGAGTTATACAGTTGTTAAAGGAAAGAACAATTGAAAGAAAAACTGCTTTATTCTCAAGACCAGTCCTTAAAACTTGTCAAATAGGCAAATCAAAAACAACATCTTTGCAATATGTAATACCGCACTCTCACTTCCGTACGAGCCGGTGTTAGAAATTCCGAAATTGAAAACAGCTGAACATCGGCACCGAGCCGCACAAGGCAAACAGCGTGCGTGAGTGCGGTAAGAGAGAGAGAGAGAGGGAAAGAGGAAGCTGTATGTTTGCATAAAGCAAAAAAAAATGTTACCTCGGCACGAGGCCCCCCTGGAGGGTGAAGCCCTGGGGAAGTATCCCCACTCCCCCCCCCTGAAATTTGCAAATCAAAAGTCTGAAGTGTTTAGTTAAGGGTTGTCATGGGAAAATCCTGGAAAGTCGTGGAATAGTCAGGGAAAAATATAATTGGATAAAAAGTCATGGAAATGATGAGAATGGGGAGAAAGGTCAGCGAAATTGGAAAGGGTTGCAAAAGTGGTGAACTGATATTTTTCTATGCATATTTTTCAGCGATTCGTGTTCAAATAAAATTTTGCTATGGCAGGTTCATAGTGTCGATTTCTGTTTCCAAAAGTAATGATTGGATTAAGAAAGTTTATTTAGTGTGATTAGTGTAATTTCGTTAGCACTACTGCAACTGTGCCGACACATTATATATCAGTATATGTATGAATGTCCATACACAAAAATGTTTGAATGTGTATACTGGTAATGCAACTTCTGCTTATCTTGGTCATGGAAAATCAATATTTGGTCGGGAAAATTTATTTTAAAATTCTGTGGAAACCCTGCTAATGCTGCACACAGTTGTTCTTTCTTTGCTTTGGATTGTTCTAGGTTAACAACAACTTATTTCTGACGATTCTTTATGCTTGTTTTGCGTTACGTAAGTAAACAAACACTAGGTAGGATGTTCGCATAGTTTTGATTATGGGTGAATTTATGACTGCATGTAGCGTTGTCCTTATCGCCAGGTACAGCAGGTGCCGTAATGTATTCTCTCATCTTGGTTCTGTCTTGGTGCAGCATTTTCACATCGACTTAGTCTTTCTGTTTCTCCGTCTTTCTTCCCTTTCACTCTTTTCATCTATCCTTCTCCTTTTCCATTTCTTCTTGAGATTGGCCATTAATTTATGCGGCTGTCGCCATTGAGGTGGGCTTTAATTTATGACGCCATTTTAGGTCTCCTCAGCCACACAATTTACTATTTGTAGTTTACAGTCTTAAATTATTACAGAAAACTCAATTTGTATGTGTTCCTGCTGTTGGTTAAGTAAAAAAAAATCTGGAAATATTGAAATCTTGTTCGATCATTTTCTTGATCTCATAGAAATCTCATTGTCATTTATCAGTAGGGATGAATGTCTCATTCTGTGTTGTGCACAAATCATCTCAGAATTAGATTCTGCGGAATGTCAATTGTCCGTTACAGTTACTGCATTATGGCAGCCAGACAGAGAGATAAGTTTCAGTTCTACCCTTTATTTCGCAGAAGGAAGGTCTCGTTCTTATAACGTTTACTAATTTTGTAAGACTGTCTAATCTTCTGTGTTTAAGTTGGATTTTCTAATCATTTATCTACATTCGGGCATGAACGTTTGTCGTAATTGTGAATAATTTTCATTTTGCGACCAGCTAGAAACTGCAAAGTGAAATAAATGCGATTTTTACATTTTCTAACACGACACGATAGTTTTTTTCCTATGTGCGACTTGAACTAAACTGCATCTTTAGCTTAACTTAACTTTTGATTGACGTTTTGACCGAAAACATTAACAGAAATTTTCATAACACATAACTGATGCTTTTGTTGATTGAATAACTAGGCATGTGCAAGCCTAGTTTTAAACCAATATTTAAAGAAAGTAGATATTAAATGATCAATACAGAACAGTGTTAATGAATCGTAAAGTGGCAGATTATTCTACTAATAGCAGGGGTTCTGGGTAAGCTATTTCATATACCGTCAATGTTAGCATTCTGGATTATATAAAATATTGCAAAGCCTGCCATTTACTGAAGGGTGTGTATAGTCAGTTAAATGTGTATTTTTTTTTACAAAACTTGTTGATGTTAACACCACTCGATGTATTTTTTGTGGTGTTAGTTGGCAAGCATAAGTTTTCAAAATATCGTAGGAACTCATTGTACTTTTTTGCAGTTTTTTTGTACCCCGATTACAACCCTAGCCTTTTATCATACAGGGATGAGAATATTCCGCGGAGTTTTTGGAAGACCAGTAATGCCATTTTTGTGAATCGCGTAAATTCGTTGAGGAAATTTTTATGGACCCAGTACATTATTTCACAAGCTGACCGCTAGTTGGCAGGCCGTCACTTTGTTTACATCACGTACATCAGTGTAACCACGTGTACATCTCTATGTATAAAAATATAGAATCAATTGTGCGAAGTTATTTGAGTCAATTGCAGACAGTTTTTATATACTTTTGCATAGGTGCGCCCAGTACTTAGACGTTTTTGAGGCAATTAGGTATCATGTATCCTTGATAGTTGGGTATTTTAAATTATGCATGAAATAAGGTAACTGATATTTTAAGTCCACTTAGAGGCTCTCTATAGTTACAAAATTTTAATTTGTTGCTGCCTACGCAGCCCCCAAACCCCCAGCCTGTTACAGAGTTTTTTGCAATTTGTCATTCTCATCCCTGACCCCGATTACAACCCTAGCCTTTTATCGTAACAAATGACACCTTGTTTAGTGCTGGGTAAGTTCCGGGTAAGTATACCAGGACTGCCTGAGCGCTGATGAATGTTGAGATTGTGCTTTTAATGTTGACGAGATCACGTAACAGTTCTTTCGGGATTTCTATTGGAGGTAAAACTCGTTGTTGTGATACTTTGTTAAAATGATTCTTTGTTTTTAAGAGCTGCCGAATGTGATTTTTCACGCAATGCCACAATTTCCTTTTTGTTTCAAAGGCCTGTTTAATCCAAGTGACAATTACTTAACCAATTTTAAAAGAATTATCGATTAAAGCAATATTTGTTGTCGATATGGTATTATTTATCACATACTGCCCGTTCACACACACACACGCGCGCACACATACAAACACACGCATCGTCATAGATTCACATCACTATCAAAGAACAGAACAATATAATAAAATTTCTGCAATTTTAGCCCTAAAATTTAATTTTTCAATAATTATTGATTAATTATTTTGGTGCATGCTACATGAAATTATAAATCAGATTTCATATTATTGCTCTAGAAACTAAAGGTAAGTAGATTTTTATCCTTGGACATACTTCTTCCAAACTTGAAGAGATTGCTGTAATCTTAAGGCAGTTTTAAACGTCACAGCGTGAACCACATTTGAGCCTTGCTTGAGAAATATTCTGCATCGCACATGTAGCTTTGTGAGAAGTATGGCCCGGCTCGCATTATTTTTTAAGGCTCCTCCACATTTTTTGAGGCGATGATTTTAGTATTTGTTTTTATTTGCGTAATTTTCAGCCGCGTATAAGCACGCTGACGGGAAGAAGATAGATAACAGGAGAGTTCTGGTGGACGTGGAGCGGAGTCGAACGGTCAAAGGTTGGCTTCCTCGAAGATTAGGTACAAAATTTAGTTACATACTTTGTAGTAGAAATGTCATTGAATCACAGTTCTCAAACAGTGAAAACTGTATATAACAGGTGTGTGCAAATTATCTGACTAGCCGGGCCACATTAAGCATTCCCACAATTCCTGTGGGCCACATGCAGTTTGGTCGAGGAGCCAAGTACAGTAGGACCTAATAGCGATTTTTTTTTGCATCCGATTTGCGCACATCATTACTACTGCACTACTACACTCAAGAAACTATTTTAGAAGTTATTAAAATTTATATTAAAACCCAAATATTTCGTCATGTCCGACAGTGACATTAAGTGACAACGGTCTTGTAGGGGTTAATGCCATCCGATCTAGAGGAAAAAAACTACCCGCACTATCTTTGCGATATTGGCGCGGACTTCAGCTGGATCGCATGGGCCGCACTTTCATTACAGTGACAAACCTCTTCGCGGGCCGCAGTTTGCACACCCCTGGTATATATATATATGAACAGTATATACACTGCAGCAGAGTCAAAGCCAAGCTGTGTGCTACCTTGGGAATTTTATCTAGAAACTTAGTATGCACTAGACTAGTTGCTGTAATAACAGGTTGCAGGCAAAATTCCTTCGCATAAAATTTGTTGCCAGCTCTGGCTTGATACAAATGGCTAGCAGTTAGTGGTCAGTCGGGAAGCAAAAACATATGAACCTATACAATAATTGCACTGCTTGCATTACTAGTGCGATTTTGAAACAGAATAATGCAGCATCGAATTAAGTAAAAAAATTGTCAATAAAATAAAAATTGAATTTCTGCAAAGTCGTCACTAAAACGAAACGATGCGTCGTTAAGTGAAGAAAAGGTGTTACATGTTGAGCGTCAAGTGAAGAAAAGGTGTTACATGTTGAGCGTCATTAAGTGAAGAAAAGGTGCTACATGTTGAGCATCAAGTGAAGAAAAGGTGTTACATGTTGAGCGTCGTTAAGTGAAGAAAAGGTGTTACTTGTTGAGCGTCGTTAAGTGAAGAAAAGGTGTTACATGTTGAGCGTCGTTAAGTGAAGAAAAGGTGTTACATGTTGAGCGTCGTTAAGTGAAGAAAAGGTGTTACATGTTGAGCGTCGTTAAGTGAAGAAAAGGTGTTACATGTTGAGCGTCGTTAAGTGAAGAAAAGGTGTTACATGCTGAGCGTCTTTAAAATGAAACAGCGCTAAGCGGGAGAGTCGTTAAAACACAAGAACACACATAAAACTTAAAAAATTCATCTGGAAATTTTATACCACTTACATACTACTTTTTCGTATGCATGGCTACCATTGGCTTTAACGCTTTATAAAATGTGTAAATTTAAACTCCCGCGATGACCGTTAGATGCAGCCATTTAAATCGTATGTCGTTTGAAACAAGTTTTAATAACATTAAGTAAAGTTTGAAAAATAATCAGAGCATTCGTAGCATACGTGTTACTAATTAAGAGGACAGATTGAATAGTTTCACTGCCTTCACAACATCAAGAAACTTTGTGCACACTGGACACTCATTAATTCGTCATAGCATTGCTCCGCTCGATCGTGCACACTCCCTCTTGGCGCTGGGCCCAATTTAAACAAATCTGTCGACTTGGCTTGAGACCGGCCATGATTGCTGCGTAATGCGTATTCGGACAGTAGCGAACGCGTTCTAGTGATTGTGGATTGTCTTGCAGATTGAACATTGCGTACACATCGAAACACTACCACGTGTTTAAGTACAAACTACTGTATATGTATTAAGGATCACGCATTAGAGTTGTACCCTAAGACTAAAATTCTTGTGGAATATTTGCACCACATTTGCACCGCATGCACTGTTGCTTTCAGACAAGTTGGTGCTCTTATTTTTTCGGTGTTCAATGGTGTCAACTCTCTGTAAGCTAGTACAAAAGACTAAAATCAACATACTCCCTAATTTGGCTCTGCTTTTATATACTAATTTTGTCGTTGCAATAAATTGTAGAGAAAACACTTCTTTTTAAGAGATTTACAGCTGAAAAGATTTTCTGCCGTATCGTTATGTATAAGATTTTTAGAATTCTGTTTTTACTTCAGGCGGAGGTCTTGGTGGAACACGAAAAGGTGGTCCAGAGGTAAATATTCGACATTCTGGAAGGGAAGACCCATCTCGTGACAGTAATCGAGAACGCTCTCGTTCAAGATCAGAAATTCGCAACCGCGGGCGGCCCGAACGACCGGAGAAGGAGCGACATCGTCGCAGTCGATCTCGGGAGCGGCGCAGACGCAGCCGCTCGCGCGAACGTCGCCGATCTCGCAGTCGTAGCCGCGACCGTAAACGCAAACGCAGCCGCTCGCGCGAGCGAAGCCGTCGGGATCGCTCCCGCGAACGCAAGCCCAAAGTCGAGGAAATTGGTGGCGTTCCCGCCACCGAGGAAGGCGGAGAGGAAATCAACTTTGACAACATTCGCGTCAAGCAAGAAAAGTTTGATGCAGGGTACGTGAAATCAGAAAGTCAAAATCTAGATCAACCTCTTGTTATTGCAAAAGCAGAAAATGGTGAATCAAATGATGCAGAAATGGGTGAGCAGTGATATGACTGAGTACTTTTATCACAATAATTAGAATTGTTAGGCAAGACTGTAATTAGTGTTTTAAAAAGCTGCGAGTTGTAAACTTGTTGTTGTTTGCATTTGCTTTTTACTTCAAGTTTAGCCGGTAAATGCAAATTAAAAGTACCGTTTCTTATGGTGTGTTCAGACTAGCGAGTTCTCTGTCTTGAGTTTTTTCTGTGACAACAAACTCGCTAGTGTGAGCTGCTTTGCGAGTTACTTTTCAGCAAACTCTTCGACAATTGCCTGCGAATTCACTAACTGTCTAGTATGTGAACGCGCCTCGGCGTGTTCAGACTAGCGAGTTTTCTGTCTTGGGTTTGCTCTGTGACAACAAACTCGTTAGTGTGAGCTGCTTTGCGAGTTACTTTTCAGTAAACTCTTCGACAATTGCCTGCGAATTCACTAACTGTCTAGTATGTGAACGCCTCGGCGTGTTCAGACTAGCGAGTTTTCTCTGTGACAACAAACTCGTTAGTGTGAGCTGCTTTGCGAGTTACTTTTCAGTAAACTCTTCGACAGTTGCCTGCAAATTCACTAACCTCTTCGAGTTACTCTCGACACTTTTCTGGCATCAAAGAAACCTTGTACACGTCTCGTAGCGAATAAAGAAGTGAGTATCAGTTCGCGCTTACTGTTAGGGAACAACCTGCAGCAAGTTTTACTCTCTATTCTGAACACACTTGTGAGTTACTTAGCAAGAAAACTTTTTAGTCTGAATGCACCGTTGAAATCATAGTAATTAACGTAAGATTCTGACCTCCAGGCTTTGAAATTGATCAGAATTATGAATAAAGATGCTTACCTAGGCCTATGTAATGCTACTGGACAGAGAATAATTCCCAAATATCCATGTTCTCTGGTCATGAAATTGTTGATATATTTCATTTTCCCTGATTTTATTTCACCATTTCGTTATCCTGAACAATATGAGAGTTTCCATCTGTGAACCAATGCAGTTTGTGAGCAGTTTACGGTAAAGAAACCTCGTATTATGTACTTTCGAATCTTGATTTCCTTTCCTATCGTTTTATTGACTTTTTTAGCCATTTCCTGTGTATTTAGTGAAATTTATTATTTGACACATTCCAACGATAAAATCTTTATTACATGCCAGCGTTAATATTACACAGCATAAGCAATCTTTCCCGATAAGGTTGCTTTTGTAATAGTGGACGATATGCTTTGCACGCTTGTGACCATGCAGTCTTGGCGACATTTGCTGCTAATGTTTGATTATTTAAAAATCATCTAGGTTTTCAAATCATAGTATGCTTTCTCCGATCATGCAATCCGAAGATTGTATGCATGGGGGGTTTTGTATGCAAACACATTTAAACTGACATTACTCTACAAGTTCATAACTATTGCACTTGTCACGTGATGAATCATTGTTTTAAAACATCATTTACATGTACAAATCAAAGTACTGAAAACTTTTGCGTCATGCAGCAGTAGTGATTTGGTAAAGAGACGTTTGTTAAGGATCGGAAACATTTCTAACTGTATACAATTTAAGCAAACGCTTGATATTTCCCAGAAATAGTGAACAATTAAAATCAATTTTTTATTATAGGCGCTTAAAGGCATTTATAATTAAAACACTACAACTTTATTAAAACTTTTAATTTACATACCTAAAAATCATGTTAGACATTTCGACAGCACTACTGGTGTGTTCGTCAGTGGTAAATTTTTACAGACATAACCAGTTACTGTAGCCCTGTCTATATAAACTGGTCGTTTGTAAAAATTTACCACTGCAGATGACAGCAGTTTCTCTGTCGAAATGTTTAACATGATTTTTAACTATGTAAATTAAAAGTTTTAATAAAGTTGTAGTGTTTTAACTATGAACAATTAAAATTGCCATTTATTAATATATTTTTTCTTCAGTAATATTTACTGTATAATCACGGTCATAAGAAGATAATATATGTTTAGCCTGTAAAGTATCCAACTTAGATCAGGCCCAAACATTGTATGAATTGTGTCCACAGCTGTTTATTTGCAGTTTCATCATATTGAAATTATCAAATATAAAAGAGTTTTGGTCACCTATTTTAAATTTGTTGTGACATTATTTTAGTGTAGTACAGCTTGTAGTCTGTGTTCAATTGTTCATCATGTCAGAATGTTGCTTTGTAAGATTTAAGAAAATTGCCTTCTGTATTGATAAAGCTTGTACTTAAAGTGATATTAAACTTTTATCTTTAGATTAGCTTACTTAAGCTGTTTGTCTGGTGTTATTTTCTTACAATTGTAAAAACACATTGAGGAAACGCAGTTACGCGGTTTTAACTCCTTCAGGACTGTAAGCGTTTACTGCATTTTGCCTGGTTTCATGAAAAACTGCTCTCACTAAGCAGCGATTACGCCTCGCACAATTGGAATTTTATGCAAAATTATATATGAAATGCATTTGCTTACCTTAGACAAATTAAAAATTGATTTTTGACCAAAAAACGGAAAAAAAGTTTTCAGTAGGTTGCAGTGTTCGTATTGTAACAAAGTACAGTATCACTTGTGTGAATATCTAGCAGCTCAAACCAAATACCTTTTACACTGTTTAATGATAAATAGATTATTTTATTAACAATAACAATAATACTATTACAGTCTTAGCAAATTCACTTGCCGATTGAATATTATTATGTGTTAATGTTATCCTGCCTCTGGTATACAGGGTTCCCACGGTCAGGAAAAATCCTTGAAAATGTAGGTTATCCTGGAAAGTCACAGAAAGGTCAGGGAAAATGATGAAAATGGGGCGAAAATTCAGGAAAATCGGAAAGGGTTGCAAAAATAATCAACCCGAATCGATATTTTTCCAAACATATTTTTCAGCGATTCGTGTTCAAATAAAATTTTGTTATGACAGGTTCCCAGTTTCGATTTCTGTTCTAAAATAATGATTGACGGACACATTATATAACAGTATATGTATCAATGTCCATACACAAAAATGTTTGAACATGTATACTGGTGATGCAATTTCTGCTTATCTTGGTCATGGAAAATCAATATTTGGTCATGGAAAGGTCAGGCAAATTTATTTTAAATTCGGCGAGAACCTTGGTTACCAAAGTAATGCTATTGATTGACATTTGGGCTAGTATGCATTTGATAGCATTTTTGCATCAAAAGGTTAATGGGAGATGTCTAGTATGAAGTAACGCGTGGACGACACCTGTGTTATCAAACGATGATGTTGGTTGATACTGATCGTACAATATGATTGCATCTCTGTTCATCGGTTGAGTTTGGACAGTGACTGATGCCGTCACAAATGTGCTCAAGAAAAATACACGTCTTCATGTCGCCACACTTTATCTTCTCTGGAGGACAAGAAAAACTTTCTGAAACGCAGACAAATTGTGAATGCATTAGTTTTTAGTTTGGAGCGTAAGAGCACTAATCCCCACCCCCCAAACCTCAAGCATCCTTAAAGTGGACCCATCCAGCAGCAATCTTCAAACAATATCAGCTGGTAATAAGCCTTTTTACAGTTCCAGCAATTGATGATGATCGTGAAAAGGTCACATGTTAAGTGTACCAGACAACGCATTTGTGTACAACTGACAACGCCTCGCAGCCCGTGTTATTGTAACAGTTTTAACAGCTAGCTAGAACCAGTTAGCTAGAACCAGTTTTAACAGCTAGCTAGAACCAGTTTTAAAAGCTAGCTAGAACCTTGCCTAGTTCATTTTTTCTTGTTAACAAGATCGTGCTAGTGAATCACTCTACGCACAGACTAATGCGTAATTAAGTGAAGCTCCCGTAATACAACTGAAGTTACTGAACTGATGCAGTAGACGGATTTGCTTTGCCCACACGCCACATGAGGTTGTAGTTAAGATGCGTTGCTGTGGTACAGTTTACTTTTGACCTACAGCAACTGCACGTGAGCATAACAAAACTGTGAAGACTTATTAATGATATCATTAATTATATTATGACTGTGAATGCTACAATGTACATGATACCATTACAGCTTATTTCATTACTATGAATTGAAGAAAGAACGGACTGGTAGCTCATCTGGCAGAGCATGGAAGTTATAATCGCAGGTCTCCGGTTCAAGCCCCTCTTGGTACATAATTTTTCAGCATCTCTATTCTTCAACTCATTACCCGCAATGGGTAATAATTGTTGTGAAATAAATTGCAATGGGATATGAACATTCTGACAGTCACATTCATAATTAGGAGTGAGCATCGAGTGAACATAGTTCATAGTTCGAATTCGATTCGAACGAGTTTTTTTTTAGTTCGAATTAGAATCGAACCTAAAACTATAGATTTGAATAATTCAGCACTTCAACCACATACGTTCTTCATCATTAAAACGTTTGAAACATCATGTAATCAGCATAATTTAGCTGTGATTTCTTTGCACAAGTTTTAAACAAATTATTAGTAGTTTTACTGCAGAACAGTCTTTTAATGTGCATGATCTTTGTAAGACTAATTTTTGTTGGTAGTTCGAAAACTTATTCGAATTTGAAACACTGAAATTCGGTTTGATTGAAATTCGCTTTCTGGTAGAGAGTAATCTAGTGTCGTGCCATTGGGGGTTTATTTTTCGAATTGGGTGCCATCGGGAGGAACGGGGGGGGCAAAAAACCTCCAAAAAATGGCCGTTTTTTTTGCAAAAAATTGCAAAACTTATACCCCTGAGTTCTGGAGAGCGGGAACGGGCCATGGGTGGCGCTGGCTATGAATAGATAGCCCGTTCAGCGGTGGGTGTAGTCGGCGTATTTAGAATTCGCGAGAGGGTCACGGCGCCCCTGCAACGGGCGTTTTCCCGGACCCAACTCGCAATTTTTCGAAATTTTGACCAAACGGCATGCGGAAAAAACGTTCTAGCGGCGCCTGGTGGGAATCTCGGAAGGAGATATACGGCTCTTTAGAAAGAGGAAGAACAGGGCTACACGGTGATGTGAGCTATATTTTAGGACACGTCCACCAAAAGGAGTGCCGATGAGTTAATTAGATGTTCTATTTTCGGCAATTTTCGTGTCCAATCTTGGAAAACTGCTGATGCAAAGCCATTGTTGTGACGTCATGCATTATACGCTCCCTATAGCTTTAATTCAGTAAAAGCTGGTGACTGCTAGATAAACAAACACTAGGTAGAATGTTCGCGCATTGTTGATTATAAGTGTATTTATGCGCAAATTTTTTTGCGGGGCTTTTGCTAGTAATCTAATTAATAGGCTATTGTTCAAGAAGTTTTGTGCAGTTTGACGCACACAGAAATGACTTTCTACAAGGTCAGACAATGTTTTGCCTGGCTAGAAATAGGTTGCTACACGATTACATGGTAACTAAGCAGTGGATTATGACTTGAGTAGATTTGAGGCAGTTTGGTACACGTTTACATAGTAGATCATAACTCACCACAATTTACTTCATCGCTGCCATCTTGACAAGCATTAAAGCCATCACATCTTAAATAGTTTAAGTAACAATGCTGGTTGTCGTGACAGGGCGTTGAAACACCGGGTATGCATTCATGTTGCCATGGTGACGGTGATTCACGATCTATTTCACCCGACTCGTCGGTCGCTGCCTTTGATCTTTTATTGTTATCTATGATACAAGTACAAGTGTAGTAAACTGCTGATAGGTAGTCTTACGTTTTCACTTTAGATCTGTGAACTTATCAAGGGCATCAGTTCAATTAAAATAAAAATTATTTCAAGTTGCAAGAAATTGCTTCGCAAAACAGAACATTTCACTATCAGTTTGGTGACAAAGGTCCTGTATCCAACAACCTATTAGCTACTTTCACGAGCATTAGCATTGTATGGCTCTTGAGTTTAAGTGGATTCAAAATTTATTATGATTGTTCTTAATATAACCTATTTATACCACCTACTTTCGGATGGCAAAAAAAGTTTATCTTAACTGAGTTTGACATTATAAGTATAACAAAGTGCATTAGTATGTACATGTCTATGCAAATATAGATATTTTGTTTTGCCAAAAAAACATGGGCGTTAAACGAGACTGACATTATAAAGGATATATACATATATATATATATATATATATCCTTTATAATGTCAGTCTTGTTATATATATATATATATACAAACATATGACGAGATCTGGTTGTATTATTATTTATAGGATCTATTTTGCAAGTTTTCATGTTCGACTATTAACGTTTTACCGAAGCTTTAATCTAAATCATCAATTTTGAGTCTAGTCGCTAGCCAGACTATATCTACTTACCACAGTTTAATTCATCTGAGCCATCAATACAATCGATAATTGAATCACATCGATAATTAGAATCGAAACACTGAATGTTGTTATCGCATTTCTCATAACCTTGTAGGCACTCGTGTTGCTCTGAAAATGTTAGTGACTGTTCATCAAAGCATCGTGAGAGTAAATGATCTAAACGCCAGAAATCCAACTTAAAAATTTGATCATTTCATGTTGTATGGGCTTGGCTTAATCATTAAAATGTGTAAAAAATTTCTTCTGTTTTAACAGACGTTTACACAAAACTAGAAGTCGCACACTGTCAAGATCCGAAATCGATCGCCTGTCACAATAATTCGTATTTATTTCACGCTTTTTTATTCACATTTATTTCTGTATAAAAAGTACCATAGGACAACGAACAAAATTTAATGGTTTTGTTGCTTTATATCGACGTATGCAGATAAATGTAAACACCCAAGGAGCAAACAGCACTAATTTATCTTATTATTAAGTTTATCGAATTGAAACGTAGAAAAATATAACAAAGAAATTTGCGCAAAAAACTGTCTATAAAGCATAAAGTTAATTTATACTACCATTGTATAGGAATTTTCACGCGCGTTGATAGCCATCATTCGCTTTAGAATTGTGACGTAACTGGTGGACTTTTTGTGAGCTCACGCTGCATAAACTAATTCAAATGCATAAACTAACCCAAGAGTGCAATGATCGCATTTTTAAAGTGATTTTACTAATTACGCGATGCACTTATCACACTTTTATTGCTAAAATATTTAATACTTCTAACATTATTCGCGAATATTAAAATAAGCCCAAGTTTCTAAATGGCCTTTCTTTTAACTAACTATCTGAAATTCGTTTTTTGCACACTTAAAATTTTTGTACAAACGTAAAACTGAAATGAGAATTAAGTCTGTATATCTGAAAAGTTCAAGTTACTGTGAAGCAAATGAAAACAAAAATGATTAATTTACCACATTCTGATTCGTCAGAAGCGTCTGCACAGTCAACATAGCCATCACACAACCATTCCTTCATTATACATTCCTTATTATCTGCACATTTGACTAAACCAAGTTGACATTTATGGGCTCCTGCAAAAAATGTATCATTTTTATTAATTTGAGGTTATTTCCGCCATTGCGTCTTTATGTGACCTTTGACATATTACGTAACACTTGCTTTCTTATATTTTCTTTTCTGTTGTGGAGATCGCTGGCATCTGTTAGAATTAAATAGAACATTGTAGAATGTTCCATTAGAATAATCGCCTTACCTTGTAGAATGTTCTAGAGAGAAATGTCTAGAATGTTCCCGGGCACCCTATATAAGGCGAAGCAGGCCACTGACAGACGCGCGCTGATTCACACGGGCGCCACTTACACATTCTCTTGTATACTTTGATTTTCAGATACACTTAAACGTTTTCCAGATTTTCACGTTTACTGTAAACATTTCGCGTTCCTTCATACTTTGTGTTGTAGAATTCTCGCTTAATAAACTAGTTTAATTTAACGAAGTGTTTTCTGGTTTTCTCTACGAGCCTTCCGAGAGAAACAAAACACAACATTTTCTCTTTCTATGACACATATCTTCTCACCTTTATCATAAGTCACTCTACTGTAATTGTTAACATTCTGCTTCATTTAGTCACAGTTTTTATTTTCCCCACGTAGGTGGATTTATATTTGTGTGTGACCCTGGGTCAGAGGACGTGGGCCTATGTGACTGAATACGGGCAAGGTGTATATCTACATGGAAACATTTTCCGCCAGGGTGAAAAAAACAAAATTGGGGCTTGGGAAAATTTATTCTGTCATTATTGAGTAACACAACACTAACCCTGTCTATCCAGGCCATTCTCACCCACTGTTCCTCGCTGGCAACAACTACAATGTAAACCGTTCTATAGGCAAACCAGAAAGCTCGTATAATTGAAAGAAAAGATTCATTTATAATTTTATATCATTCGAGAGTGCAGTATAGTGCGTTACGTCAAGATTTTGCAAAAAGATTTAACTCTGTTTCCCGAGACCAAAAACTAGCCAACAATTGACAAATGATAATTGACATACACACTGTTCTGAAATTATAATTTTTTTATTCCATTGCAATAAAATTACTCCCCAATGCCTTCATATAATTTTTACACGATCATACTAAAAGACTAATGCAAATAACGTAAGTTACCCACTAAGTATTTTAATTACTTTCATTTCAATACATTATAATTAAGTATAATTTCAATTTCGTTACATCTTATTTAGTCTGTATTAAAACACCTTATTTGGTTTCCACAATTTTACTTTTACGTTAATTGAAATGAGTAATTAAATTGATTAACGTCGTGGAAGTTTTGACTTACTGCATCGTTTTTCGTCGGAGTTATCACGACAATCCTTATTTCCGTCACATCTCTGTAACTCATCAATGCACCTCCCTCCACTTACTGCCCTCCCTCGCAAACATCGAAATTCTTCTCTTTTGCACCTCGCCGGAGAAACTTGTGACGAGCCTTTAGTTACATCGAGTTCCATTGCTATTGCATCGATCTCTGTACAAAATTAGTCAAACAGCCATAGATAGTACTCATAGCAGCAGCAGCAGTAGTAGTAGTAGTAGTAGTAGTAGTAGTAGTAGTAGTAGTAGTAGTAGTAGTAGTAGTAGTAGTAGTAGTAGTAGTAGCAGTGGCAGTGGCAGTGGCGGTGGCGGTGGCGGTGTCGGTGGTTGTGGTGGCAGCGGCGGTGGCATTAAATATAGTATATTAGGCAGTGTAATGATTAAGAAGGAAGCTCCAATTATTGTAGCATTTTTATTCACCAAAGACACGTCTACGCAGACAGTTCTAGACGGAGGTCTTCTAAGACTTTACAGAGCTGTAACACAGACAGATGCTGTCTTATTAGGCATTACAATCAGATTTAGCAATGTAACGTACGTCTAGAACTGTCTGCGTAGACTACTTAATATATAATAGTAATTTGCATGTATCCACTACTAGGAATCAGCAATGCACGAACATTCCACTTTCGCTTGGCTGACAGCAAATCACATTATCTAAGGCGGTTTTGGACATAAGATGGATGTTGTTGTTCTACTAGTAATATGTCTCATTCCGTGTAACAAAAATCTTTGTCAATATATACTACTACTACTACTACTAGTACTACAACAACAACAACTACTACTACTACTAGTACTACAACAACAACAACTACTACTACTAGTAGTAGTAGTACTACAACAACAACAACTACTACTACTAGTAGTACTACAACAACAACAACAACAACAACTACTACTACTACTGGTACTACAACAACAACAACAACAACAACAACAACAACAACAACTACTACTACTACTACTACTACTACTACTATTACTACTACTACTACTACTACTAGTAGTACTACTACTACTACTACTACTACTACTACTACTACTACATAAATTTTTAAGTAAAACAAATAAGAAGTCAGCATAGGACAAGCGACTAAATTGTGGGTTTAGTACAATTTACAGAATACGGAATAGTACAATTCACTATACTGACGTATGCCTATGACATCATCATGACGTAAAAAACAATAGTTTGTTAATATCAGTTTTCCTACCACGTCCATTTAACTTGTTTTTTTACATTCTAATGTAAGCATATCAGGAAATTTCTGCAGCGCTCTGTTTGTTCTGCACAGCCACGCAGGGTCGGATGATGACGTATTGGGACCCCTATGATATTGAAATTATGGGATAGATGGAGCCACCATCTAACAAATTCTTGATAATTTTTACTCGTGATATATTTTAGCCACAAATAAAACACAGGTTGAAGTAAACTTATTGCAAATCTTTAAATAAACTAGAATAGCCATCTTTTGTTTCTTACTAAAAATATTCTTTAAGAAATAGCATTATTTAATTGCAAATCAAATTAGCACATATTTCAACACAGCTCTAGTGAAAAGTAGACTTATACCAAACGTTACCACAGCTTAATGGGCTCCAGGTTGAGAGGCCCTAAGCTACAACCCATAGAATATCCGGCCCTGGTACAACCTGTCTGAAAGTGTCCGCGTTAAATTAAACCTTAGCTTGATTCTGCTTCCATAACTTACCGTCTAGGATCCCAAAAATGGCCTCGAAGTCCAACTCCGGCTGTTTTCTGGGATATGTTGTAAGCTGGAATCCAGAATCCACTGACCGGGATGGTACTGGATCAGCATGTACCTGGATCAGTATCTTAACAGCTACCATGGTTGCACAAATCCAGGTGTAAACCTGTAATACGATGGATAAACATATTCCTAATATTTACTTACTCGCGAAGTCTAAGAGACCTAATCATAACACGCTTATTGACGGTCTCTCCTCAACAATTTTTGTTCATTTTATTATTTTGATTATTAATTATTATTATCACATTCAGTACAATATAATGACATTAAGCACACAGTGACATCAAAATTATTACATCATACTGTATTAAATTGTTATGTTTCATACACTATCGTTATCATAAAAGAATAATTGTACTGCAGTGGGCTAGAGAAGTAAAGGCTTGTATAAGCCCACTGTCATGTGAACCCGATAAAAAAAGAATGGATGAGTGAACAAAAAAAAGACCTGGGAGAGGTCAGATGACACAGGAAGGGTAGAAGGATGTGTTAGTGGAAATGGTAGGAAGAAAGATAGTAGATTGCGCTATGTTGACAGCAGCTCTAAAGATTTATCAATGATGCCTTGTTTTGCATAATCTGTACCAGGATTGTGGTATGACTGCTGCAGTAGGTGTGGGAAATTAGGAAGTGTTGTACTTGTTGAGAATCATTGCTCTGTATTTCTTTTTAAATTTTTGAATTGGCTGAACAGTTTTTAATTCATCATTTATGTCATTCTAAAACCTTGGACCAACATTTGCAATGTAGGTACGATTTACGAAATTTCAGCAGATTTGATGCGTCAACTGTTTCACTATTGAGTGAATTCCAACGGCCCACATCACGAGAAGAGAGGAAATGAGCTCTGATATTAGTGCGACAGTATTGAACAAATAATTTAGAATTGTGTCCACGTAAATCACGTAGTGATCTGGAAAAAAAATTTCACTACTGTTATGACCCGCCTGCCGATTTTAATTTAAGCGCCAGGTTGGCTTCTCACCTGTGTTCTGTACTTGCTTTTGACCTAGTTAGTTAGTTGTTATTGAGGTGGAAGTAATGTTGGCTGCTCAGGATGACAGCCCTGTGGTTTTGTTTTTGTGTTTACTGGCAATAAAAATGAAGTAATGTGGCAAATGCATCTCCGTTTATTCACCATGTTTTTGTGTAACCAATTCCAACTCATAACACTACGCAAAATAGAACTACCACTAATGACTTTATAACAGTTAATAAGATCTACAGTATCACAGGGTTGTTCAAGAAAAGATACAGAGTCAGATTGAGTATCAGAGGATAGACTAATACACCTCCATTCAAAAGCAGCGAATCAAGAATCAAAACTGTTAGACTGATGGAATATTGTATTGTGTGCGAACGTTGACGGAAATCATAAATCAACGCTTTTTTATTTATTTATTTATTAAATATATCCACAACGATCATTACAGCATTGTACATAAAAGTATTTAATAACATATTTATTATTATGTACACAAGATGCCAAGCCGCAAATGACCCGTGGGGTACTTGAGAAGTAATTACTTGTTTAGAGCACCCCAAATGAATGTGGACTGAGTGTAATAGAAAAGAGCAGTAAAGGAGTAGAAAGAAAGGTTAATAGAGAATAGAAAGAAGGAGAAAGATGTGATGGTATCTGTATGAAGTAACGTGAACTATAGAAATGTAAAAATTGACATAGCCAGCATCGCGATGGATGCCAACAGGGACAGCAGTGTAATTAATCAAATTGATTTATTCCGTATAATTAGAAAAGATTTCTTTTGAAGTTATTTATAGATAAAGAATTTTTATGTATTCGTTGATGTAAATACATTTTCGTAACGTACAATGAGAGAGTTTCAATGTCAAGACGTGTGAAACGGTGTTTTACAACCTTAATTTATTTATTTAAAATTCAAATGACAAACGATATTATTATTTGTTTAATATAGCTTCTCTTTTTCTGGCTACCAAAAGGGGTTGGATTTGAAAACATTTAGGCTTTTATGCAGAATGTCTTGGTTGATATGTTATGAATTTATTTTAGAAAGTTAAACCATTCATTAGGAAAATAAAATTGAAATCAATTAATGAATAATTAGCATCTGAACGAAGATTATTCAGTTCAGGGAAAATGACTCACCCAGCTCGTATCTTGCATTTAATGTACGTATGAAAACATTTCGGACAACTGATTAATAATGGAAAATAAAGTAATAAGCAGATTAAGATGTAACTACAGGATAAACTCCATGAAATTTAAGAGGCGGTTGGCCTATATTGTTTCGGAATAGGATAAAGTTATAACTCATTACCATAGTCCACCGGCTACCTAGCTAATTAACAGGTGGTACCCCAATGTTCATGATTAAGAATACGATGTCCAAAACTCGATCGTGTGGGCAAGAGACAAGCTCCGAACCAATTTAGTAAACTTTAATTGCCTAATTAGCGATCGTACTAACATTTCATAAGTTGAAGTAACAGATAGCTTAACTTATTGTGTACAAACATGCTTGCGTTTAAGAATTAGGCAATCGAACTCAAATAGTTGAACTACGACTGGCTGGCTAAAACATTAAAAACGGCTTGACCAAACAAATTATTCTTGTTTAACTAACATTTTTCTTTTATTCTTTCATTCAAAATCTCCAATTTATAAAATACAAGTACGTACGAAATAATTACAAATACAAAAAGACCCGTCAATTTTCAGGGGAACTACATAAACACAGATAACCAGCGCCTACTTCTACTAAGCGAGGCCCGGTAAAGTGGAACGTGTGAGGCCCTCTCGGTGGGATTGGGGGGGGGGAGGGGGGGTGGCGCTACCATGGTTAGCGCCCAGAAAATTTTTGAACTGCTAGAACGCCGGAGAAGCATTTTCGAAGAGAAAATAAGGAGTTATACAGTTGTTAAAGGAAAGAACAATTGAAAGAACAACTGCTTAGTCTTTAAGTCCAGTCCTTAATACTTGTCAAATAGTCAAATCAAAAACAACATCTTTGCAATACGTAATACCGTATTCTCACTTCCGTACAAGCCATCTTCTGACTTTTTGTTTCGCAAAGTTATCAACCACCGCGGTGCGAGGCCCCCCTGGAGGGTGAGGCCCCGGGGAAGTATCCCCCCCCCCCTAAATAGGCCCTGTACATAACGTACACAAAGAGATCACACTAAAACTCTTAAAACGTTCCTAAACTGCGCAAATTGAAAACATGCGCACATGAAAATCTTACTAAAATTGCAACACTTAGGCGGTCCTTTGCTCATAAAAGTTTTTGATTTTATTTGCTAGCACACCAAATTATCAAAAAAAATTATAGTTTTTTTTTAAATCACGCCGTTTTCACTGCACAGTAGCAAAAATGAAAGAATATAGGATGTTCAGAAATTTAACGTTCTTGTTATTAAGAATGTTAAAACACTATAAGGCTTTGTTTAATTTTCTTAAGAGAAAAACAAAGTACTGATTACGCTGCGGAATTCAATTAGCTTACAAATCAAGAATCTCCTGATTTTCAACTAATTTTTTCTCAAAGAATTAGCCTAATTAGTAAACAGGTAGCTATATTCCTTACCTTCAGACACATTCCTTTTTGCATGGTAGACTTCTATACGTCGACTAAAGTTTAAAATGGTTCTCCCGATAGCACCTTCTAGGATCTACTGCTCCTGGGGGAGGAGACAGGCGTCGTTTATAAATGTGTCGCCCACTCACCTGCATAATATTAGCGCTCGCGTCAGGTAACAGACTAATGCGCAGCTCATGCACCTAGTAAGAGGGTTAATTTATATTATTCGTATATGTATATATTACTGCTTTTCGCTTTTGTGTTGTACGAAACTTTTTATTTCTCAATACATACAGAGTATATATGCAGATAAATACAGACTATATATACAGATATATCTAGATATCTACAGATAAATACAGAGTATATATACAGATATATCTAGATATCTACAGATAAATACAGAGTATATATATATAGATATATGTGGATATCTACAGATAAATACAGAGTATATATACAGATATCTGGATATCTACAGATAAATACAGAGTATATATACAGATATCTGGATATCTACAGATAAATACAGAGTATATATACAGATATCTGGATATCTACAGATAAATACAGAGTATATATACAGATATATCTGGATATCCACAGATAAATACAGAGTATATATATAGATATATCTGGATAGCTACAGATAAATACAGAGTATATATATAGATATATGTGGATATCTACAGATAAATACAGAGTATATATACAGATATATGTGGATATCTACAGATAAATACAGAGTATATATACAGATAAATACAGAGTATGTATACAGATATAACTGCATATCTACAGATAAATACAGAGTACATATACATACATATCTGGATATCTACAAATAAATACAGAGTATATATACAGATATATGTGGATATCTACAGATAAATACAGAGTATATATACAGATATATGTGGATATCTACAGATAAATACAGAGTATATATATAGATATATGTGGATATCTACAGATAAATACACGATTATACGTGTTAGTTAAGTTTCCACTGATCTGTGATAAGTTTCATAAAAACTCATTTATATTGTTTATAAATTGTGATTTTTAGCTCGTGCTCAATTTTTAGCAGGATTTTCATGTGTGCGTATTTTCAATTTGTCCCGTTTTGAAAGTTTTAAGAGTCTTAGTATGCTCTCTTTGTGTACGTTATGTATATATATGTACCACTGTTTATCTAGTTAGTTCGCTAAAGAAACTTAATCAGTACTTTGTTTTTCTCTTAAGAAAATTAAACAAAGCCTTATAGTGTTTTAACGTTCTTAATAACAAGAACGTTCAACTTCTGAACATCCTATATTCTTTCATTTTTGCTACTGTGTAGTGAAAACGGCGTGATTTAAAAAAACTACAAATTTTTTTTTGATAATTTGGTGTGTTAGCAGATAAAATCAAACTTTTATGAGTAAAAGACCCTCCTAAGTGTTACAATTTTAGTAGGATTTTCATGTGTGCATGTTCTCAATTTGTGCCGTTTAGGAACGTTTTAAGAGTTCTAGTGTGATCTCTTTGTGTATTTGAACTCACGACCTCCTAGATGGAAAGCACACGCATTACCACTAGGCTAAACCATCTGGTCTAAAATCGCTTAACTCAACGGATGAAATCCTTCATTTTTTCCACAAAAAAATCGCTTAACTCAAAATTTTGCCCAACTCTAACAAAAACTTATGGTCCATTTAATCAAAATACATGTAATTTACTTCGCCTAACTCAAAACTACGCACAAACTGAACTGCAGTACGTAAGACATTGGTAGTTCCACGTCATATTGTTTAACAGTGTTGTGTACATGTACTTTTGTAACATAAAAAAATCGTGTTTTTCTACATAATTTCTTATTCTTTATGTAATTGTCATTTATGTATAGAAGGGTTGACTTTCTGCCTTCTATTTAGCTCGCCGTCTGGAGGAGGGGCTTAGAGTTTGTATGCTGGAAAATGGTTAACATCGCCAAATTCAAAATAAATTATTTTTTTTCGCTCCGGGTTGGATTTGAGTTATGTGTAATTTACCGTATTTTCAATAAGGAAAAAAACAGGTTCTCACAACAAAGAGAAAAATCGCCCTCTATTTTACAGAAATCATTCCTATCTGCGTGTGAACAACCAACGCAAGTTTTATATATATATTTAACAGCAATGGCATTATGCTTAGCTTTTCCAGCAAGGTCGTGTGGGTAGAACAAAGTCAGCATCATGGATTACATCACCTCACAGCTAATCTGATAACTGAGAATTGCTGTTTCTAGAGAATTAAGCAGAGAAAGATCTGCAGAAATGCTAACGAACTTGGCATTACCGTTTCCCTGCACGTGATATTGATAAGGTCACGGTCACGAAAGCTACAAGCTACAAGGAAACACAAGAAACGAATAAAAAATGTTTTAGTAACTTTTCATCTTTTATTCAGCTGTAACTACAAGCATCATTTTCATAATTCAAATATCTTTCAATCAGCAAGGCAAATAATCAACCATGTTACAGGAAAATGATTTCAAATTAAAAACGGACATTATTTTACATAGTTATTGAATTTGTTTTCATTATCTTACTACACCGTGTGCTTTACTAGCACTTAAATACGACACTTTTAAGAAAATAAAGATTTTATAAATTACTGGCGTTACAGGTCATTTTACATATCATGTATAAGATACAATTCTTGTATAAAATGAATAAGGCTAAAACTAATAACCAAAAAATAAACTTTACAATATATCAGTGGCGGCTTGTAGTTAAAATTAGTGGGGGTGCTACTTCAAAAAATTTTTTGCCATTGTTTTAATACCATGTAAAACGAATTTTAATTTCGTAATTTGTAATTGTAATTTTTAACAAACAAACATATGAAACTTTGTAGATAAACATGATAAAATCCTAAACATAGTTTAAATTGTCACAGTTCGAGCTTGATTCGTTCACGGTAAGTACGTGACAACTGACAAGAAACTGTGTGAGGGACAGTACTTTCTCTACCTAGCATGCGCACAACAGCGAAATTCCACGTTGCTGGAGTGCACTGTGCTGGGCTGTGAAGTAAACAGTACTACCCTCACATGCTCTGGTTCCGTACAAGTATAGAGAGAGAACTAAAGAAAAAATACTCATTATATTGAATATTATCTAAAATATTGAGTGAAAACAGTGGGTGCTGCAGTTCCATACTACCTATATACGAGCCGCCACTCCAATAGATAATAAGTCTTAAACATAAATCAGCAATTCATGCTTATAACATCACGTAAATAAAAAATGACTGCTCAGCCATATTGTTTTAAAAAAAGAGCTCAAACCGTACTGTGCGTTCAATTAATAGCGAGCCAAAAACCAGTGGCTAGGTTTATGTCTAAATTTATTGCTTTTAATGATCGGTCTGAAAAGAAAATTGCTAGTTCTGAGAAGTTTCAGTTCTAGTTCTGACAAGGTTTAGTTCCAGTTCTGAGAAGTTTCAGTTCTAGTTCTGACAAGGTTCAGTTCTAGTTCTGACAAGGTTCAGTTCTAGTTCTGACAAGGTTCGATTCTAGTTCTGACAAGGTTCAGTTCTAGTTCTGACAAGGTTCAGTTCTAGTTCTGACAAGGTTCAGTTCTAGTTCTGACAAGGTTCAGTTCTAGTTCTGTTAAGGTTCAGTTCTAGTTCTGACAAGGTTCAGTTCTAGTTCTGTTAAGGTTCAGTTCTAGTTCTGACAAGGTTCAGTTCTAGTTCTGACAAGGTTCAGTTCTAGTTCTGACAAGGTTCGGTTCTAGTTCTGACAAGGTTCGATTCTAGTTCTGACAAGGTTCAGTTCTAGTTCTGACAAGGTTCAGTTCTAGTTCTGACAAGGTTCAGTTCTAGTTCTGACAAGGTTCAGTTCTAGTTCTGACAAGGTTCAGTTCTAGTTCTGACAAGGTTCAGTTCTAGTTCTGACAAGGTTCAGTTCTAGTTCTGACAAGGTTCGGTTCTAGTTCTGACAAGGTTCAGTTCTAGTTCTGACAAGTTAGCTGTTTGACAATCGTTCTACTGACAAACACAACACAAACCATTAAGGTTCAGTTCTAGTTCTGACAAGGTTCAGTTCTAGTTCTGACAAGGTTCAGTTCTAGTTCTGACAAGGTTCGGTTCTAGTTCTGACAAGGTTCGGTTACAGTCAAGTGTTCCCAACTACCGGCTGCAACCACTCTTGAATTAGCTGCACTGGCTTTGTACAGCATGCAGTTCTGACAGTTACGACGGTTACCACGACCACGACGTCGATATCCCTGAAATTACACATAAAAACCATTACTAAAACACAAGAAATAGCACACATAGACTTTTTATTACACAAATGATTAAATACGGAATAACCTACTGGGTGGCAATAATTAACTCGATAAGCCTTTTCACTGTTTCGTTGTGCATACGCGCAGTTGCTGTAGGTCAAAGGTTAAGTGCATCACACTAATGTGTCTTAACTACAACCGTCACGTGACAGGTGGTTAAATCAAAGTTGTCTGCCTCACTGGTTTAGTAGTTTCAGTTGTTTTACATGGACTTTACTTAACTATGCATTAGTCTGTGCGTAGAGTGGTTTACTAGCAGTATCTTGCTTGAGAACAAGAAAAAATGAACTACATAAGGTTCTAGGTAGCTGTTAAAACCGTTACTATTACAATAGCATGGGCTGCGAGATGTTGTCATGTGTACACCAATGTGTTGTCTGGTACACTTAACCTTTGACCTTTTCACCATCATCAATTGTTGGAACTGTGAAAAGGCTTATTAGAAATAAAAACGCGGATAACCTAAACAAAAACATCATTAGTAATGCATGTAAACAACACTTTGGAAAAAAAATTAACAAAAAAAAAATCAATCAAAATTTTAACTTTTAACGGTGAATCAACACAACATTGCAAGAATTTCACTGTATGTGCCAGTCTCTCTTGACGAAGAAAAAACACATAAGAACCATATTGTACCTTTCTTATATAAGCAGCATAATGCATAGTTAAGGGAGCCTGAAACAGCTGCCACATACTCAGCAGATAATGTTATGAAAAGGCAGGGGCAGCAAGAGTTGGCTGTTCATCCCAAGCAAACTAGAACTTCGCAGCTAAGAGAACTTAAAAAGTGCCACTGGAATGAAGTTCGCGCAAAACTAAGGAGTGACAAGAAACCTGCCGTCATAGATGTTTGAAGGTTAAAAAGGAAATTCATTGGTTCCGTGAATAATTCTCTCAAGTATGGGCCATAATCGTAATGACATAGTAGCTAAAACTCTGATCAATACATATTGTCTTCCCATTTTGTTATACGGGTGCGAAATTGCGGGTATATCAAACAATGAAGTTAATGCCGTTAGGGTAAAACGGAACACTGCTTATAGAAAGATATTCGGTTTTAGACAAAATGAAAGCGTCAAATTGTTAATGTATTTTTGTGGAACAATGCCTGCGAATTATTTAATGGATAGTCGAAAGTTAAACTTTGTGAGAAAAATTGTAAACTCTTGCACATTGAGAATTCCAAAGCTATGCTATTATGTAAATAACAGTCAAGTAAATTTAAGATTTAAATCTGGTTGTACTGTAGATCTAAACGAAAATGTACCATTAAAGGTTAAAAACTCATTTAAAGATTATGTTTTAAGATACCATTATAGCTCCTTACAACACTGTATAATGTAATATAATTACAAGGGAACTACAATGTGTAGTTATTATAAAGTTGAATGTCTGTAGATATGTTACTTTACTAACATCGCATTACCTGTTTTACTAACATGTTTATCTTTGTAAACTGTATATTTTTTATACGAAATAAACTCATAATAATAATAATAATAATAATAATAATAATATCAGTAGAAAAATTTTCACTTTATAAGTAAAAGCGATATTTTCTTTGAATGACCAAGCATATGTAAATAATCAGTTTTTACAAATGCAATTTAATCAGTTATTGTCAAGTTTCGGCTACGAAAATTGATAATTTTCAACGAAAATGATGTTCATCCGAAAGTGCAATTGTCGGCAAACTGAGACGAAAATTTGGTTTCAGTAACATTCCTGCTCAAAATTCTACTAATAAATGGACAGTTGACTCATACCTGAACATTTACATCTGCAAACTTGCAACCCGGAGTCTCCAGACATTCGGCTTGGCATTCTTCTGCAGTTTGATAACATTTTGATGCTATGCGATTACGTCTGTGGGTTCTTAGTCGTCCACGGCTAGCAGTGAAAACAGCTGAAAAATAACATCATTAATTGTATTGGTAGTCGTAGTGGTAGTGGTAGTGGTAGTAGTAGTGGTATTGGTAGTAGTAGTGGTAGTGGTAGTAGTAGTAGTAGTAGTAGTGGCAGTAGTGGCAGTAGTGGTAGTAGTGGTAGTGGTAGTAGTGGTAGTAGTAGTAGTAGCAGTAGTGGTAAGTAGTGGCAGTAGTGGTAGTAGTGGTAGTAGTAGTAGTAGTAGTAGTAGTAGTAGTAGTAGTAGTAGTAGTAGTAGTAGTAGTAGTAGTAGTAGTAGTAGTAGTGGTAGTAGTAGTAGTAGTAGTAGTAGTAGTAGTAGTAGTAGTAGTAGTAGTAGTAGTAGTAGTAGTAGTAGTAGTAGTAGTAGTAGTAGTAGTAGTAGTAGTAGTAGTAGTAGTAGTAGTAGTAGTAGTAGTAGTAGTAGTAGTAGTAGTAGTAGTAGTGGCAGTAGTAGTAGCAGTAGTAGTAGTTGTAGCCGTCGTCGTAGTAGTAGTAGCAGTAGTAGTAGTAGTAGTAGCAGTAGTAGTAGTAGTAGTAGTAGTAGTAGTAGTAGTAGTAGTAGTAGTAGTAGTAGTAGTAGTAGTAGTAGTAGTAGTAGTAGTAGTAGTAGTAGTAGTAGTAGTAGTAGTAGTAGTAGTAGTAGTAGTAGTAGTAGTAGTAGTAGTAGTAGTAGTGGCAGTAGTGGCAGTAGTGGTAGTAGTAGTAGTAGTAGTAGTAGTAGTAGTAGTAGTAGTAGTAGTAGTAGTGGTAGTAGTGGTAGTAGTGGTAGTAGGGGTAGTAGTAGTAGTAGTAGTAGTAGTAGTAGTAGTAGTAGTAGTAGTAGTAGTGGCAGTAGTGGCAGTAGTGGTAGTGGTAGTAGTGGTAGTGGTAGTAGTAGTAGTAGTAGTAGTAGTAGTAGTAGTAGTAGTAGTAGTAGTAGTAGTAGTAGTAGTGGTAGTAGTAGTAGTAGTAGTAGTAGTAGTAGTAGTAGTAGTAGTAGTAGTAGTAGTAGTGGTAGTAGTAGTAGTAGTAGTAGTAGTAGTAGTAGTAGTAGTAGTAGTAGTAGTAGTAGTGGTAGTAGTAGTAGTGGTAGTAGTAGTAGTAGTAGTAGTAGTAGTAGTAGTAGTAGTAGTAGTAGTAGTAGTAGTAGTAGTAGTAGTAGTAGTAGTAGTAGTAATAGTAGTAGTAGTAGAGTAGTAGTAGTAGTAGTAGTAGTAGTAGTAGTAGTAGTAGTAGTAGTAGTAGTAGTAGTAGTAGTAGTAGTAGTAGTAGTAGCAGTAGTAGAGTAGTACTAGTAGTAGTAGTAGTAGTAGTAGTAGTAGTAGCAGTAGCAGTAGTAGTAGCAGTAGTAGAGTAGTAGTAGTAGTAGTATTCAGGTCTAACATCGGCAGTAACGCTGTATAAATGTGTAAATTTAAACTCCCGCGATGACCGTCAGGCGCGGCCATTTTAATGGTAGGTCGTTTGAAATAAGTTTAGATAACACTAAGTAAAGTTTGAAAAAATCATCAGAGCATTCGTTGCACACGCGTTGCTAGCTAAATAAATTTTTTAATTACTGTATTTTGGCAATAAGATTAAAAATATGTTTTTGGTTAGTGAGTGGCGCACCCTGGAGGGTGAGTCAGCGACATTTTACCAATTAGCACGAACATTTTAAATTATTAGTTTAGTTACATAAGTCTTTCCAGCAGATAAGTGAAATGCTAAGTAATATAGATTTGCACGGAAAGATTTTTGGGTCATAATTTAACATTGCCTTTTCTTCCCCTGATTTACGTGGCGTAGTGACGTCATGTAATGGCGCCGTCGGAACAATATTGCGGGAGATTTAAAATGCAAACAAACAAAAATTGCTTTCAACGTGAGTAAGATATAAGGAAATAAATTTGCCGTAGAGTAGTATAATTTTTTAAGGCGATTTTTCTGAAACCTACTTCAGGTACCTCTTTTCTTGTCCTTTCAGTTTGTGACATGTATGCTACGGATGCTCTGATTATTTTTTCAAATTTTACTCAATGTTATCAAGACTTGTTTCAAACGACCTACCATCAAAATGGCTGCACCTAACAGTCGTCGTAGGAGTTTAAATTTACAAGTTTTATACAGCGTTAGTGCCGAGGCAAGCTGTGCATGCAAAAACGTAGTACGTAAGTGATATAAAATTTCAAGACGAATTTTTAAGCTTTACGACGTAAGTAGAGGGTTTATGAAAACCAATATAAAAATTGGTCCTTCAAATGCGATAACCAAAGTGGTTATGCTAGGTACGAGCACATGTCTTTAGGTTGTATTGAAGTATATCGCAAAGCAGCGGCCGACCAGCAAGTGACACCTGGCATTTGTTAGTATATGTAGTTTGTACTAGAGATAAAAGAATTATGTAATAAATGTGAAAAAAGGAAAAGTTAGGTAGGTCAGTAAGAACAGGGTAGCGCTAAAACAGTTTGGAGAAAGAAGGTCATGGGAGTAGGTTTACATATTATAGTTTTAGTTTTTTGAGAGGTGATTATGTTCTCATTTTTGTAGGAGTGTAATTATAATCATAAAATAGTTTGTATTAATGGAGAGAAATTTTGTATACGTATAGTTACAATATTTTGCAAGGAATATGTTATGAAAAGAGTAAGGAAGACAAAATGACAAATACAAATACAGGTTTTTGGAGTCATCAGGAGGAACTTGAGAGTCGAATTTTCGAACAAGTGGAGGGCTTTCTTGTGTCATTTTCGCTCAAGTGTTAGGACAATGACAGGAAGTAGTCGCTACATGTTGACTGTAATAAGAGGCCATAATGTTAAAGTCTCGAAGTAACTGTCTTATCTGTGATCGTGAATAGAGAAAAAAACATTAGCTATGTGAAATCAGATATAATTTGCAAAGTACTAATTGAAACTAATGAAATACATGTATACCAGTAACTCTAGCTTTAAAAATTTTATTCTTATTCCAAAAAGATGACCATGAAGCTGCTTTCGTAAAAAAATTCTTAAAATTTTAAGCTTTTAATTGTTATAAATGCCTTACGTATTGCGCATTCAGGTCCAGTGAAACCGGTGTGGACGCAGTCACAGTCGCATTCGTGTTCGCTAACGTCGTTAATTAAACACGTCCCGCCGTTACGACAGCCAGTCGATCGACAATCGTCTACGCGAACTCTATCCGGAACTGAAAAACAAAAAGATGTGACATTGTGTGATGTCATAGTAACATAACAGGACAGGAATAATGTGGGAGGCGAAGTGAAAAAAAAGGTGATCACATAAAGTCACACCTGTTGATTTAATAGCTGACTAACTGATGCTGAATCATTTATTTTAAATTCTTATTGCTTGTCGCTTATCATTTTAATGCACAATTTTGTGTTTTGGATTTGATTTTTGAAATTTGCTAAACCGAATAAAATGTTGTACTCAAGATGGAGTAGACTCGTGTTAAAATTAAAATTACATTATTAAAAGTGAGATTAAAGAAAGGAAATTTAATGCTGGCATGGGAATATAGTGGAACTTTCAGTTGTGCATGTGAACGTGGCTTTATCAGAACAGATTTATATTTTGATGTTGTATTAGTAAAAGCTACCAGTCACGTGCACACATGAGCTTATAAAAAGGAAAGGTCTACTGTAGATCCTTGTCAGTGGTCACATGAGCTTATAAAAAGGAAAGGTCTACTGTAGATCCTTGTCAGGGGTCACTTGAGCTTATAAAAAGGAAAGGTCTACTGTAGATCCTTGTCAGTGGTCACCTGAGCTTATAAAAAGGAAAGGTCTACTGTAGATCCTTGTCAGTGGTCACCTGAGCTTATAAAAAGGAAAGGTCTACTGTAGATCCTTGTCAGTGGTCACCTGAGCTTATAAAAGGAAAGGTCTACTGTAGATCCTTGTCAGTGGTCATGAGCTTATAAAAAGGAAAGGTGTACTGTAGATCCTTGTCAGTGGTCACCTGAGCTTATAAAAAGGAAAGGTGTACTGTAGATCCTTGTCAGTGGTCACCTGAGCTTATAAAAAGGAAAGGTCTACTGTAGATCCTTGTCAGTGGTCACTTGAGCTTATAAAAAGGAAAGGTGTACTGTAGATCCTTGTCAGGGGTCACTTGAGCTTATAAAAAGGAAAGGTGTACTGTAGATCCTTTCAGAACCAAAAAAAACAACCCACAACAAAAAAAACAACCCACAACTTATAAAAGGAAAGGACTGTAGATCCTTGTCAGTGGTCACCTGAGCTTATAAAAAGGAAAGGTGTACTGTAGATCCTTGTCAGTGGTCACCTGAGCTTATAAAAGGAAAGGTGTACTGTAGATCCTTGTCAGTGGTCACCTGAGCTTATAAAAAGGAAAGTGTACTGTAGATCCTTGTCAGTGGTCACCTGAGCTTATAAAAAGGGAAGGTCTACTGTAGATCCTTGTCAGTGGTCACCTGAGCTTATAAAAAGGAAAGGTCTACTGTAGATCCTTGTCAGTGGTCACTTGAGCTTATAAAAAGGAAAGGTGTACTGTAGATCCTTGTCAGTGGTCACTTGAGCTTATAAAAAGGAAAGGTGTACTGTAGATCCTTGTCAGTGGTCACCTGAGCTTATAAAAAGGAAAGGTGTACTGTAGATCCTTGTCAGTGGTCACCTGAGCTTATAAAAAGGAAAGGTGTACTGTAGATCCTTGTCAGTGGTCACCTGAGCTTATAAAAAGGAAAGGTCTACTGTAGATCCTTGTCAGTGGTCACTTGAGCTTATAAAAAGGAAAGGTCTACTGTAGATCCTTGTCAGTGGTCACTTGAGCTTATAAAAAGGAAAGGTGTACTGGAGATCCTTGTCAGGGGTCACTTGAGCTTATAAAAAGGAAAGGTGTACTGTAGATCCTTGTCAGTGGTCACCTGAGCTTATAAAAAGGAAAGGTGTACTGTAGATCCTTGTCAGTGGTCACCTGAGCTTATAAAAAGGAAAGGTGTACTGTAGATCCTTGTCAGTGGTCACCTGAGCTTATAAAAAGGAAAGGTCTACTGTAGATCCTTGTCAGTGGTCACTTGAGCTTATAAAAAGGAAAGGTCTACTGTAGATCCTTGTCAGTGGTCACTTGAGCTTATAAAAAGGAAAGGTCTACTGTAGATCCTTGTCAGTGGTCACCTGAGCTTATAAAAAGGAAAGGTGTACTGTAGATCCTTGTCAGTGGTCACCTGAGCTTATAAAAAGGAAAGGTGTACTGTAGATCCTTGTCAGTGGTCACCTGAGCTTATAAAAAGGAAAGGTGTACTGTAGATCCTTGTCAGTGGTCACTTGAGCTTATAAAAAGGAAAGGTCTACTGTAGATCCTTGTCAGTGGTCACTTGAGCTTATAAAAAGGAAAGGTGTACTGTAGATCCTTGTCAGTGGTCACCTGAGCTTATAAAAAGGAAAGGTGTACTGTAGATCCTTGTCAGTGGTCACCTGAGCTTATAAAAAGGAAAGGTGTACTGTAGATCCTTGTCAGTGGTCACTTGAGCTTATAAAAAGGAAAAGGACTACTGTAGATCCTTGTCAGTGGTCACCTGAGTTTATAAAAAAGAAAAGGACTACTGTAGATCCTTGTCAGTGGTCACTTGAGCTTATAAAAAGGAAAGGTCTACTGTAGATCCTTGTCAGTGGTCACCTGAGTTTATAAAAGGAAAAGGACTACTGTAGATCCTTGTCAGTGGTCACTTGAGCTTATAAAAAGGAAAGGTCTACTGTAGATCCTTGTCAGTGGTCAACTGAGCTTATGAAAAGGAAAGGTCTACTGTAGATCCTTGTCAGTAGTCAGTGTCATTCATTACGGATTGTCTCCTCCAGCTTTGCCGCAAATGGGCTGGTTTAATCCCATTCTTCTAGGGTTCACATTTGCATAAGCTGATTGTTCTTACTTAAGAAACTGCAGTTGTACTCAAATAATAAATGGTCAATTCAACTCCATGATTTGAATTCTGTTTTAGCTCGAGCGTTTGTGATTGAAGTGCTGAATTATTCGAATCTATAATTTGAGGTTCCAATCGAATTCGAACTAAAACTCCTTCGAACGTTTAATGCTCATCAATAACATTCAGCCTTTAATAAGTAAAGTTTATATTTGCCATGAACGATTTACCAGGAATTTCGCAGTTTCTTCCGGCAAAATCTTCGCCACAGTCACACTCATATGTGTCACCAAGAGGTATGCAAATACCAAGTCCGCAAGGATCGCCCGCACATGCGAAGCCACCGCCTGAACCTAGGTAAACAAAACCAGGATTATTATTTTATCTGTCAGGAGACCACCAGTATCGATTTTTAATTGATGAATTAAAATGAATTTACATTTTAGGATTAATACAGCACAGAAAAATCTGCCAAAGTTTGGATTACAATAATATAAGAAGCAAGTGCCCAACGAAATTGCAGTACATTAAGTTTAGGCTCTGAAAGTAACAAGTTTATAGCTTTAACGGTTTTTAAATTAGGTGGAACAGCTTTTGCTTATAAAAAATTTAAAAGCCGGAACAACGGCAGGTATAATAATCAAGTGAAAAACACCCGCGTTTGACTTATAAAGCAGTCAATAGGTGGCAGCACAACAGTAAAGAAATCAACCAAGTTGCAATATGGTCTTTGCCACAAAAGACAAAGCACTGGTAAACATGAACAGGCAGCATAGAATAACAATTCAGTTCAATTCAATTCAATTTATTTTCCCAATAGCAGTTAAAATTCGTCATAATTATTTTTACATTTCATTGTAACTGAAAAGGAGCAGCGAAAGACGTATTGGTCACTTGGTCAGCTGCCCCTTATTAAAAATACAAGTTTACTCACAGGCTCATGAGATTTTTAGGTGTTTATGTATATATAAAAGGCAAAAGCAACAAAAATCAATTCAAAGCAGAAATGAAATTCAAAGCATAACAAGGAATAACATCAACCAAAAAATTAATGAAATTCAATGTAGAGAAAAAAATTATATCAAACAAAAAAGCAACAAAAATCTACTCAAAGTAAAAATGCAATTCCACTCAGAATAAAAGGAAGTTTTCACAAGCAATGCAAAACAGAATTTAGCTCATAGTAAAAAATTATATCAAACAAAATCAAACTCAAAGCGAAAATTTTATAAAACAAATGCAATTCAACTGAAGGTAAACGAATTTGTCAAAAACAAAGCAAAACAGAATTCAACTTAGAGCAAAAATTATATCACACGAAAGCAACAAAATCAAACTCCAGAGCAAAAACAAAATTCAGTTTAAAGCAAAACGTACATCAAGCAACAGTAACAAAAATCAGCGCAAGGCGAAACTAAAAAAATCAAAACAAGGCTAGAACAAAATATATAATTTGGCAAGCAGAATCTAACAGGAGTGCAGATAGTGTAACATACGAAGAAGGAAAGCCTGGAAGGTAATGAACGGGAAGATATGGTGAGAAAGGTGATGAAACAATGGAGAATGAAAAGATGTAAGGATTTCAATAATATGTAATGTCATGTAAAATGCGCACTACATCATTTAAAATCTCAGCACACTGAACAATGAAATATGTTTAAAATTCATAAGATCAATAAATTTAAAAGACTTTAAAAATTAAAGATAATTCAAGATAAAAAGTGCAATTTAAATAAATGTGTTTTAAGAAGTTGTTTAAAACAATCTAATGAATTTGCAGAACGTGAAAGTTATTCCGGAGACGTGGAGCACAGACAGAAAAAGCTTTTCCACCATAGAATCAGGGCTGCGGAGTTAGAGTCGGCCGCAAATTTATTGCTAAAGGGTTCGGAGTTAGAGTTATTAAAACTTAGGGTTTTGAAGTTGGAGTCGAGACTTGGGAATTCACTTACTGTTAGAGTCGATAAAAAATAGACAAACTCAAACTGCAGTTACTTTTAACTTTTAACACATTTAAGCATTACATCGCATTTTGGGGGTGCTTTCATATTGGTGTCTATGCAGCTAGACCGTTTTTCAAGTATAGGAAGTGATGATGAAATGCCACTGTAGCTAAATATTGAAAGCACTAAAAACTATTACTTAAAGGCAGGAGTTGGAGTTGTATCTAAAATTTTAGGAGCCCGAGTCAGAGTCGGAGTTGGATCTTCTAAAATTCTAGGAGTCCTAGTTGGAGCCAGAGTGAGGAGTTACATGTACCGACTCCACAGCTCAGCATACTGTATTAGGAACACGCTGATGTAAATTCATATCAACGAGCCATGGCAACCAACAGGCCAATGTGTAAAAGAGACTGCAACACACTTAGTATGGCTTACATCAATTTAACGTAGCTACTGATGAAGTGATTATGATAAATAGCACCGCAGCAACTATTAGTGCTGTAGCACTTACCGATATGGCAGAATTCTCCTCGGTAACCCGGCTGACATATACATCGGAAGTTATTTGGTCCTCTGTCTTCGCAAGTACCTCCATTCTCACAATGGTTCACCGTACATAAAGATCCTAAAAAATATATTAGTTAAAAATGAGACGATTCAAGAAACTCGTGCAGTAAAATGTATTTCTAAGAAATTTCGAGCCACAACATAAAGCTATAACATTTTAAATGCATGTTGGTTTACTTTCCAGTAAATAGCTAATCATGTGATTTTCGAAGATACTTTCAACTTTGCAAATGGCAGAAAGCAGAGGTACAGCACCTGTTTTTTGTGCAATGCATTTCCGAAATGAAGGTGCTGGTGCCCGTCTAACTAGTGAATGGCGAAATGCATGTAACAGCGAGGAACTAGTGGCGCAAATGCAAAATTGTTTGTGTGGTAATAATTCTTTCACGTAAGTCATTTTTGAAGCAATAGTATGTTGCCTTTCAATATTTTAAAAATTAGATTATTTTGATCTACAGAGTTTAAGATTGTGTCCGGTTTTGCTTTAACTTATTCAACGTTTTGCTTTAAATGTGGATAGAATGCAAAGCATACAGGAAACGTTAGCGAACTAAAACTACGTCAGAAATGTGCAGTCGGGTGATACATACTTGCTTCACAGTTTCTGCCGGCCCAACCTACAGCGCAGAGGCAATGAGGACCTACGACTTCTATGCCGGAATCAAAACAAGTGCCGCCATTCTGACAGTCGAAGAACGTACAACGGTCGACAATGTTACCTGCAAACGAAAAGAAACAATGATAATGTCTGTGAAAGAGTTATGCTGTCATGAACGTACATTGGGACTATCATGAATGTACATTGTGACTACCATGAACGTACATTGCGACTATCATGAATGTACATTGTGACTATCATGAACATACACTGCGACTACCATGAATGTATATTATGGCTATCATGAATGCACATTATGGCTATCATGAATGCACATTATGGCTATCATGAACGTACATTGTGACTATCATGAATGCACATTATGGCTATCACGAACGAACATTATGGCTATCGCGAACGTACATTGTGACTACCACGAATGTACATTATGGCTATCATGAATATTAAGTTAAGCACACAGTTATACTTACTGACTTCACAATGTTCACCGCTAAAGTCTGGCAGACATCTGCATATGTAACCTCCAAAGTTGTTTTCACACGTACCGCCATTCAGACATAGATCAGGAAACAGTTGGCATTCATTAACATCTGATATAAAACAAAGATAGCACTTTAGAAACAGTTGACATTCATTAACATCTGATATAAAACAAAGATAGCATTTTAGAACCAGTTGGCATATATTAACAACTGATATAAAACAAAGATAGCATTTTAAAAAGTTTAAAATTTAAACAGAAAACAAAGAACTGCAAGAAGACATGTGATCTTCAAGAATGTACAACTTGTAAAAACTGAATCCCAAACCATAAGAAAGTCTGGTATGATGAAGATTTGATTTTAATCCTCGACAATTCTTGTATGCTTTCAGTGAGTGACAACTGCATGATCTTTTCTGTGCTGAATTTCAATAGCCCAATGAATTTTCATAAATTCTGAACAGCATTTCTGAAATCAGACTAGTGTGGACTATACGTAGAAAAACCAGTTATGGAAAAGAAGTCAGCACAAAAGAGTTGTCCTGTCCCATTGTGGTTGGCATCCTTCTGTCTCGGAAGACAATGGAGTGTGCGCCAAGAGAGTCAGTTATTGATCACATTGATGGAGCTGCAGTGTCGACTGTGGCTGAGCAGTGAGATCCTTAAACGTGTCCAGGGCGCACGCCTGGGCAAGGTGTATGGAGATCCTGAGCTGCCCAGACAAGAGGATCCCCCTCTCTTCCTCCCTGGTGTAGTCCAAAGGAAAGCGGAGCGATACGTTTAGCACCAGATTACCAGATTAGCTGCAGGAGCTGCCAGAGTCAGTGAGCATGCTGCACTGGTCCGCCTTCGGGGCTCCACTCATGATTTGGAAGGTTTACTCCTCTACACATGGCCGTTGGGTCACTTGACCTCCTCCGCTCTCTAGCCGTTGGCTGCAATGTCGAGATACAGTGTGGGCATCCCGCAAGCCGACAGCACCTGGTATTCCTAGGCGGCCACCCATCCAAGTACTAACCAGGCTCTACGTTGCTTAACTTCGGTGATCAGACGAGAACCAGTGTTTTCAACGTGATTTGGCCGTTGTCCCATTCTATGCTCTAATTATAATATAATTTCACCTAGTATTTCGCAAATAGTAAACAGTGTTAAACTTCGGCAAGAATATGCCCTATGAAAGCCCTAGATACCTGTCATTAGAGTATATTGTAAAAGAAATTAAATAATTGACAAAAAAACGCTAATCAATTTCCTGTAGTTTTTTTGTAAATACTCATACCTTGATCACAGTTTCTTCCTCGGAAGTTCTCGGGGCAGTCGCACGAATAATCACCAACAAGATCCAAACAAAGACCTCCGTTACGGCAAGGTGCCGACAAGCATTCATTTATGTCTGCAGGTAAACGAGAAGTGGAAATGTACATACATGTTGTGGAAAAAAAGAGAGAAAACAATATAAAGAAAAGAGAAGAAACAGAATATGAAGACAAAACGAAAAGCGAGAGAGAGAGAGAGAGAGAGACAGAGACAGAGAGAGGAAGAAAGCAACAGAGCAACAGAAAGAGAGAAAGAGGGAGTAAAAAAGAGAAAGAAAGAAAGAGAGAGAGAGTGTGAGAGAAGGGACGGAGAGAGAGAGAGAGAGAGAAAAGGGAGAGAGAGAGAAGGGAGGGAGGGAGAGATAGAGAGAGAGATGGGAGGGAGAGAGAGACAGAGAGAGAGAGAGAAGGGAGGGAGAGAGAGAGAGAGAGAGAGAGACAGAGAGAGAGAGAGAGAGAGAGAGAAGGAGAGAGAGAGAGAGAGAGAGACAGAGAGAGAGAGAAACAGAGACCACACGATAGTGTGCCACATGAATAATTTTTGACTAGACAAATTTAATGCACGGCACTGTCAAAGGAGTAAACAAGTAAAGGGTTACAGTAAATGTGGCACGTACTGCAAGTAAAAAGACATCTACATAAATCACAAACATCTATCTATCTAAAAATGCGAAACTCGTAAACACTTTCCTTTCCTTCGAAGTGGCTAAAATTTAATTTGTCATTTGAAGCCACCATTTAATTTGCGTTAATATGGCTTCTACAACATTGTTTACTGTCTTTCTGAGAAGGGTGGTTGACTCGATAACCTTTGGCTTTTTGCCACCCTTTCTCCCATGTTCGTTTGTATTTTTGTGTTTTTTATTGTCAAATTATTGTAAATTTATGGAGAAAAATAAAAAAATTACTATTACATAATAAAGTAACTTTGGGCATTGAAATGCTAACACCAACACCTGCTGTGTTGGGGGAGTCAGTCCTATATCCACTCCGTATGGAAATTCAAATGAGGGTGACTAAATACTGGCCGAGGAATATGATGCACATAAAATTGAAATCTGACATGGCATGTTTCACTCATGAGTACTTTTTGTTGGAACAACATATTATTTCAATACTGTATACAGGGATGAGAATGACAAATTGCGAAAAACTGTGAAACAGGCCGGGGGTTTTGGAGTTACCTAGGCCCCCAATGGGGCTCAAGGGAAGCCCCCTTGGAGCCAGCAACAAATTGCAATTTTGTGACCATAGAGAGCCTCTAAGTGGACTTAAAATATCAATTACCTAGTTTCATGCATAATTTAAAATACCCAATTATCAAGGATACATGATAGCTAAGTACTGGCCACTCCTATGCAAAAGTACATAAAAACTGTCTGCAATTGACTCAAATAACTCTGTACAATTAATTCTATATTTTTATACATAGAGATATACATGTGGTTACACTGATGTACCTGATGTAAACAAAGTGACGGCCTGCCAACTAGCGGTCAGCTTGTGAAATAATGTACTGGGTCCGTAAAAAATTTCTCAGCGAATTTATACGATTTACAAAAAATATCTTCCAAAAACTCGGAATTCCGCGTATCCGAGGAAAATTCTCATCCCTGAGTATATCGTTCAGAAATCAGACTGCAAGTAAATTATGTTACATCACAGAAAGAGTCTTTAAACTCAATGAGCAAATTATCTGTTCATAGATCATCATTCAGACAGAATTTTGAAGTGGAAATTTGTTTAGAAAATGTTAGAAATGTTAAAGATAGAAACGCCTTGATAAAATTTAGAACTAGTGCTCATTGTTTGGCTATTGAAACTGGTGGATGTGTAAGACCACCTGTTCCACGTGAAAATCAAGTTTGTAATGTTTGCAGTCTTGTTTGAAGATGAACGCCGTTTTTTATTGTTCTGCTTAAAACATAGCATCACACCTAACTTATGTTGAACACAGTTTGTCAATATCTTCCAACTTTTAATGCTTTAACTAAAAATGAAAAACTGTTTTGTGTGATGCAACTACAAAACATTGTAATACAATGTGCAGTGGAAAAATTTATCCGAACATGTATGTAATCGATTGTATGAAATGTTTATTATTGTTTTGATCGGCCCTGTTGGCCATCTGTCAATAAACTATCTATCTATTATATGAAATGTTTATTACTGTTTTGATCTATCTATCTGTCTGTCTAACTAAAAGAGCAATAGAAGTTGCAAGCAAAATGATTTTGAAAACCATTAATCATAATAATGACATTCACCTGTTTCGCAATGACGTCCAGTGTACCCAAACGGACAGTCACAGAAGTACGAGTCGACGCCATCGACGCAAATGCCGTCATTTTCACAAAAGACATCGGCACAATCATCAACATCAATTTCACATCTACGTCCGGTGAAGCCGCGTGGACAGTCGCAGCGGAAGTCATTGACAAGATCAAAACAGATGCCTCGGGCGCACGGATCTGGCTCGCAGTCATTGATGTCAATCTCACAGCGACGTCCCGCAAATCCCGGTGGACAGTCGCATTCGAAATCGTTGACGCGATCGAAACACTCTCCGCGAACGCACGGATCCTCTAAACATTCGTCCACATCAATCTCACAACGCTTGCCCTCATATCCGGGAGGACAATGACAAAAGAAATCATTTATTCCGTCCTCGCAAGAACCTCCGTTACGGCAAGGTTGTCCCTGACATTCGTCAATATTTACCTCGCACGTTGGTCCGGCGAATCCGGGCGCACATGTGCAGAAGAAGTCGGCTACCAGATCGGTGCATTCACCACGGTTACGACACGGATTAGGCGTGCAGTCATCAATGTTGATGTCGCAACGCTTACCTCTGAATCCGGTGATGCATTCACATGCAAAATCGTTCATGAGATCGACACAGTTGCCATCGTTTAAACACGGACCGCCCTCACAGTCGTTAATATCAATTTCACAGTCTCTTCCCGTAAATCCCGGATCACAGATGCATTCATAGTCGTTGACTAAGTCGCTGCAGACTCCATTGATGCATGGCTGGTTGAACGTAAGACACTCGTCTACCTCTGCAAATAGACAAGGACTGGATTAGAATCAAATTGTAGCAAATTAACAATGATTACCACCAGGCGACGGGCTACACAAATAGATTTTAATATTTTTTTCATTATTTGCTTCACACACCTACTAAAAAATTGAACAACTTTTTGGGTGTTGATACGACAGGGCCATGCCAGAAAATAAGCATTTATTTCTGCAATCACTCCATTTTGTACTGATATCCATTCTAAATCTACATTCGACTATAACTACCCTTGGTAAAAATCGTAGTGCTTCGATTTGTGAAAATGAACATTATGGTGATTCTGACATTGTGTTTCTTATATACTGGACTGATCCTAATGAATTTCTCATTCCTCACTTTTACAAATGAAGAAATAATATCAATAATATAAGAATTTTAACTAACTGAATGTACGTATTACTTACATATATATGTAAAAGCCTTTAATTAACTATATATATATGTATTTACTATGTTTATTAGCATATAAAATATAATTTACATGCACAATTAGGTCAATGGAAGCATAAAATCATAATACGTAACAATAACAAGATGTAAGTAATATGTACATTCAATTAGTATATATATATATATATATATATATATATATGTATACTCTAATATATATATAAAAGAGCTTTTAATTAACGGTTTTACTTCAAGTATTTATGTATACCATGTATTTTATTTATCATATTATGCCTATGCATTGTATTATGTATTATATGTATATCGTAATAAATTAATGTAAACCTGATCTTACGTTTGTTATGTACTTTACTTATTTTAGCCCTATATATTGTATCTATATTGTATCTATGTATGTAAATGAGTATTTCTAGTTGTTTATAGTTCAGTGCATACTAGTTTATACCCTTAGCAGTGTTTCGGATAATTAATAATTAGTTTTAGCACCGAGGATCGTGATTTTGTAGTAATCTATTTTATGGCAAATCAAATATTATTTTATAAATAAATAAATAAGTAAATAAATAAATAAATATATACATATATATATATATATATAAATGAATTAAATCAGCTAAAACTCACTTATTTCAACAAAAAATCAGTCAACAAGTTGATATAACAACACACATTTGCAATATATAAGGCCATAACGTTTTCACGAGAGCATTCGCTGGTTAGTGGTTAATAGAACATATACACACATGAACTAAGCTTACATGAACATACAGTATGATTTATTTTCATTCTTATACAAGATAAAATGGTTAGCAAATGAAAAATCGGTAAGGCAATAAGGCAAGCTCGATGTTTATAGAATATAATTAATGATCTAAGAGATGTATTATCTTTTTTATTAAAAATTATATTAGATTTAATATGTACAGCACCTTTAGCAAATATATGAAATTCAAAATAGGTCTTGCATATGTATGATATAAAAAAGTACAGGTAGTGATAAAAATATTAGGCTAAAGTGTACAATTCCCTATACACAAGAAATTATTTCATGAAGCGGATAGGGCTAGGGTTAGGGTTAGAATTAGGGTTAGGGTTGAGGTTAGAGCAAAGGTTTGGTTTAGGATTAGGGTTAGGGTTATAGTTGGGATAGGATTAGGGTTAGGGTTGGATTCGGATTAGGGTTGTGGTTAGGATTTGGGTTAGGGTTAGATTAGGATTACTGTTAGGGTTGTGGTTGGGTTTAGGATTAGGTTCGGGATAAGGTTGGGTTAGGATTAGGGCTCTGGTTGAATTAGGATTAGGGTTGTGGTTAGGGCTTAGCTTGGGTTAGGATTAGGGTTAGAGTTGGATTCGGAATATGGTTGTGGTTAGGGTTAAGGTTGGGTTAGGTTCAGAGTTATGGTTGGATTAGGATTAGGGTTGTGGTTAGGGTTAAGGTTGGGTTAGGATTTGGGTTAGGATTAGATTAGGATTACTGTTAGGGTTGTGGTTGTGGTTGGGTTTAGGATTAGGTTCAAGTTAAGGTTGGGTTAGGATAAGGGTTATGGTTGGATTAGGATTAGGGTTGTGGTTAAAGGTAAGGTTGTGTTAGGATTAGGGTTAGAGTTGGATTCGGATTAGGGTCGTGTTTAGGGTTAAGGTTGTGTTAGGTTCAGAGTTATGGTTGGATTAGGATTAGGGTCGTTGTTAGGGTTAAGGTTGGGTTAGGTTCAGGGTTAGGGTATTTAAATTATGTGAAGAATTGCAAACTCGTACCAAAAATTGTTTTAAAACAAGCCAGATTTGTTACAAAGAAGACTAGGAAATAAATCAACTAGCTGATTTAAACTCAATTCAAATCGTTTATTTCATAAGTATACGAAACAATGAAGATATGACATTAAAAAACACGAGTAGTTCAAAATGCATTTTAATTGCTTAACGTTTTCACTAGTGAAAGTGAAATATCTCGAGAAAGTAATTATTCTGAATATAACATTACTTTGTAAATATACATGTTGTGGAAAAAAAAGAGAGAAAACAATAAAAAGAAAAAAGAAGAAACAGATTATGAACGCAAAACGAAAAGCGAGAGAGAGTAATTATTCTGAATATAACATTACTTTGTAAATATACATGTTGTGGAAAAAAAGAGAGAAAACAATAAAAAGAAAAAAGAAGAAACAGATTATGAACGCAAAACGCAAAACGAAAAGCGAGAGAGAGAGAGAGAGAGAGAGAGAGAGAGAGAGAGAGAGAGAGAGAGAGAGAGAGAGAGAGAGAGAGAGAGAGAGAGAGAGAGAGAGAGAGAGAGAGAGAGAGCAGGGAGAGAGAGAGAAGGGAGAGAGAAAGAGAGAGAGAGAAAGAGAAAGAGAGAGAATGAGAGAGAGAGAGAAAGAGAGAGAGAGAGAGAGGGAGGGGGAGAGAGAGACCACACAATAGTGTACCCACGTGAATAATTTTTGACTAGACATATTTAATGCACGGCACTGTCAAAGCAGTTATGATAAGATAGTATGACAGTCACAAGCCTCAAGTCGATCAGACAAAACAAATATGTCTGGTTAATCCAGGCATTCACTCATGTCATGGAATATAAACGACTTAGTGAAACGTTACTGACGAAGTATTTAAAACTGCAAACACATAGCAAACGGAAGCAAATAGCTTAAAATAAACACTTGCAATGCGTTGAAAATAACTCAAGTTAACTGTGGGTTCGCTTACTTGTTAATAAAAATCTTAACATTAACATTATCATAATTAGTAATTCGCTATTTTTCTGACTTGAAAAGCACTTTTTTGGCAAAAACAAATTCGAATACTAAAAAAAAAACAATAATTTCAATTTAGTTTTTAGAAAAAGTAGAATTTTTCAAAAGTCGACCCAGTCTTATACGTGCACCGGCTGGAATTATTAGTAAGATACACAAGAAAAAACACTACGAAATCCTTTAATCCACATGCCATTAATCACCAGGTAGATATGCTCTCTAAGGGCAATAGTAATCCATAGATGATATATTGGTTTATAAAGAAATGTAGAGCAACACACCTTAAACTGACACAGTGTACTCCTAACACTGTAGCTGTTTACTGTTGCAGTATTTCATGGTTTCCGGCAAAACGGACACTTGGTAAGTCTAAAATGCCTTTTTATTTTTATTCTTGCAAATAAAGATTGTTCTGCGCGTATTTAATTATTTATTAAGTAGTTTGCGTGATGATTGTAGATAATCAACGCCGCGTTTGCTCGTTACGCAGGTATATTAAAACGAGGAATATTATCGTCTTATTATGATTTTTTCAATATGGAAAAACTTTACCTCTTAATCTCTGTAATCTTTGCAAAAAACGAAAACTAACGTTATACATTTTGTCATAATTTTGAATTTAGTTATTTATTAAGTAGTTTGCGTGACGATCGTAGCTAATGACCGCCGCGTTTGCTCGTTACGCAGGTATATTAAAACGAGGAATATTATCGACGTATTGTGGCTGTTTCGTTATGAGAAAACTTCGCTTTTTAATCTCTGTAATCTTTGCAAAAAACGAAAACAAACGTTACAGATTTTATCATAATTTTGAATTCTGCACTAATTATTAACTTCAATTTCTATGTATTTGTCTCATACTGTAAGTTTGCATAAAAGAAAGTATTAGTAATGATTAATAGTTAAAAAGAGAGACGGGGTGGAGAAACAGCGTACGGTCCCCTCCCCGCGCCCCACTCAAATGCCGTTATTTGCGATGGGCTATTAATAGATTAATCGTATTAATCGAGATTACAACTATGTTCAAATCGATATACTTAGCTATTCAGAATAATTTAGTTCATCCAGAGCAAAACATACATGTTAAAAATTGACTAAGAGATAGTGTTTTACCACAAATAAGCGGAATTCTGGTATTTTTCTTTTTTTCTCATCTTGCACAATGCGCTCAGTTGCAAACTGAGGCTTCTTATTCGTTTTGAAGCCAAAATGTTCAGTTGCAATATATGGCCTCCAATCAATTATAATGCTATTTTAATATACCTCTATGTAAATTAAACATACACTGTGGTCGTTTGTTCTCCTCTTTTCCTTCTTCCTATCCCTAATCTTACTATTTTTCTCCATTCCATCATGTCTACTAATCCTAACCATTTTTTCATTCACTCATCCTTCCCTCCCTTCCTTCTTCCTATCCCTAATCTTACTATTTTTCTCCATTCCATCATGTCTACTAATCCTAACCATTCTTTCATTCACTCATCCTCCCCTCCCTTCCTTCTTCCTATCCCTAATCTTACTACTTTTTTCCATTCCATCATGTCTACTAACCCTAACCATTCTTTCATTCACTCATCCTCCCCTATCTTCCTTCTTCCTATCCCTAATCTTACTACTTTTTTCCATTCCACCATGTCTACTAACCCTAACCATTCTTTCACTCACTCATCCTCCCCTCCCTTCCTTCTTCCTATCCCTAATCTTACTATTTTTTCCATTTCATCATGTCTACTAACCCTAACCATTCTTTCATTCACTCATTTGTGCCACCCTAACAAGCCAAGCTTTCAAGGTGTCATACAGCAACTCTTTTATTTGGTTAATTTGACTTCATCAACGTTATTTTTTCCTTTACTGTTTCTTTTTTTTCAATAATATGTGTATGTTGATTTATAGCATATATATTGCTGCAGTGAAATAAATTGATTGATTGATTTTCACGTGATGTGTGTAGTTGACGTAGTAACAGAGTAGTTAACAAAGTCTGCATGTCTGTAAAAATAGTTTGCCACTACGAAAATGGCAGACGGCGACGAAAGCCGTGAAGTTTTTAGACTATATTTAAGTGGTGCAATGTTTGAAAGATACGGTTAAACGCTAAAAATGACCGCAAAAGATTAATTATTAGACAATTTCAAAACAGCCCATCACTAACCATTATAATAATGTTAGGGCAGCTTGTTGTAAAAGGATGTCTAAACATTATCATTAATTTCAACTAGGTAGCGTTCTTATTCAGAAAGAAAAACCTATAATTTATGTACAATGGATGAGGAAAAGACTAGTGATGAGGTACTGAAAAAAAACAGCAATTTGGAGTGATAGTAAGAGTAACAGGTTTTTCACTCATGGGAAACTGTTAACAAAACATATAACGACGCAGGCAAGTAAGTAAGTAAGTTTATTAGTTTATCACCATTTTTAAAATAGCAAAATACATAACTAAGTGTTTTATAAATCTGTACAGCATACAATAATATTACAAAGTGCAAAAGTAATTGTTGATTAAGTGGTGAAAGGGTGGCGGAATAACTATAAGTTATCGAGATCAGCCACCCTCTCAGGATTGTTGCTAATATAATTAATTAGTTAATGCGCATGTACCAGGTAATTAAAAATTATCAGATTTTGCATTTAAGACGAATGAAAATTTAATTATTATATGAATGTGTTAGTTTATAATAAAATAATGTTCAATAATGGGAAAGAAGAGACACACGTGACTATCTTTAAATAATAATTTAACCATTACGTATTTAAAATTAATGTTATGAGGACCTAGAGCCAAAGGAAGAAAAAAAAATTAATTTTCCGCTTGTAGCTAGCAAAAGTGGATAGACATGTATATGACGCAGGGTCGATATTGAAGCCAAAATGTCCAGCCACAACTTACCATTTTCACAGTCTCGTCCGCCGAATCCAGGAGGACACGTGCATTCATACGCATTGATGAGGTCCTTACAGGATCCACCATTCTGGCAGGGATTAGGGGTGCAGTCATCTATGTTGATACCACACGTGGGTCCAGCGAAACCCTCAACACATTCACAAGCAAAGCTGTCAATTCCTAAACACGTTCAAAATGAGAAAGTCTATTTAGACTGAATATAAACAAAAATTTTTCATCAAGATTTAGCAGAACTCACTAAATTCGAAAGACAAATATACCTCGAAGGTACTATATTAACAAACAGTGATTTCTTAATTTTCCGTTTTCTTTTAAAGATTTGGGCAATTTTCGAAAACAAGATTAATCGCAGAGGGTCATGGGCGTGTCAACACCCAGGCCTGATAGTTCAGTACCCCCCCCCCCGCCAATCTCTATCTGGCACGTATGTTTGTTTGTATATGAAGAACAACACACTATTATTTGCGATGTATTACTCTATTAGTATCACTGTAGCTGCCTATATGGTTATTGTTAAATACATATTTCCATACCACTAATATAATGGCGCCGGGCGCAACTACTTGTGGTGTATTATCTTTTAGTATTTGAATCACATAACAATTGTAGTTGTTTGTTATGCGACTCCTATATAAAAGCGACTCAGTAACTGCTTGTGGTTTGTTATACAAAATACCTGCTTTATGTGAATATGAAAAGAATGCATTTTTCGGGAAGAATAAAAAAAATTTAACATCGGGAGCCTAAAATCATGCGCCCCTCACAATATTATGCCCTAAGCTACAGGGCAGTTAGAGTGTTGGTAAATACGTCCATGCAGATGGTGATTATTCACACAAAAAGATCGACGAGAAAAAGTGGGCATGTTTACTAAACAATGACAAGCCGTATAAAAGTGGATTTGTTGCAAAAGTCTGATTAGGCATTCGTAAAGGAAACTTAAACATGGCGGCTCACGGAATAGAGTTTATAAACAAAGTTACGTCATAGGAACACATTCGATTTACTTATGTATCTCATACTCACCGATGCTGCGGCACAAGAAAACGTTTATCCAAACGGTCTATGATAATAATTTTATAAAACATGTTGCAGCTGAAATTCATGCACTTACCATCAATACAGTAGCCATCATTCTCACACGGATACGGTTCAGCACAGTCGTCTATGTTAATATCGCATAATTCACCATCGAATCCCACAAAGCAATCACATCGAAATGAGTTGATTAAGTCGACGCATTCCCCTTGATCACACGGGTCTCCAGAACATTCATTGATATCTAAATAAGTAATAAACGAATTAGTGAATTCAATTATATCTTGTACACAAACGTTCTAGCAACGAACAAAAGCGTCTACTGATAACTTTGTTAAACTCCCCGATGCTAAGGTCAGGTAAGACACGCCACTTCTATTCCAGAAGAATTAGTGCAGTTGAAATATGCTGATATGATTGAGTTTTAATGTACGAAAACCAGTTTAAACTGGTAGAGAAATTACAATTCGTCGTTTCGTTTCTGGAGTCACACATCCACTAACATGACCCCCCCTGATCACTTTACTCCATGCTGCCCTGTCACCTGCAACCTCCCATGTCTCTGGAATCACACATCCACTAACATGACCCCCCTGATCACTTTACTCCATACTGCCCTGTCAACAGCAACCTCCCGTGTCTCAGGAGTCACACATCCACTGACATGACCACCCTAATCACTTTACTCCATGCTGCCCTGTCACCTGCAACCTCCCATGTCTCAGGAGTCACACATCCACTAACATGACCCCCCTGATCACTTTACTCCATGCTGCCCTGTCACCTGCAACCTCCCATGTCTCTGGAATCACACATCCACTAACATGACCCCCCTGATCACTTTACTCCATGCTGCCCTGTCACCTGCAACCTCCCATGTCTCTGGAATCACACATCCACTAACATGACCCCCCTGATCACTTTACTCCATGCTGCCCTGTCCCCCACAGCCTCCCATGTCTCTGTATTTTTGCTATCTAATGGTGTGTTGATCTTTTTGGATGAAATTGATGTAAGTCAGCAGCTGTCCTCCTTGTGGTTTTTTCTTTCTGCACAGCTTCTTTGAAAGCTAATTTTAATAGACTGTCATCTGGTAGTCGTATAACATGTCCTATCCATCTTAATCTTCTAATTTTAATTTTCACTGTCTATTCCTCTGCCTTGACTTTATTGTACACATCCTGGTTTGATATTTTCTTTGGCCATTTTAATCCTAGAATGTTCCAGTAGTTTCTTCTTTGAGATGCATCAATTTCTGATGTGTTGTGCTTAATTGTCAGCAATTCCGAGCTGTAGAGAAACAATAAGCCTTTTAACAGTTTCGTTGTGCGCACGCGCAGGTCAAAGATTAAGTGTACCACAGCAACGTCCGTCTTAACTACAACCGCCACGTGACATGTGGGTAAAGCAAACCGTCTGTCTACTCAGTTCAGTAACGTCAGTTGTTTTACATGGACTTTACTTATTTATGCATTAGTCTGTGCGCAGAGTGATTTACTAGCAGTATCTTGCTTAGGAATAAGAAAAAATGAACTAGGCAAGGTTCTAGCTAGTAGTTAAAACTGTCACTATTACAACAGCATGGGCTGGGAGGCGTTGTTAATTGGTCTGCATTGTCTGGTACACTTAACCTTTGACCTTTTCACGATCATCGTCAATCGCTGAAACTGTGAAAAGGTTTATTGCATTTTTACGTTATTATGAAGTCCGTGGTAACAGTTTTTCTGAAATAATCAGACTGATTTTGTGGAACATCCGATACTAGAAACAGCTCTGAATAAACATCTTTATCAGCCTCATTATGTGTTTCCATTATTTTCGACTTGAGAACATTGCAAGCAAAAACAGTCAGCAGTAAGTATGTACTTATAATGATTAACCCTTTCAGTCCCGAATTATTTTTTAATAAGAAAAATTTTTTTGGCTTAGTACTTTTGTTCAGTATGTCCATCTTGTTTACACATAATAATTTTTTTCTACCTGTGCCCGCGTGCTAAATATAGCCTGTATCCCACGGGATACATTGGGATTCAATGGAAGCATAAAATGTGCTTCGTTTTGCAACTGCTGATAATTTTTTAAAGTATTTAAGACATTTACTTATGCATGCTATGCTAATCTGTACAAAGTCGTCTGTAAAGTACTGTACCTTGCACAGTTTTTTGTGCTATGTAGATTTTCTAGTTTGCCATTTTATCACCATTTTTAGTCTCTTGTTATTG
>JAQGDQ010000380.1:147500-224066 GCA_030141605.1 Tubiluchus corallicola
ATGCTCGTGTCATTTGGTATAACTTAGGAATCATCTAAGATGTCTAAACAGATACATACAAACTTGTTTATACGTATCTAGAGTTTAACTTTGCTTGGTGGAATGCTCGTGTCATTTGGTATAACTTAGGAATCATCTAAGATGCTTAAACAGATACAAACAAACTTGTTTATATGTATCTAGAGTTTAACTTTGCTTGATGGAATGCTCGTGTCATTTGGTATAACTTGGGAATCATCTAAGATGTCTAAACAGATACATACAAGCAAGCAAACTTACATTAATAACACTAATCAATGTTTTGATTTTTACTATTCCAGGTATGGTAACTTTCCTGTCCTGCCAGACAAATTTCTGGAGAAGTTGACATTAAAGGAACTAACAATAACTAACAGTGCCTTATACAAGATCTCTCTACAAGCCTTCGCAAACTTGGCTTTGCGTAAGTTGGACTTATCTGGGAATGAATTTACCGAGATGCCAGTGTCAATGTTACAATACTTGTCTCACTTAGAATATCTGGACTTGTCATCAAACAGAATCAGAAAGGTAAATCTGTTAATATTACAGTAATTCGTATTTACTTCAATTAAATTTTAATTTATTTATCTCTTTATAATGCTACAATAAAACATGATTAATAAAAGAATCGCTAATAAGTTTTGAAGAATGGTTAAAATGTATAGATAGTATCTAGAACTAGAGAAAGGATAGCGAAAAGATAATTCAATTCAATTAAACTCAATTCAATTCCAATTTATTTATCTCTTTGTAATACTACAATGAAACATGATTAGTAAAAGAATCTCTAATAAGTTTTGAAGAATTGTTAAAATGTATAGATAGATCTAGAACTAGAGAAAGGATAGCGAAAAGACTATAAAGTCACCTAGTCTGCTATCCTTTACCGAATATAGATAAAATGATTTTTAGACACTGGTGGGCATTAATGTTATCAGTTTAATTTAGGAAACATTAGTAATTTTAAAATTATGACATTTGCTATATAATTAAGTAATCCAGGGTAAAGAAAATACATGTACTTTAATCAGCGGACAACAAAATAAGGTCAATCTTGATTAAACTAAAAATAGCATTTCGATTTTATATGAAATACAGGTGAAATTTGTTATGAAATGATAAAAACACTTTGGGTTAATAATGCAATTAATCGTTCTTATTAATCGTTAATATTGCAATTACTTCGTTCTTTTTCGGGAATCCTCGGTTTCGGAATACACGTGTGAAAGTTGTAACTGTATATTTTAGGTGCTGCCATCTATTGATTAGTTACTTTAACATTTTACTAGTTAAACTCACCCTTAGTACAATTGCTCGGTCCAGTGAATATGCAAACTCACTGGATCTCCCCTATTTTACTGTAATGGGATATGTGAAGCCAAGTTTTTGCATAGTTCTCTACCTATATAAACTGGCTAGATTTCACTTCTAGCCACTGTCTAATTCTTCGTGATCAGTGCAGGACACTCTGGTCCTCAGTGTAGTTTAGCAGTCATGTTACATATAACTATGTAGTGTAATAAAAGTGTTTCAGTTTTTGTGCAAACATGTAATATGGTGTTTAGTTGTTTTCTACAAGTGTTCAACTTCAACTTCGTAACTAACTTTCACAACACGTATTGACTTTATCAATCCATTTTCAGCTCATGTTCACAAAGATGTTAATATATTGCTGTTCTGCAATCTCTTACCAAATAGCACTTAAAGGAAGACGTGATGACTTTTCATAAACCACCCCATTTTCAAGTGCGGTAAAAAGTATACATACAAAAGTATAAAAAGTATATTGACGTACAGTGCTACTGTAAGATAGATATTCAGTGTGTTGTACTAAAACTATGAAAGTTTTAAGATAAAAATTTTAAATAAAGATTAAGATAAGAGAGCAAGTTTCACGCATGAGCTGTCTAGCGTGTGTAGTTCGTCAGAAACTAATATATCTGAACTGAGAGGTACAGCAGCTGTTTTTTGAGCAATGCATTTTCGAAATGCAGGCGCATGTGCTCGTCTAACTAGCGAATGGTGAAATTCATGTAACAGCAAAGAACTATTGGCGTGAATGTGAAGTTGTGTTTGTGTGGTAATAATTCTTTCACGTAAGTCATTTTGGAAGGAATAGTATGTTTCCTGTAGATTGTTTTGACCTAGTTTAAGATTGGGTCCAGTTTTGATTTAACAATAGCATGATTTCGTCCGCTGTTCAACCCATTATTCAAAGTAAATGGTCACATCACTTCCAAGATCACTCATTCTTCTGAACCTGTTAGCCAATCCTTTTAACAAAATTCTATTCTGTTTTCCATAGAATCTAGTATTTAATTTGTTAAAGTACCGTCTAAAGTACTGGTGAAAATTCATTATATTAGATTTACACAGAATGGTGCAAGGTCTAGGTCACCACCTGTAAAATTTATTAGAATTGCTCTGCGATCACTGCAATGGCCGGTTAGCTCATTTGGTTCGAGTGCAAAGGTCGTGGGTTCGACACCCGCACTGTCAATTTGCTTTTAATATTTTAAGAAGACTAACATTTGTACCCACAACAACAATACCATTATCGAAATGGATACAATAACAGGAGAATGCAGCAAACTCCTGATCACGATGAGGCTCAGAGCTCACTAAAAGATCATTGTCCAAGTACAGCTGCACAAGACAAAAAATGCAGGTAAATTATCTATGCAGTAAATTATCATAGGGCATATTCTTGCCGAAGTTTAACACTGTTTATTATTTGCGAAATACTAGGTGAAATTATATTGTAATTAGAGCATACAATTGGACAAGACTACGGCCATGTCACGCTGAAAACAGCCTGGTTAGTACTTGGATGGGTGATCGCCTAAGAATACCAGGTTCTGTAGGCCTGCGGGATCCCACACTGTATCTCGATACTAGGCCGAGGAGCTGCACAAGCAGCCAATGGCTAGAGGGCGGAGGAGGTCAAGTGACCCAACGGCCATGTGTAGAGGAGTAAACCTTCCAAATCAGTAGTGGAACCCCAAAGGCGGACCAGCGCAGCATGCTCACTGACTCCTGCAGCCAACCTGGTGCCAAACGTATCGCTCTGCTTTCCTTTAGATACACCAGGGAGGAAGAGAGGGGCTTCCTGTTGTCTGGGCAACTTAGGATCTCCATACACCTTGCCCAGGCGTGTGCCCTTAGAGGCCACTCCAGTGGTTCAAGGATCGGATTGCTCAGCCACATTCGACGCTGCAGCTCCATCAATGTGATCAATAACTGACTCTCTTGGCGCACATTCCATTGTCTTCCGAGACAAAAGGATGCCAACAATGTGCAATTCCCAAAGCCGTCGGGGCATTCTTACTGATCTATTTTTTATTAAATTACAATACGATACTTTTCCCTTTTCAGATGGAAGTGTTAAATCTACCAGCGTTGAAGCAGCTAAATTTGGCTTCTAATGGCATTGAATACATGTGCAAGGGATCCTTATCAGGGTTTCCTTCGTTAGAGACTTTAGACCTCGGTAACAACAGGTTGGATTACCTGCTGTCAAACGTATTTGGAGAGCAGCAAAAGTTACCCATGCAGATCACATTAACAGGTATGAGGTATAATGATGTTAATACATTGCTGTTTAGCAATCAGTCTTACCCAACACCATTCAATAATGATATTGTTTTGTCTGCTACTCAAAATAAATGTTCTACATGATTCTACCTATCCACAATCATGACATTTCATAACTCAAACTAACATACGTCATCTCAAATCACTTCCAATGTCACTCATTCTCGACATTAAGCGATGTACAATGTTTTATTTAATGGTAATGTTCAATGGTAGTCAACACAAATCAAACTTGTGTATGATATGTACGTCAAACTGTGAAACCCCACGTGGAGAGTTCTTAACATCTTTCCAATCTCTCCATCTCACGTGGAGAGCCAATCCTTCCAACAATTCTATTCTCTTTTCCACAGAATCTAGTATATATGTAGTGTATTCAATTTGTTAATAAAGTACCATCTAAATCAATATTACAGCACTAGGCCCAGAATACAAACACCATTATAGCTCTGCTTTCTGCCAACAGAAAGAGAAAGGTCCATCATTCACACGGTTGCACTTTAGAAACATTTCTAATAAATTCTTCTAGTGGAGTCCCTACCTCAGCTGCTTTTACTCAAGCAAACATTCTTTCACTCACTGACATTTTGTTGCATCTTGTTCAATCTAATATTTTCTGCTCGCTTTCTCATAGATCTGCCACACAGACTAGCCACAAGACGCAATTTTTTTTCTTTCACAAGGCCTAGTCCTTAGCATGTCAGCCTCCTATTTTTGCTCTCCTCTGCCTTCACTTAGTTCACTACTTCTTTAATGAGTCTATCCATTTTATAAAACATCAACAACATTAACAACACCAATGACAGCAGCAGCAGTTGCGGCGGCAGCAGTAGCAGTAACAGGAAGAACAAGAACAACAAGCATAAGAACAACAACAACGACAACGACCACGACAATGACAACAACAACGAGAACAAGCACAAGAACAACAACAAACAACAACAACAACAACAACAACAACAACAAAAACAACGAGAAAGAGGACAAGAACAACAACAAGAACAGCAACAGCAACAGCAACAGCAGCAGCAGCAACAGCAACAACAGCAGCAGCAACAACAACAACAACCACAGATATATTTACTGCTATTCTATGCCCAAAAAAATTTTCTCATTAATAATGACACAGCCTATTGCACAAGTTGCGATATGCAATTAGTATGATGACGATTATCAATGTTAACAATTATTGATAACGTAATAAGTAAATATATTAAACAACATATTTTCACCTAACTAAAAGATAGTCTCTTAATCTATATTAACTATTATTGTAGGTAACTTAATAGAATGCGATTGTAATCTGAAATGGGTGGCTCAGCATCAGGTAACAGTGTTTGGGAAATGTCTCGGAAAGTCTGGTAAAAACATTAGAAACTTGAAAGAGAACGCCTTCAGATGTGACTGTGCAGGATGCAGAAGTGACGTCACAGACAGGGATGTTTGTAACGAGAACCGAGACTTTATAACTGAACCACCAGTAAGTGAAACGTTATACAACATGATTTCTTCTGTGTGCAATTAAAATCACAAGAAACTCCTCCACTTACATCAAGCTGAAAAAATTCGTCTCGAAATTTCATACTACTTACGTACTGCCCTTTTGCATGCAGGGCTTGCGTCGGTAGTAACGCTGTACAAAACATGTAAATTTAAATTCCCGCGATGACCGTTAGGCGCAGCCATTTTAATGGAAGGTCGTTTGAAATAAGTTTAGATAACACTGTGTAAAGTTTGAAAACTAATCAGAGCATTCGTAGTGCACACGTCACTAAGTAAAATTTTAAACTACTGTATCTTGTCAATAAGATTAAAAATATGTTTTTGGTTAGTGAGTGGCGCACCCTGGAGGGTGAGTCAGTGACACTTTACCAATTCGCACGAACATTTTAAATTATTATTTCTAGTTACACAAGTCTTTACAGCAGGCGAGAGAAATACCAAGTAATATAAATTTGCATGAAAGGTTTTTCTGGTCATAATTTAACATTGTCTTTTATTCCCCTGTTTTACAATGCGCGTATATGACGTCATGTAATGGCGCGGTCGGAACAGCATTGTGGGAGATTTAAAATGAAGACAAACAAAAAGTACTTTAAAGTACTATATATGCTTACAAGTGCTATAAAGTAAGATAATTTTTAAGGCGATTTTTCCTGAAACCTACTTCAGGTACCCCCTTTCTTGTGCTTTAAAACAAAACACCTTTAGAAATCTTACGCCTCATGAGGTAATATCTTGCCTGTTATTTTCAGATATATGATTGTCCATTGAATGTACAATGGGGGCCATGCTCATGCCAAGAGACTGGATTGCCAGGTCAAGGTCTGATGATAACTTGTGTGGGTTCTGAAGGAGAGAACATTTATCCAGTTATACAAAGTGTGGGTTTACCAATGGACACAGTTACTATTATCAAGTAAGTAATGTAAAACTAGTCTTCTATTAAGTTCAAACAGTCAAATTATTTCCAGAATTATAGGATAATAATTGATCAAAAATCGATGATCATAGTGCTGCAATGATTTATTGATTCAGTGACGCAATGTACAGGGATTCACAAATATAAATACTGCGTTAACTGATCGTAACAAATCTTCAAAGAGAAATAGCAGCAAAATCGACTCTCAAGTTCCTCCTGGTGACTCCAAAAACCTGTATTTGTTTTTTGTCTTCCTTACACCTTTCATAACATATTCCTTGCAAAATATTATAACTATACGTTTACAAAATTTCCCTCCATTAATACAAACTATGCCAGGTCGGTATAGTATCAGCAAACTATACTAACAAATGCCAGGTGCCACTTGCTGGTCGGCCGCTGCTTTGCGATATACTTCAGTACAACCTAAAGACATGTACTCGCATTCAGCATAACCGCTTTGGTTATCACATTTCCAGGACCAATTTTATACGTTGGTTTTCATAAACAAATAGCAACAAAATGTGAGGTTATGAACAACCAACGTTAAACTTAATTAAGTGAAATGTATTGGTGTGATTAGTCGAGGTTATTTTTTGTTTAAAGGAAAGGACAAGTCACTTAGCATGCTGGGTTTATTTTACTGCTGTCTCTTAAACTGTTTGTGGTGTGCTACAGGAAAGGACAAGTCACTTAGCATGTTGGGTTTATTTTACTGCTGTCTCTTAAACTTAGAAAAAATATGACAAATACGCTCCATAAAGCGTAAAGCTAATTTATACTACCTCTGTATAGAAATTTTCGGGCGTGGTGGTTGCCGCCATAAAATTGAGAATTATGACGTAAGTGGTGGACTTCGTGAGTTTTCGTAAAACGCATCGTGGCTTTCGATAAGCAGACGCTGCTTAAACTAATTCAAGCCTTTGTAGTTTACCTAATGTTCATGCAAAAATATCACAAAATTAACAATCTCGTTTCTCGCAAAAACTTACTTCTGAAAAGTGCGCTGCTTTTCTACAGGACGAATGACGTCATTGGAAGAAGAATGAGCATTGAAAATGGGAGCGCCCAAACATGAAATGATCGCGACTATAAAGTGATTTATTCATTACAAGAGGCACTTATCACACTTTTATTACTAAATCCTTCCAACACTTTTCCCGAGCAACGAAACAAGCCCAACTTCACGGAAGGCTTGACCTTTCCTATCAAATAGTTTGGCACACTACAGCAGCTTAACTTAAACCTTAATTTTTACTTTGTACCTGTACGCTGCTATGAACTATAATTAGTACAAAAAAATTGAAAAGGTATTTTAAAGTGTACCTGAAAGAACTTTCCGTACAAATTAGATTACTTATCATTATACTTACCTGTTTGAAAGACTTATGTAATTGGAAAAGAAAATTCTTAATAATTTTACATATTAGTGCCACCTGATAAAATGGCACTGCCTAACCATCCCAGTGTGCACCACTGATTCACCAAGAAACACATTATTGATCTTATTGACTGTATAGAATGATTTATATATTTGCTTAATTAGTGAATTAGCTAAGCATGTGTTGATTATCTTTTCAAACTTTATTCAATGTTATCTAAACATGTTTCAAACGACTTACCATCAAAATGGCTGCACCTAACAGTTATCACGGGGAATTTAAATTACAAGTTTTACATAGCGTTACTGCTAGTGCAAGCTCTGTATGCAATAAGACAACATTTCAGCGATATAAACTCTCTAGATGAATTTTTAAGCTTTATTTATGAAGTGTTTTCTTGCACTTTAAACGCTGTTTGTTCATCTAGTGCAAGAATTCGTTCAATAATCCCGGATGCATTTGCTGGTGCGCACATCAAGCATTTAAGGATCAATTGGTGTAAAATGAGAACAGTGGAAGTAGGAGCCTTCAATACCTTAGAAGATCACTTAGAGGAACTAGACTTGAGGTAAGCTGAAGCATTCAACACCTTAGAAGATCACTTAGAGGAACTAGACTTGAGGTAAGCGGAAGCATTCAATACCTTAGAAGATCACTTAGAGGAACTAGACTTGAGGTAAGCAGAAGCATTCAATACCTTAGAAGATCACTTAGAGGAACTAGACCTGAGGTAAGCAGAAGCATTCAATACCTTAGAAGATCACTTAGAGGAACTAGACTTGAGGCAAGCGGAAGCATTCAATACCTTAGAAGATCACTTAGATGAACTAGACTTGAGGTAAGCGGAAGCATTCAATGCCTTAGAAGATCACTTAAATGAACTAGACTTGAGGTAAGTGGAAGCATTCAATGCCTTAGAAGATCACTTAAATGAACTGGACTTGAGGTAAGCAGAAACATTCAACACCTTAGAAGATCAGTTAGATGAATTAGACTTGAGGTAAGCTGAAGCATTCAATACCTTAAAAGATCGCTTAGATGAACTAGACTTGAGGTAAGCTGAAGCATCCAACACCTTAGAAGATCACTAAGAGGAACTAGACTTGAGGTAAGCAGAAGCATTCAATACCTTAGAAGATCACTTAGAGGAACTAGACTTGAGGTAAGTGGAAACATTTAGTACCTTAAAAGATCAGTTAGATGAAATAGACTTGAGGTAAGCGGAAGCATTCAGTACCTTAAAAGATCAGTTAGATGAACTAGACTTGAGGTAAGCGGAAACAGTCAACACCTTAGAAGATCACTTAGAGGAACTAGACTTGAGGTAAGCAGAAGCCAAACCAAACAAAACAACAAACAACACAACCAAAACATTAGAGGAACTAGACCTGAGGTAAGCAGAAGCATTCAATACCTTAGAAGATCACTTAGAGGAACTAGACTTGAGGCAAGCGGAAGCATTCAATACCTTAGAAGATCACTTAGATGAACTAGACTTGAGGTAAGCGGAAGCATTCAATGCCTTAGAAGATCACTTAAATGAACTAGACTTGAGGTAAGTGGAAGCATTCAATGCCTTAGAAGATCACTTAAATGAACTAGACTTGAGGTAAGCAGAAACATTCAACACCTTAGAAGATCAGTTAGAGGAATTAGACTTGAGGTAAGCTGAAGCATTCAATACCTTAAAAGATCGCTTAGATGAACTAGACTTGAGGTAAGCTGAAGCATCCAACACCTTAGAAGATCACTAAGAGGAACTAGACTTGAGGTAAGCAGAAGCATTCAATACCTTAGAAGATCACTTAGAGGAACTAGACTTGAGGTAAGTGGAAACATTTAGTACCTTAAAAGATCAGTTAGATGAAATAGACTTGAGGTAAGCGGAAGCATTCAGTACCTTAGAAGATCAGTTAGATGAACTAGACTTGAGGTAAGCGGAAACAGTCAACACCTTAGAAGATCACTTAGATGAACTAGACTTGAGGTAAGCGGAAACAGTCAACACCTTAGAAGATCACTTAGAGGAACTAGACTTGAGGTAAGCAGAAACATTCAATACCTTAGAAGATCACTTAAATGAACCAGACTTGAAGTAAAGCTAGTAAAGTAACAGTTATGATCAACTAGATGATCAACCCATAATAATGAATGTCCAGTGTTGCAATGTATGTCACTGCAAGACTTATGGCTTTTTTCTATAGAGAGAGTTTTTTCTATCAAGACCCAAAAAGGGACCCCCAGAACTTGGCATGGTTATCTGGTAATCAGTGTGTCTCAATATACAACTACAATATGAAGTATTTATCGTGGCCTCCCCTAATTGTTGCAAGCAAACATGAATTAAATTATCATTCAGCCAAAAGTACTGTTTGTTTGTCACCAAATAAAGTAAAATGTTTGAAAACTGATACAGATGAAGTAAAACCCCTGGTAATTCTTTTAGTCGAATTAGACGAAAACTGAATGAACTGTCTCTTTGTTAATAGACTTTTGCTCCACTAAATTGTAAAACAAATTTGTAACATTTAATAAGTGATCTATGAATAGAGGTTTCTTGCAACAGAAAAAATGGAGCATCACAAGCTAAGAGCCTTGACAGCTGGCAGTAAAGTTATTGTACTTTACTAATGATTTATATGTAATGTTGATCTCTGTAGCAACAACGAGTTGAAGGTAGTACCAACAGAAGCAATAAGGAATCTTCTCCAAATTAGCGTACTTGACTTGTCAAACAATCATTTAGAAGATCTCACCAGCGACTCCTTCAACTTTAATGGTAAATATGTTTCATCCTAAGTTTATAACGGAAGTGGTGCTGACAAGCCACTGGCGTAGCAGTGTCTAGTTTTTTTGCTGGATTACTGCTGCGTTTACCTGTCTGAAGGCAGATTTCTCTTATTTTAGAATTCTGCCTGCCCAATGTCTACAATAGACGTGACGGGCGTATGATGACGACGACGACGATGATGATGATGATGATGACTCTAATTTTTGTCGTGGGCATGTAAACTGTAAACGGTAATAGTAGGAAAAATGATGTTTCACATTTTATCTATCGCATCAGTCAGTTAACGTATCTATTGCCCTAAAAACTGATGCACTTTTGAAAAGTATTATAAGCCAGCAACACAAAACCTGATGTTTTTAACTTATAAAAGCAACGTGTAATTAATGTCATATAAGACTTACTACAACACAAATGTTCTCTGATTACATAACAATGCATTTAATTATTGGTACAGTAGGCACTGCTTAAAATACTTCGGTATGAAAGTGCTTAGACCCACTGCAAAGGATTTAGATGAATTTTACAAACGAACTTATGTCAAAACTCCTGTGTGCAATTATTTAAGAAAGCTAATTTAAACTTGTTAATTAGAATAAAAGAAAACAGAAGATCGCACAATTCTGATTATTACCACTAAAATTACAAAAAATATGCAAGGTCGGTTGCTTCATTTCTTCACTAAGAAGTGGGTTTACGAAATTCTCATGCTGATAAAAACTGTTATTGTATACTGTTATTGTATGCTGTATGCACATGTGTAAGCAAAACACTCAGTCACCTAGTGCTGAGCTGCAGTTGGGGGTGACCTTGTTTTACCTGTGAAAAGCATCAGGAACTTCAAGAGCAAACTGCTGGGCAAGTGATTAAATGTTCAGCTTCCAGGAACAACGAGGTTAACTGCAGCGAACGAGCAGGTGACAGATTCAGAGCAAAACCGCTATGCTAGGACATAAGCGCGTGTTAAACGTACCTGCACATAAAGCTCTACTTGACATGACTGTTTCTACCTATACCAGAGTGCCAAACGCGAGATAAAGATGATATTAAAATAGTGAAACCTCTTTCCTCACACACAAGAGCCTTATTTTAAGTACCTAGATGAAAAATATTGAGTCATTTATCCGGAGTTATTTGAGTAAATTGCAGACAGCTTTGATACACATTTGAATAGAACCGGCCCGCATCAGACGTTTTTGAGTCAGTTAGCCGACTGATTCTATTAACCGTGAGTCTGATAAACAGCACCTACTGTATTTACTAATAAGATACAGGTTGTGCTGACGTAATCAGAATGCTCACGTGACCATGGATTGCTTCGGCGCGCACGTGTCTGCAGGAGACGAGTGTAAAAAAGCGGACATGCTTGTTTAGGATTACTTGTGTTATAAAAATTTTTCGTTAGCGTCTTTGTTTGCGAAATTGTCATAGACGTTTTTGTGTCACACCGCAAGTTGCGTAATACAGAAGATGTCAATATACAAATTTTTGATGTCAATATACAAAGTTTTGTGGCAAGTTTCGACTGTTTTACGATTTTCGATATGCAAGTAAATTATAGATAATTAGCTCTGTAGCTTGGGCGAAGTGAGGGCCACACAGGTAAACAATAATAATTCTAGTACTTATTAGAAATAAACCCATTTCAGGTCAATCCAGACTAAAACGCCTTTTGTTGAACGACAATTTTATCTATCAAATGGGTCCCCAGGCTTTTTCAAGTCTTAGAGAACTGGAGTACTTACACTTACACAACAACTGGATGAGAACACTCTTGCTTGGTTCACTGAATGGCTTGAATAACACACGTTACATTTACTTCTACAATAACCGAATTGAAGCCGTTCAAAACAATGTATTCAGGTATGTAAAGAAAGCTAATTTCTGCTCCATCTCAACACAGAACAACATAATAATGCTTTTATTGCTAATTCTTTTGAAACTCTGAATACTGGCATAGTAACGCGCGTTCAGATTAGTGAATTTTCTATTGCGAGTTTTCTCTCTGACACACAAGTGTATACTGTTTTGTGAGTTACTGTTGGCAAGAAACTGAAAACTACAGTTGCTGCGAGTTGATTTACTGTCTAGTGTGAACGTCTCAGCGAGTTATTGGCTAGTGTGAGTGTTTCAGTGAGTCACTGGGTAGTGTGAATGTCTCAGCGAGTTACTGGGTAGTGTGAACGTCTCAGCGAGTTACTGGCTAGTGTGAACGTCTCAGCAAGTTATTGACTAGTGTGAGTGTCTCAGAGAGTTACTAGTTAGTGTGAACGTCCCAGCGAGTTATTCGGTAAGTTTTTTGCAGTGAATAAAGAAATTAGTGTTATCTCGCACTTACACTCAGAGAGTAACTCGCAGCAGGTTTTGCTGTCTAGTCTGAACACGCTTGCAAGTTACTTGGCGAGTCTACCTTGGCGAAAAATTAAGTCTGAACGCACCGTAATTTCGACTAAACAAAACTCTGAAGATGGTGATTTCAAAGTTTATTACAAAAGTAACAAATCATGACTTTTTCTTATTACTGTTTTTATTTGGAATACTGGTGCATAACTTTTATTTACAATCTACTTCCATCACAGACTGCAAACACATAACATTCTGTTATGTCCTATGATAACATATGCTGAATTAAAATCAGCATTTGCTGTCTCTATGTATTAAAAACAGCATTTGCTGTCTCTATGTATCAAAAACAGCATTTGCTATCTCTATGTTTTACTACATAAGAACAATTTGTCTCTATGTATCAATAACAGCATTTGCTATCTCTATGCTTTATTACATAAGAACAATTTGTCTCTATGTATCAAAACCTGCATTTACTATCTCTATGTTTTACTACATAAGAACAATTTGTTTGCAGGGATATGGAAAATCTGGACTACCTATCACTCAGTGATAATGAGCTCACGGATACAGGACTAGCTGTTGGTGCTTTCAATGGAATGAACATCTTACGCATTTTGTTTCTAGACCATAACAAGTTGACAGACATAAACGACTTTGTATTTCAACCTTTAGATGATCTAGAATATCTGGACGTCAGGTACAGAATTTTTCTTCTAAGAAGTATACTTTTAAGCTAATGGAAAGTAGTATGCTTTTAAACTAATGGAAAGTAGTATGCTTTTAAACTAATGAAAAGTAGTATGCTTTTAAGCTAATGGAAAGTAGTGTGCTTTTAAGCTAATGGAAAGTAGTATGCTTTTAAGCTAATGGAAAGTAGTGTGCTTTTAAGCTAATGGAAAGTAGTATGCTTTTAAACTAATGAAAAGTAGTATGCTTTTAAGCTAATGGAAAGTAGTGTGCTTTTAAGCTAATGGAAAGTAGTATACTTTTAAACTAATGGAAAGTAGTATACTTTTAAACTAATGGAAAGTAGTATGCTTTTAAACTAATGGAAAGTAGTATGCTTTTAAGCTAATGGAAAGTAGTATGCTTTTAAGTTAATGGAAAGTAGTATGCTTTTAAGCTAATGGAAAGTAGTATACTTTTAAGCTAATGGAAAGTAGTATGCTTTTAAACCAATGATAAGTAGTATGCTTTTAAGCTAATGGAAAGTAGTATGCTTTTAAGCTGATGAAAAGTAGTATGCTTTTAAAGAAATGGAAAGTAGTATGCTTTTAAACCAATGATAAGTAGTATGCTTTTAAGCTGATGTAGTATGCTTTTAAACTAATGGAAAGTAGTATGCTTTTACAGAAATGGTAAGCAGTATACTTTTAAACTAATGTTAAGTAGTATGCTTTTAAACTAATGTAAAGTAGTATGCTTCTAAACTAATGGTAATTAGTATGCTTTTAAACTAATGTAAAGTAGTATGCTTTTAAACTAATGGTAAGTAGTATACTTATAAACTAATGGTAAGTAGTATGCCTTTAAACTAATGGTAATTAGTATGCTTTTAAACTAATGAAAGTAGTATGCTTTTAAACTAATTGTAAGAAGTATGCTTTTAAACTAATTAAAAGTAGTATGCTTTTAAACTAATGGAAAGTAGCATGCTTTTAAACTAATTAAAAGTAGTATGCTTTAAACTAATTGTAAGTAGTATGCTTTTAAACTAATTAAAAGTAGTATGCTTTTAAACTAATGGTAAGTAGTATGCTTTTAAACTAATTAAAAGTAGTATGCTTTTAAACTAATTGTAAGAAGTATGCTTTGAAACTAATGGAAAGTAGTATGCTTTTAAACCAATAGTTAACAGTATGGCTTCAAAGTAACAAAATGTAGTATGCTTTTAACTACTCATTAATAAAATTGTGATAAGCTTTTAATAGACACCATTTGACTTACACTCTCAGCTACAAGTTTAACAGAATCTGTTTGCAGGAGCAATGCCCTGGTCAACGTGACACGGGATGACTTTGCAGGAATGGACAAAATGAAGTATCTAGATCTGTCAAACAACAGAATATGGGAGATACCAGCCCAAGCTTGGGAAAACATGCCACAACTTGAAACACTGTTAATAAACGAGAACATTCTCGGACAGGTTTTAAACATTTTCATGAATATAATATGTTAGAGTCTAGAGACGTAGCAAGGTTGGGTCGACAGGGGGCAATCGACCCCAGATGCAAGGGTGAGAGGGCGTGAAATTCTTCTAGAGCTCTCAAACTAGAACATAATTGCCTAGTCAGAGATCATCATGGCTGATTTAATTACTACATATAGCGTAGAAAAATATGTAATGTTGTTACTTAATGTCGTGCGGGTTAGCAGATCGATAATTTTGGAAGAAACAGTGGCGTTTCTCTAAATGGAGGTTGTATTATTGTGAAAACCTGTAGTGTTCTGTATCTTTCATAATCTTGGCATGTTTTAATGCTGGAGCTGAATGTTTAAGGACTGTCGTGTTACGTGCAACTAATGCATAGAAAATAGTTACTCTGCTGCAGTACTGCATATCAAACTCAGAGTGATTCTTAGAGAAATTCGTTTATCTTTATCCCGTCATGTCGAAAAAGAAAAGTCGGGCTCAGAGGACGAAAAAAACGCGCACAGTTTGGGGCATGAACCAGGAAACAAATGATCAAAACTTTGAAAGGGTGAGGCCAGAAGTTATCATTGCCTCCTGGCGCCACAAGCTCTTGCTACGCCACTGTTAGTGTTTATTTACTGATAGTTTGTTTTTTAGCTTTCTACTAATAGCTCACTTATCTACTGATTATGGCCACTGACAAAAGACCAGATGTCGTGTTGACAAGAGGTATAACAGTAGAATATACTTTAAACGTTTATTGATAAGAAGTTTCCACAGAAATGCAGGTAAAAATGATGTCTGCATATAATGTCTTGTAAAAGCCAACTAGTAGTACAGATTATAGCAAAACTAGAGCAACAGTTCACTATTAGGTTAAACCAATTTTTAGAATAGGTAACAGATAGATAGAAGCCATATCTACTACAGTAATGGCGGTTTTACAGGTTATTAACCTAATTGCAAATTAAAAGTAATTTTTTATGATTTTCGGTCGTTCAAAACAACACCAAAAGCGAGAAATCCGTGCAGTGAACTCCTGGATACGGTATCTGGGTTGTTGGAAACTACTAATAGTTGGGCAGTTTGCTATATGCTAAGTGTTGTAGGGCTTATTTTGATTTTTTTTAAGCACACCTATATGTTGCCTAAACACGGGTGTCTTGAGTATGACCGGCAATAAAGGAAAAATGACGGGAAAAAAAATCATAATTTTGGCTAAGGTTAGGGTTAGGTGGTTTTTCCTGTGGCTTCTTTACCTGTGATTTTCTTACCGGGATTCGTTTTGACGTTGGTGGAAGGAGAAGGAAACGCATCACGTAGTTCTAGGTTTATTTTTGCGGAAAGTTCCCTAAGGAAAATTGTAGGATGTGTAACCATTATTATTAGTGTATTACTATCCTTAAACGTTCGTAGACACATGAGCCGAACGAGCAACAATAAAAATTTGAATTTCATCCCAATTGTGGACAAATTGATTTTATGAAGGCTCTAATAGTTTGCTATTATTTACTTATACAATAGATTAATGTTCCTTTATGCTTTTACGTAGCTTACTGACCAAATTGTCCATGCTTATACCAATGAAATGAACACGAATGATTTGAAAAAGAAGAAAGACAGGTCTACATCCTATTTCACTGCACTAAAGTCAACCAAAAAAACTCACATCCAACCAATAAGGTTGAGTAATTACTCCACTATATTAATCTAAACCACTTTTAAGTAATTTTGATGGTGATTTATATTTCACGCGTGATACAGGTTTGCAGAGGAGCATTCAATGGTAATAATAACTTGAAGGAATTACAGCTAAGAGGAAATCACCTGCAGTACGTGATGGAGAATGCTTTCACTGGTGGAAATCTTCCAATATGGCTGGACGTCACAGGTAAAGTAAAAGCAACGACCTTTGTACATGTACTATACTGCTAATAATCTTTAAACTAATTGATATGCTCTAACTAAATTTTGGGAAACAAGGCTATTATCAAAAATTTAAATTTGTATCTATTTTAGCAGTTACTTTGTCGTAAGCTAGTCACTCTTTTACGCAGTATGGTAGTTTGCTAACCGTGGTGATTTGTAACTATGCAACGTAAAACCAAATAAACTTACCTCAGAATGGAGTAAAAGAGAAACTAGTCACTCTTTTATACAGTATGATAGTTTGCTAACCGTGGTGATTTGTAACTATAAAACGTAAAACCAAATAAACGTACCTCAGAATGGAGTAAAAGATAAATTAGTCACTCTTTTATAAAGTACGGTAGTTTGCAAACCGTACTGTATTTATGAAACGTAAACCTAAATAAACGTACCTTAGAATCGAGTAAAAGGTAAACTAGTCACTCTTTTATACAGTATGATAGTTTGCTAACCGTGGTGATTTGTAACTATGAAAAGGTAAAACTACATAAACATACCTCAGAATGCAGTAAAAGATAAACTAGTCACTCTAATTACGCAGTTTGGTAGTTTGCTAACCACACTCAGCGGCATTACCCACTTGATGTACATACTTGAGTCAGGACTGGACTCTATTTCATTATCAAGGATAAGTTTCTAAAGTTTCTAAGGTAAACAATGAATTGACAGAGAAGTCATCCTGGCCTTCTTTGGTTGAACATACAATGAGGCAAAATGGCCAGAGGGCAGCATGACCGATAAATCCTCAAGACGAAGCCATTATACAGTGAAAATGAGTGATATCAGCTTATGGTGTGATAATTATACAGTGAAAATGAGTGATATCAGCTTATGGTGTGATCATTATACTGTAAAAATGAGTGATATCAGCTAATGGTGTGATCATTATACAGTGAAAATGAGTGATATCAGCTTATGGTGTGATCATTATACTGTAAAAATGAGTGATATCAGCTTATGGTGTGATCATTATACAGTGAAAATGAGTGATATCAGCTTATGGTGTGATCATTATACAGTGAAAATGAGTGATATCAGCTTATGGTGTGATCATTATACTGTGAAAATGAGTGATATCAGCTTATGGTATGATCATTATACAGTGAAAATGAGTGATATCAGCTTATGGTGTGATCATTATACAGTGAAAATGAGTGATATCAGCTTATGGTGTGATCATTATACAGTGAAAATGAGTGATATCAGCTTATGGTATGATCATTATACAGTGAAAATGAGTGATATCAGCTTATGGTGTGATCATTATACTGTGAAAATGAGTGATATCAGCTTATGGTGTGATCATTATACAGTGAAAATGAGTGATATCAGCTTATGGTGTGATCATTATACTGTGAAAATGAGTGATATCATCTTATGGTGTGATCATTATACTGTAAAAATGAGTGATATCAGCTTATGGTGTGATCATTATACTGTGAAAATGAGTGATATCAGCTTATGGTGTGATCATTATACTGTGAAAATGAGTGATATCAGCTTATGGTGTGATCATTATACAGTGAAAATGAGTGATATCAGCTTATGGTGTGATCATTATACTGTAAAAATGAGTGATATCAGCTTATGGTGTGATCATTATACTGTCAAAATGAGTGATATCATCTTATGGTGTGATCATTATACTGTAAAAATGAGTGATATCAGCTTATGGTGTGATCATTATACTGTGAAAATGAGTGATATCAGCTTATGGTGTGATCATTATACTGTGAAAATGAGTGATATCAGCTTATGGTGTGATCATTATACAGTGAAAATGAGTGACATCAGCTTATGGTGTGATCATTATACTGTAAAAATGAGTGACATCAGCTTATGGTGTGATCATTATACTGTGAAAATGAGTGACATCAGCTTATGGTGTGATCATTATACAGTGAAAATGAGTGATATCAGCTTATGGTGTGATCATTATACAGTGAAAATGAGTGATATCAGCTTATGGTGTGATCATTATACAGTGAAAATGAGTGACATCAGCTTATGGTGTGATCATTATACAGTGAAAATGAGTGACATCTACACCTGCTGTTTAGTAGTCTGTTATCTTGTTTTGAATTTTTGAGAAATAGTGTGTGTTTTTCAAGCAAACTTTTTTATTTTCTGTGCAGAGAATCCAATAGCTTGCGATTGTAACCAGCGGTATTACAGCCAGCTTGCAGTTAGTGGAACATGTGTAGCACCGCCATCTTTGTACGGATCTAGTATTCAGAATCTTCTGCCAAATCTATTTGTATGCACGTGTTTCCAGTGTGACATAACAGTTCTAGACGTGTGCGATCCTGGTACCCAGTTACCAACATACCCAGAGGTTAGTGCTGCTTATACATATAAGTATATGTGATGTACTATGTAAGTGCATGTGTGTGATAAATTAAATGAAATACTTCTGCCCGAAAACCTTAATATAGCTGCCTTAGGAAATAAAGATCTGTTGAAGTTGTTATTATTCGGAAAAGATGAATTTACTATGTTGCTAACTGTAAAATATTCCAATGTATACATGACTTTATATTACGTACTAAACGCTTCCAGTAGATTCTATCTGATATGAAATGCATCAGTCTTAAATAATCGTACATTAATACTTTCTAACCGTCATTTTCTACTAATGTCTAATGTAATCTTGTAGTAAAACTTGTCAGCTTGTAGTTATAGTCTATTCTTACTGTAAATGTTACTAATATCTAATGTAATCTTGTAGTAAAACTTGTCAGCTTGTATAGTTATAGTCTATTCTTACTGTAAATGTTACTAATATCTAATGTAATCTTCTAGTAAAACTTGTCAGCTCGTGTAGTTATAGTTAATTCTTTCTGTAAATGTTACTAATATCTAATGTAATCTTCTAGTAAAACTTGTCAGCTCGTGTAGTTATAGTCTATTCTTACTGTAAATGTTACTAATATCTAATGTAATCTTCTAGTAAAACTTGTCAGCTTGTGTAGTTATAGTCTATTCTTACTGTAAATGTTACTAATATCTAATGTAATCTTGTAGTAAAACTTGTCAGTTGTGTAGTTATAGTCAATTCTTACTGTAAATGTTACTAATATCTAATGTAATCTTGTAGTAAAACTTGTCAGCTTGTGTAGTTATAGTCTATTCTTACTGTAAATGTTCTTGCAAATAGTGTATCAAGTCTGTTGTGGTGAGGATCCTAAGTCATGTTGTTCAAACTGTCGGATCCAATCCTATAATAAATTATGTTTAAACTAAACTAAACTAAGTGCATGTGTGTGAAAAGGTTGATTCATTTTGCACTAAGTTACTTGTTTTTTATGATTAGTAAACAGGCCAAGACAGCTCAGAAACCAAATGTATTTAAATGTATGCATGCTTAAACGTCAATTTGCTTCTTAAAGGGGAACAAAGGCATTGATAAACTATCTCCCAAAAAACTTTCCCTACAAAGTTATATTACTTAGCATTACGCTTACCTGCTTGAAAGACTTCTAGAAAAGAAAATTCTTGATAATTCAAAATGTTCCTGCCAACTAGTAAAATTTCGTTGAGTCACCTTCCAGGATGCACCACACACTCACCAAAAAACGTAGTTTTAATTTTGTTGACAAGATACAGTGATTTAAATCTTTTGTTTAATTAGTGAAGTGTGTGCCACGAATGCTCTGATTATTTTTTCGAACTTTACGACATGTTATATAAACTTGCTTCAAATGACGTGTCGTCAAAATGGCTGCACCTAATGGAGTCATCTCGGGAGTTCAAATTTTCAAGTTTTATACAGCGCTACTGTTAACGCAGGCTCTGTATGCAATAAGACAGCACATAAATGTATGAAATTTCTAGACGAATTTTTTAAGCTTTGTGTAAGAGAAGGATTTCCTGTGCTTTAATTTACCTATCTGTTAGCCAAACATTCAGTTGTTAGACATACGAACACAATCTCTTCTTACTTGGTCTATCAGTCTGTTCAAACTGGGTACTAGAAGAGACAACCCACGATACTGTTACTCTTTATAGGAGAACTGTCATCATTTAACTTAGATGAAATACAGTAAGTTCGGGCTTAACGACTCCCCGTTTAGCGACGTTTCGTTTTTACGACGCCGATCTTTTGACACCTTTCTCCACTTAACGGTGCACGTTTCGCTTTAACAACGATTTTTTTCTTTGCTCAAAGCAAAATTTTATTTGACCAACAAAACTTTTGCCTAAATTAATGCATTAAAACAGCTCATGCTGTGTTATTCTTTTCTAAAAACGCTAATAACTTAAACAGAGCAATTATTATACATGTTTTTGCTTTCCGACTGAGTACTGACACTACTACTGTATTACTAGCAGTTTGTATCACTATCAAGTGACCAACTAGCAATTTTTGTCTGCAACCTGTTGCTGTAGGTAAAATTCCCAAAGGTGCCCAGGGCTTGGTTTACACTCTGCAGTGTTTATTGTACAAGGGCTGACTAGGCTTAAACGTTAACAAAAGAGAAACTGCTATAGCTACGTATTGGTTGTAAAATATATAAGTGATTTCAAGCAAACAGGAAGACATTAATCAGTACAAATAAGAACAAAACTCGTAGAATATTTCATTTATATGATTATATGATTTTTTTTCACTAGAACGTATGTCAATTCTTTTACATTACTTTCTATGGAAGTCTTGGTTCGTTTAACAATATTTTGCTTAATGTCGCATTTTGTTGGAACCTATTAGCGTTGTTAAGCGAGGACTTACTGTATGGACTTTCCAAAAAATAATCATTCCATTTCTCGAACAATAAACTCAGATTTGACAGCAAATCAATCACATCCTTATTTATGTCAAATATTCAACATAAAACAGGTTATAATGCAAGAAACAAAATCTCTCAGGAGAAAAAGACTCCTAGGTTCGTCGATTAGTGGTTAGTTTGCAGATTGGAATGTATGTGCAATAACTAACCACCTTTATTTATTTAGACAACAACGAAGATACCCACATGGCTTTGCTCAATGCTACCTGATGTGTTCCCGTGTACTTGTGAAGATGGAACAGTTGGTGTTCAACTGACTTGCAGATACATTGGACTGGATGTTATAAGTGAAGTGCTGGCAAAGCTGAAAGGAGTGAAGCTAGACAAGCTTCATCTGACAGAGTGTGACATTAGCACGCTACCAGACAACTATTTCCAGGTATCTATTATATTAATATATAATATATATTTATATATTATAAATTTATATATATATATTTAATTTATAAATATATTATTATAAATTTATTTATAATATATGTTATATATTTATATATATATAAGATTCGAGGCTACAGCTCGGACGAGGGCACCATTTGCGGCGATCTATACATCAAACGAAAGGTCTCGATCTAGTGTCATGCCATTGGGGGTTTATTTTTCGGGAAGAACGGGGGGCGGAGGGGGCGAAAAACCTGCAAAAATGGCCATTTTCGGCCGATTTTCGCAAAAGTCATACGTCTGACATCTTGAGAATGTGAACGGGACATGGGTGGTGCCTTCCATGGATAGATAGCCCATTCAGCGGTGGGTGTAGTAGGCATATTTAGAATTTGCAAGAGGGCCATGGCGCCCAGCAACGGGCATTTTCCCGGACCAAACTCGAGATTTTTTCGAAAGTTTGGTCAAACAGCCTGCAGAAAAAACGTTCTGGTAATGCCTGGTGGGACTCTCGTACGTATTGATGGTGATGCTTAAATAGTTTGTAACGTGGAAGTCAAAATTTGCTCATTTTGTATGAATGTAATCCTGACGACACGTTTTGAGCAAAATGTTGATTCAAAGTAAGTTTAGTTGTTAAATTGAAAACTGTATAAAAGTGATAATATACCTTTCAGAGTTTTATTACATACACACGCAGTTGCAGTCAGGTCAAAGGGTATTTGTACTGCACCTTTTGCATGGTGCCCTTCTACTTGTAGCCTGGCACTCTCGCGTGATTATAATCACGAGATTACACTTGCATACGCCACTGAAATTTAACAGTATGACACCAAATGCAAGCATTTCGTATAAAATTTGATAAATGTCATGCTCAGATGACCTTGTAGCTAAATTAAATTGTGTGACTAATATTAACGTAGATCTAATATGATACTCTTATTCAAATAGCATAAGTGAGCAATAAAAATAGTCAGTAGCTGCAAATGAACGTCCCTTACGTCATAACAACAACAAAGTGTGCGGTTGTCCAGGTACACAAATCTGTTGCTAATGGTGCTAAATACATGTAACCTTTGACGTTTTCACGATCATCATCAATTGCTGGAAACGTGAAAAGCTTATTTGGTCAGAACCTATAATAATGATGATGATGATGATGATGATGACAACAACAACAACAACAATAATGATGATAATAATAATAAAATAATAATAACCTTTATTTAGAGTTGGCCTTAAGTTCAGCAGACAATGCAAGCCTGCCACGAGGTTATTATTGCCGACTATAAATAACAAACTACACCTACATAACTGAGACTATGATCATACCACTTTTACCCTAAATAGCATGTGCCAGGCAGGGCAACAGGAGGAACCATTTTCTAAAGTGTTTGCTATGACCCGGCAGCAGTATTGAACTTACAACCTCTCAGACGAAAAGTTAAAGTGTTACCACTAGACTGTGCGGTCTGACAAAATATCACCCTGAATTAATTTCGTGTTCTTTTAGGATTGTAACATTACTGAGTTGGCAATAACTGATGGCCACATGAACAAAATTGAAGCCCTCGCATTCCGTTATCTGGAAAATGATTTAGTGACGCTCAATCTATCCGCAAACAAGATGCTGGAATTTCCAGACGAACAAATTGCCTATCTCAGCCAAATGCAAGTCATTGACTTCAGCTATAACGGTCTCACTGCTGTTGACGAAGACACATTTGAAGGCATTAGCATGCTCAACAACATCAGATTAATAAATTTAGGATACAACAGAATCAGCCAAATAGTTCGAGCTTTCAACAATTTCAAAGCATTGGATACGCTTTACCTCGACGGTAACACATTGAGTTTTATACCATCCTTTACATTTGATGGTCTTTTCACTCTGAAACAATTGTGGTTAAGCAACAATATTATCACAGGAATTGATATGAATGCCTTTGTCGGTATGGTCCTACTAGAAGAGCTCCACCTTGAGCACAATAAACTGACCGATGATGGATTACGTGTAGGCACATTTAATGGAATGTCAAGACTGGATCGATTGTATTTAGATTACAACTTGCTGACGGACATCAATGACCACATATTTACAGACCTCACAAACCTACACGATCTCTACATTTCAAACAATTTGATAGATAATGTCATAATGGACGATTTTGTGGGTCTAGTCAATGTCAGCACCTTGGACTTATCTCACAACTTGATCGAAACAATACCATTTGAAGGCTTCAGAGACATGATCGAGTTGGATAATCTCTTTCTGGGGTTCAATAAAATAAACTCTATCTGCCGAGGAGCTTGGAGTGGCCTGCACGATCTAAAACAACTGTTCCTAGAATATAACCAAATTGATTACTTCCTATTCAACACCTTCGAAGGTGGACGGCAGGCAGACAGAACCAACGTTGTAGGTACTGAACATTTTTATTATTACTCAATACAGTTTACTTTTGATTTAAGCCTTTTTGTCAAAAACCAAGACTGTTCAGTGTGGAAGATGTGTGCAATTAAAAAACAGCAGCAAAATATCCTAAAAAAGACCAACTGAACAGTTTTTAAATCCCCAAATTGTGATTTTGTTAATGAAGATGCAAGTACAATAAAACAGATGAAATGAAAACATATTAATGAAACATCTGAACAAAGCGCTTGTAGGACTATTTTGTTTTATCGTGCTCTGTGCTGTTTACCATTACATGGAACAAATTGTGCAAATTTTATCCATAACAGGTATTCAATGAAATTTTAAATTTAATACGCATACTAATGCATTTCAGGGAATCCGATAATATGTGACTGCAACGTACAATGGGTTGTGCAAGATGATGGCTTCTTTTTAGACGGTACTTGTTCGCATCCACCAGAACTTGCCGGAGAAGAAATTGAGCTTATCAATCCCGCGTTGCTACGCTGCTCCGAATGCGACCTCGACACCGTGAAGACGCGCCAGAATTATGGAACATGTGACTTTAGAGACCATGACATTTGCGAATTCGATGTAATTCCTACAGCCGGTCCCCCACCCATTTACAGATGCCCCACAGAAGACTTGTCTCCATGCACCTGTAGTGAAACTGGCATCCCATTCATAGGAGTAACTGTTGTGTGTCGGGGTGGTCATATTAACGACGTGATGGATCAAATTAAGAAGGTCGACGCTTTGTTTGAAACACTAGAAATTAATGGAGCAACTTTCAGCAACGATGAAATTCCTAGCAAGCTATTTGATGGACTAATGATAACAGAGCTGCGCATAATAGAAAGTGGAATTGTAAGCATAGAGAATGATGCGTTTGTAGGTCTGGAAGATGATGTGGTCACATTATCTCTCAGCAACAACGAACTGGAAAAAGTTCCAGATAGAGCCATCGAAGTTCTAGAAAACATAGAAGTGTTAGATCTTTCGCACAACAACATTATCGACATTGATGACGACGATTTTCTGGAACTGAGACTGCAGAAGTTACAAGATTTGTACCTTAATGATAATGAAATTGCCCAACTTGAACCCAGAGGCTTTGCACACCTGGCCAGGCTTCAGTATTTATACCTGCAGAATAATAAAATAACCTCGATAGTTACGGCAACTTTTAGCGAGATGACCGAATTGCGATACTTGTGGCTTTATGGTAACAACATTGGAAGTGTTGACATGAATTCGTTTATAGATGCAGTCAATCTTCATTATTTGTCTTTAGCAAACAATCAACTTACGGACATTGGTTTGTCTGTTGGCAGTCTTAATGGTCTAAAAAAGCTTGAACTCTTGTTTTTGGATAACAATCAACTGACTGATATTAATGCTCACATCTATGCAGAGCTTGAAGAATTAGATCAACTTTATGTCAGAAACAATGCTCTGGTAAACGTCTCCTGGGATGATTTTCAAGGATTAAAAGACTTGAAATTGTTGGATATATCCGGTAACAAAGTATGGGAATTGCCCCACGGCTTCACGGGAGAAATGCCCCTGCTAGAAGAACTGAAGATAAATGATAACATTATTGGGCAAATTTGTCAAGGAGCTTTTTCAAACGTCGAACATCTTTGGAACTTGCAGCTAAGAAATAACCACATTAGCTATTTCCTTGATAATACATTTTCTGGAGAAAACAGGCCAAAAAGGATCGAGTTGCAGAACAATCCAGTTAATTGTGACTGCAATAGCATATGGCTAAGGCGGCAAAATGCTATTGGAACATGCTTTGCACCACCAGAACATTTTGACAAAGAAATACTTGACGTTCCGATATTTCAGTTCACATGCTGCGACACGTGTGATATAAGGGATAAGGATTATTGCGATGCGGGAACGATTACACCTACATATCCACCTGGTACAACATCTCCGCCATCACCACATGTTTGCCCTTCTGCTGAAGAAATACGCCCCTGCACCTGCATGGTATTCACCAACGGATTAGATGTTAAATGCAGAGGTGCCACATTTGAGGAAATGGAAACACTAGTCGGCGCACTGAACGGGCAAATATTAGAACGTTTTGAAATAGACGACAGCGACATGAGCGATATTTCTAACAACTTCTTTGCAGGATTGCAAATAACGTTCCTTGCGATACGATCAAGCAAAGTGGCGAATATTGGGAATGACGCATTTAATGGACAGAAAGATTCACTAACAAATTTAATTCTCTCACATAACAAAATTTCAGCATTTCCTGCTCAACCGATTAGAAGCCTGGAAAATGTAAGAAACCTAGATTTGTCGTTCAACGGCATCACTTCTATTGGACAAAATCTATTTCCACAAGACAACAGCCTAGTAACGGTATCACTGGATAGCAATAGAATAAACTCTGTAGCCGATCGAGCATTTGAACGTCTCACTGAACTGCAACTTTTATCCCTTTCTAACAATTTGATTCAGGAAATTAGAACAAACACCTTTTCAGGGCTGGGTGAACTTCGTCAACTTTGGCTAACGAGCAATCGAATCACGGTGTTGCAGGATAATGCTCTGAACGACTCACCGAAACTCAGTCAGCTTTTCCTAGACAGCAATCAACTAGATAATATTGGATTACGGGACGATTCACTTCTTGGACTAAATGAATTACAGTACTTGAATTTAGACAGGAACAGAATAACAGACATTCCAGATCACGTTTTCAGAGAACTTACTAACCTCGCAACTTTATATATACGATACAATCTGATAGATAACATCATCAAAGAGGATTTTGATGGACTTGGCAGTGTCAGTCGATTGGATTTGTCTGGCAACTTCATTGACAAATTGCCGCAAGATTGCTTTAGTAACCTGCCACGAATAACGGTGCTAACTCTCAATTACAACAAGATCTCTTCTGTCTGCCAAGGAGCTTTCAATAATTTGAATGAAATACGTAATATCTATCTGACAAACAACTCACTGGAATATTTCTTGCAAAATTCATTTGATGGAGGGAGAATTCCAGCCGTTATTCACATAACAGGTAAGAATGTGTTTAAACGACAAAAATTTTGTTCAGGAATTCGGCGACAAAACAGCAAATTACCGTATCGAATCAAAAATAGTATTTTAAGATGTTTTATTTAACTTTTTATTTGCACAGACACAATTTTTCTGGCATTCCACACTCAGCATAAGCTTTCTTGCTTTTTTTTATGATTTTTATCCCTTTCAGTGAGGTCAATGACACAACATTGCAAAACGTCCTTAAAAAGTGTCAAATGCAACACTCCGCCCCGACGCAAACCCGAAAACTGATTATTGCGAGTTCATCTAAGGCAAATTTAACTGGAACTCTGGACTTCATCTTTTAGCTTTCAGGTAGCTCCCTGATAATACCTTATTTATTTGCCTATATCTTTTTCTTCTTTTTTCAGAAAATCCTGTTGATTGTGACTGCAATGTAAGATGGGTTGTCGAAAATGATGACATCTACTTGGAAGGTAAATGTGCCAGTCCCCCGCAATTTGAAGGCCAAAACATTGAAGACGTAGAGTGGGACCTAATGGTTTGTGGTGACTGTGAGAATGGGCAAACAAAAGCATGCGACATCAGGGACAAGGATTTTTGTTCTCTGAGTGTCGTACCAACACCGTCTACGCTACCTCCTCCGCCAGTTTACAAATGTCCAGATGCTGGTACGATTGCACCGTGTACTTGTAAGTCAACGGATGATCCGTACGAAGGTCTGTTTGTTGACTGCTTTGATCCAAATTATGAACGAATACTGGAAAATATTAAGAAGATTGGAGAGAATAACCTTATTGACACTTTAACAATCAAGACCATTATGGACACAATCCCAGAGAAAGCTTTTGAAGGAGTTAATGTTGACAAGATTTACATTGTGGAAAGTCAAGTTTCTGAAGTTGACGAGGACGCTTTTGTCGGCGTGGAAGATGTACTCAAAGGAATTACAATAACATTCTGCAATTTGACAAAATTTCCAGACAGGTAAGGAGTTATGGCATGCAATTAGAATTTTTTGTCTTTTATCCTGTGGTTCTGCTTATCAAACTTGTTGGCAGACTATAATTTCAAAAATCATCAAATCTGATGGCTGGTTGCTTGACTACAGGATCCTGTTGCTATAGAATATTCACACCGATAACTTTACCATGTTGTGCATTTCTCCATTATTGGTCACAGTGGCGAGTCACTACTTTTAAAAGGCAAAGGACATAGAATCAACTGCAAATTTAGGTCAGTTTGTAATCAATTAGCAGATCATATCAATTAGTGATTGTACAGCAATTCAAATTTACTGGTAATCCCTTAACTCAATTTTTGTTCCTCCATCCTACGTTTTTGTCCCATGTAAAATAGCTACTGATTTCCGAGACACAGAAACTGGTCCCATCATTAATCCATCAGTCACTGCTTGTTTATTGATTCATGATAGACTAATGATAGTGAAACGATCGTCTAAAAATGAATATGGGCAGGCCAGTGTTTTTACAACATGCGAGCTAAGTAAAAATCTCAAAGGGTGCTGGTAGCCAAAAAAATCAGTTTGCCCGACGTATAAATCCGTATGAATCTACTAACAGATTGTATATATTTCAGGGCACTGGAAAAATTAAACGAAGTAGAAAACATTGACTTGTCAAATAATCAGATTGTGGATATAGACAATGATGACTTCTTGTCACAATTCTTTCCAAAACTGACGCATTTACGGTTGCAAAACAATCGGATAGATTCTATTGCACCGCAAGGTTTTATGAATGTGCCCTCACTTCAAAATCTGTACCTAAGTGGAAACCAGCTCACATCAATCCAGACAGCAACATTTCAAGGATTGCGCAATCTCCTATATTTGTGGTTATATGACAACCAGATAACGCAAATAGCCACGAACAGCTTTGGAGACCTTGTCGAGCTTTCTTACTTATCACTGTCCCATAATCAATTGACTAACATGGGATTATCCGGAGGCGCTCTCGCGGGAATGCCCGAACTGGACATTTTCTACCTCGACAACAACCTCTTAAACGATCTAAGTGGATCAGTATTTGCAGATCTTCTCGACCTAAAAGAATTGTACATTAGAAGGAACATCATCTTAAACATCTCGTACACTGATTTCATTGGTATGGACAGTCTCTATCAGCTTGACATTTCAAATAACCTGATTAGGGAACTTCCGGCAGACGCATTCACGAGCATTCCTAATCTCAAAACCCTCAGAATTAACAACAATTTCATCGAACCAGTTTGCCAAGGCGCTTTCAAAGGACTTGAACACTTGGACGTCTTAGAGCTAGCGGAAAACCGAATAATTTACTTGATGGAGAACGCATTTGAAGGTGTAGCAAAGCCAAGGCAACTAGACTTATCAGGTATTTGGTTACAGATATGATAAAAATTTATTTCACGACCATTTTCGTGCAATTTAACATTACTGCTGATGGTTTACATTCACAAATATGCTTAACTGTCCCGTAAAGTAAACTAATGATATATTAGCATAGATAATTTTTGACATCCAATACCAAGACAGCATCCAGCATTCAAAAGAAGGAGCTACTTAACCTAAACAGTTAAACTGATATTGAAGCCTACCGGTTAATAAATATCAGGTGAGTTACTGACCTGGCACAGGTGCCTTAGTTGTGTTCAATAAAAGTAGCTTTCCAAACAGTCACACATTTATACATTGACTAAACTGGGCCATTAATTTTGATTACCAGACACACACATGACCACTCAGCTATTCACTCGCTTGATGAATTTCTAGCACTAATGCATACGATAAGTTTGATAACACAAAACTAGCAAGTGATGGGGAAATCAAATTCTTACGGCGTGTTCAAACTAGAGAGTTTTCTAGCAAGTGTGAACGGCTTTGTGGGTTCTCTCGGCAAGTTATTGCAAACTCTCCGAGAGTTGCTGTGAGTTCTCTTGCAAGTTTCTTGTTGACAAGCTCTATTCACTGCGAGAACTCTCAGAGAAAACTCTCGAAAAAAACTCTAGTCTGAATGCATATTTAAGGAGAAATTATCTGGCAGCACCTGCTTGTGCAAAGACATGGCTATTTATTCCAACACAATCATAACATTTGGATCTATCTCCATGATTGGCTGCCAGTTAGCGAGAACGGCAACATACAGTTTCCGTGTACTGTACTGTACCAACCGTAACATTGTCATGATCACGCATAATAGAAATATAATGAATAAAAATTAATATTGAGGTCCAAAAATTTATATTGCAAAAGCAAACAAGACAATTTCTAAATAGTAAACTTACAAACAGTATGCTGCCAAACAAATTTACAAATATCATTTAAAGACAATCAGCATTTTATCTGTTTGTATTCATTTGCTTTACAGGTAATCCAATCATGTGTAACTGCAACAACGAATGGCTTGCAAATACCACAAACATTCTCGGAACCTGTGAAGGACCAGAATGGCTGGAGGGACTGGAAATACAGAGTCTTCCTTTCTTTTTATTCCTCTGTTTAGATCCAGAAGATGACATAACCGAACTTGATTACTGCCATCCGGAGACTATACCACCGACCCGTCCTACGCCGAGGCCGACTGATCCTAATTACCTTTGCCCAGATGAGGAAGAGATACCTCATTGTCATTGTACACCAGGTTTCACTGGCATTTCTATGCAATGCAGTGGAAGCGAGTTGACTGTAGAAGTCCTCCAGGACCACCTTGGAAAAGTTGGTCCAAGCATTGAGTCCCTGCTAATACACGACTGTAACATAAACACTTTACCGAATTCACTTTTTGTGGGAAAAAACATATCATTCTTATCAATTGTAAGATGCTATGTTACTAATGTTCAGTTGAACGCTTTCGCTGGACTAGAGGACTCATTAGAGCTAATTTCGCTGGCTACTAATAAGCTAAATAGTGTGCCTAGCACTGCATTAAGATCTCTGAGAAAGTTAACTAACATTGATCTCTACGGTAACGGTATTGAAACCATATCAACAGCAGACTTTGCTGGATTTCAGTGTGCAGAAACTTTAAAAACAATGGGTCTCCATGACAATCGAATAAAACAGATAACGCGCGGTGCTTTTAGCCCATTCACGGAACTTCTTCAGTTGTTTTTGCATGGCAATATCATTACCACTCTAGAGACAAGAGTATTTGAAGGTCTTAATTTACTTGTACAACTGACACTGAATAAGAATACCATCAGTCAAGTTGAAGTAAACGCTTTCCAAGATTTAGAAAACCTTGAATTTCTTGACTTAAAAGATAATCAGCTCACAGACGAAGGTCTCCCGCTTGGTTCACTGGACGGCTTAATTGACCTGAGTACGCTGAGTCTGGACAACAACAAATTGACGGATATAAATGCGGAAGTTTTCCGCCACATGAGTGATATACATGTTCTGTCTGTCCAAAATAACCTCATTGACAATGTCTGGTGGGATGATTTCATTGGCTTAGAAACATTGAGTTATCTGTACTTGTCTGGAAACCAGATTGAATCAATTCCAGACGGAGCATTTAGGGAACTTCCAGGAGTGGAATTTCTTTGGCTTGACAACAACCGGATCCGCCACATTTGCAGAGATGCTTGGAGGGGCATGTCTAGCTTATGGCGCGTCGATCTTGCATCGAATCTAGTTCAGCATTTGCTCTACAATACTTTTCCAGAAGACGACCCCACAACACATATGCCTTTCGACATTCATTTAACAAACAACCCAGTCGAATGTGACTGCAATCTGAGATGGATTCATAACTATCCGAGCCTTACAGTACACGGAAACTGTATGTTGCCATTCTCGCTAACTGGTCAGCCAATCATGGAGGTAGATCCAAACGTTATGATTTGTGAATGCACTGTCCGAAGTTGTGATATGTCTGATATTGACATATGCATAGGTCCTCCAACTTGCCCACCAGCTGATACAATACAACCGTGCTACTGCGAACAGATCGGCTTCGGTAAAACACAGATTAACTGTTTCGACGCAAGTTCGTTTAGCATCTACAATGCACTAAGTAACGTAGAAGGTCCAGTCGAAGAAATACACATTCAGAAGTCAAACTTGAATCCGCTAATGGGAAATGCATTCATCACATTGCAGGCAAAGTCAATACGGATATCAGACTCTAACATTGCAATTATTGACGATGCCGCCTTTGCGGGTCAAGAATACAGTTTGGTGAACCTGACACTTGACTCTAACATGTTAAGATCAATTCCAAGGCATGCAATAAACAGTCTAGTCCAGCTGGAACGTCTTGACTTGAGCAAAAACGAAATCACAAATGTGGTACGAGATACAGCTGAAATTAAAACTGAAAAAGCGTACGAGAGTTTGCACACTCTCGTCTTGGCGTACAACTTAATAAACGACATTCCAACAGATGCATTCAGTTCAATGAGTGCGTTAGAGGAAATTAATCTAGAACACAATCAACTAACAACGATTCAAAACAGATACTTTCAAGGACTCATTAACTTAGAAGTGCTCAATCTTCGATATAACTATTTATCCACACTTGAGCAGTTTGCGTTTCAAGGCACTTATAACCTAAAGTATCTAGATCTCGGAGTAAACCAGCTAAATGCTAACGGACTGTCTCCGCAATGTTTTGCGAACCTTCAAAACCTAGAAACATTGATACTGGGTGATAATCGCTTCAGATCTATTCCCGCCGACACGCTGACGCCATTGCTGTCACTTCAGACGCTTGACATATCGTATAATCAAATATATACCATACCGGCCCATTCCTTCGAGGGCCTGAGATTGGTCAAATTCATCGACTTGTCTAATAACGTGATCCGATTTGTCTGCGAAAATGCTTTTGTTGCTGAAGCTGGACTAGATAATTTGCAAGAGATAAACCTGGCCAATAATGACTTGCAGCACGTAATAGAAAACACCGGAATAGCACAAACACCAGTTGAAGATCTGATACTGCGAGGTGAGTGTTTTTTCTAGTTTACTGTATGAAAGTCACCTTTCCTTCTTCCTATCCCTAATCTTACTATTTTTTCAATTCCATCATTTCTACTAACCCTAACCATTCTTTCATTCACTCATCTTCCCCTCCCTTCCTTCTTCCTATCCCTAATCTCACTATTTTTTCAATTCAATCATTTCTACTAACCCTAACCATTCTTTCATTCACTCATCCACCCCTCCCTTCCTTCTTTCTATCTCTAATCTTACTATTTTTTTCCATTCCATCATGTCTACTAACCCTAACCATTCTTTCATTCTCTCATCCACCCCTCCCTTCCTTCTTTCTATCTCTAATCTCACTATTTTTTCAATTCCATCATTTCTACTAACCCTAACCATTCTTTCATTCACTCATCCTCCCCTCCCTTCCTTCTTTCTATCTCTAATCTTACTAATTTTTTTCCAGTCCATTATGTCTGCTAACCCTAACCATTGTTTCATTCACTCATCCTCCCCTCCCTTCCTTCTTCCTATCCTTAATCTCACTATTTTTTTCCAGTCCATCATGACTACTAACCCTAACCATTCTTTCATTCACTCATCCTCCCCCCTCCTTTCCTTCTTCTTATCCCTAATCTCACTATTTTTTCCATTCCATCATGTCTACTAACCCTAACCAATCTTTCATTCACTCATTTGTGCCACCTTAACAAGCCAAGCTTTCAATGTGTCATACAGCAACTCTTTTATTTGGTTAATTTGACTTCATCAACGTTTTTTACCTATACTGTTTCTTTTTGCTTCAATAATATTGTATGTTGATGTATTGTATATGTATTGCTGGAGTGAAATAAATTGATTGATTGATTGATTGATTGATTGATTGATTGAAGCTGAAATGGACATTTGCCAGTTTTGTTAAAGAACAAAATATAAGTCGCATCATAATAACGATAGATAATACTGAGTTTTCATTGAGTTTTAAAGACAAATTGAAGCAGTCGAGCCCCCCAAAAATGGCAATTTTTTCTAAATGTCACAGCCTTAGTAGTTTCACACCTGTAACCGCATCTGTTAAGTAAAAACTAGTGCACAGTAGCTTGCGAAGTGACGATGTAATTAAAATGCTAAAGCTCAAAAAATGAAATATGGTAACGCCTAGCTCCTAGAATAACATCTCAATTTTTCAACATTAATCACTTAAAAAATTATCTAAATTAATCTAAATGAATTACTATTCACCCGCAAAATGCTGTAGGCTGCTTGGTCATTTCTCCCTTAACAAAACAGAGATTTATGCTTTCATATTTGCATTTCCGACTTGAGGAAATTTAGAAGTTGTAACATAAATGGTAAAATGTCTCTAGCTCTGTAAGTAATTTTCAATTAATTTAATTATTTAATTCTTAAGTAATTAATCAACGAAGAAGTAATTAATGAAAACCACTTGCTGTTTTTCGAGTTATTTTACTTTCTTTTGTAAGAAGAAGTTTGCTAACGTGTACATCTGATCTCTGGAGCTAATGTAACTCATATACTTTCAGGCAACAAAATTATCTGTGACTGCAACTTACTGTACGTCAAGAACAATGCGATGATTGTTCCATGGGGCACATGTGATGAACCAGAGGAACTCAGTAACTTTCCAATTGATTATGTTCCGAAGGCACTCTTCGAGTGTTCAGACGTATATCCACCAATTTGTAAGTTTTTATATGTCAATAGATAGTTACATTAAAATTACTGATCAGCTAATAAAAAAGACGAAGTTTTTTTGTCTATAAATACATACGCCATACTACTTTTTAGCAGGTGATTAGTCTTCTTGTCTATAAATACATGTAGCATACTACTTTTTAGCAGGTGATTAGTCTTCTTGCTTCTTGTCTATAAATACATGTATCATACTACTTTTTTAGCTAGTCACCATTCTTCTTGTCTACAAACACATGTAGCATACTACTCATTTTAGCTGGTGACCAATGTGATCTGGTGATAACAACGCCTACAATACCAACTTCACCAGCTACTGGGCCCACAACGACTACACTGCCTCCGGGCCAATGTCCACCCGACTACCTGCTGCTGCCTTGTACATGTACAGAGCTAACAGGAACGCAACAAGTCAATTTTACGTAAGTGGTTTTATTGCGACATAAAAAAATACGTCGTCGTAGTCACCGTCATCGTCATCATCACCACCATCATCATCGTTGTTGTCGTCACCGTCATCGTCGTCGTCATCATCATCGTCATCACTGTAGCCTGTCATTTTTATACAAATAATACAAACATGCTGTCATTGACGCATTAGTGTCATTTATTTATGAAGTTCTAGAAATGAGCTGAACAGAAAAATCTCGATCGAAATGATGTTAGCGCCAAAAACGTAAAACCGGACCCAATCTTAAACTGTAGTTCAAAACAATCTACTCTTTAAAATATTGAAAGGAAACATACCATTTCTTCAAAAATAACTTACGTGAAAGAATTATTACCACACAAACATAATTTCACGTTCGTGCCACTAGTTATTCGCTGTTACACGCATTTCGCCATTCGATAGTTAGACGGGCACTAGCGCCTGCATTTCGGAAACACATTGCACAAAAAACAGGTGCTGTGCCTCTCAGTTCAGATGTGTTAGTTTCTGACAAAGTATACACGTTCGACAGCTCGCGCATGAGCACAGTGGTAAACTTGAAATTTGCTGTCTTATCTTAATCTTAATCTTAAAACTTTTATCTTAAATCTTGCAAAGTTTCAGCACAACACACTGAATATCTTACAGTAGCACTGCACTTCAATTTTCACTTTCTCAAACACGTGCAACACGCTCGTGAAATACTTTTGCTGTTGAAAATTATGTTAGTTTGTGATGTCGTCAATAGTTTGGTTCGCCCGCCGTTAATTAAGTTTTTAATCTATTATTTAATTATCAGAAACGCTTTTGCAGTATTAATTGTGTTAAAATGTATACTTTTCATCGGACTTGAAATTGTAGTAACATACGAAAAATTGTCCTGTTTTCCTTTTAAGCAAATGCCACGCGTTTATCTAACACTATGACGTTTGTTCAATCTATACATTTGCATTTATAAAGGTGTGAAGGAATTGAGATTGATCCAGGCGACATCTTTAGGGCTTTGCAGTACATAACATCACCAATCCTATACTTTGAAGTCAAACAAGGAATTTGGACAAATATAGACAGCTTTTTCTTCATCGGAAAAGAAATTAACACCGTGTGGATTCACGAAAGGTGACATGGTGTTTTCCTCATAAACTTGCTTTCAGTGACACTTACATCTCAAAAGCAATTTTCACAGTTGTTGCTAAATGATACTACAAATTGCAACACGTGTCGGTGCCCTAGAGCGCACTGCACATGCGAAACATAATGCATCTGTGATAAAATGCAAACGCTCGTTCTTGCGACGGACATTGAAAAAGTTTTTATCAATTAAAAGTGCTATAAAGCTAAAAACGTGTTCACCCAGACATCCGGAATGTGTTATGCGTAATGCGTACCATTGGCATATAAAAATCTTATAGTCTGATAATCGCATGCATTGAAAACAGCGCAAAGAAATTTTTGCACAATAGCGCACAAACAATAACGCACAACGCATTCCATAGTATGGTAAACGCTGGTGAAAACCACACTTAGGTCGACTTGCGACGCAACGCAACTCGCCTCAACTGGCGGGAAACCAGGTCGACTGCGACTGATCTCTAGCGACTAGGAACATACGAGTTCCAGCAACTTGCAACACTGCTCAGGCTGGCGATGACTGACTAACCCATAAGCATCAGCGAACAATACACAGGTTGCTACGATCAACCCATAAGCATCAGCGAACAATGCTCAGGCTGGCGACGACTGACCAACCCATGAGCATCAGCGAACAATGCACTTTGCTACGATCAACCCATAAGCATCAGCGAACAATGCTCAGGCTGGCGACGACTGACCAACCCATAAGCATCAGCGAACAATGCTCAGGCTGGCGACAACTGACCAACCCATAAGCATCAGCGAACAATGCTTACGAACAATGCTCAGGTTGCTACAATCAACCCATAAGCATCAGCGAACAATGCTTACGAACAATGCTCAGGTTGCTACAATCAACCCATAAGCATCAGCAAACAATGCTTAGGTTGCTACGATCAACCCATAAGCATCAGTGAACAATGCTCAGTTCGCTACGATCAACCCATAAGCATCAGCGAACAATGCTCAGTTTGCTACGATCAACCCATAAGCATCAGCGAACAATGCTCAGGTTGCTACGATTAACCCATAAGCATCAGCGAACAATGCTCGAATTGCTACGATCAACCCATAAGCATCAGCGAACAATGCTCAGGTTGCTACGATCAATGGAACTGGGTGGATACCGTATGCCACGAGTAGAGCTTACTAATGTCGAGTATGGCATGCGCAACTCGCTCGAAATGAGTTGCGTCGTAAGCTTACTAACGTATGCCACGAGCAGAGCATGCTCAACTTGCTCAAAATGAGTTGCGTCGTAAGCTTACTAACGTATACCACGAGTAGAGCATGCGCAACTCACTCGAAATGAGCTGCATCGTAAGCTTACTAATGTATGCCATGAGTAGAGCATGCGCAACTCGCTCGAAATGAGCTGCGTCGTAAGCTTACTATCGTATACCACGAGTAGAGCATGCGCAACTCGCTCGAACTGAGCTGCGTCGTAAGCTTACTATCGTATACCACGAGTAGAGCATGCGCAACTCGCTCGAACTGAGCTGCGTCGTAAGCTTACTAATGTCGAGTGAATGTATTCGAAATTAGCCGCGTACCCTATGCCGCCGGTCGCCAAGTCTACAGTTGATCTCAGTTGCGTTCCGTCGCGCAGCTTGACCTAAACCTGCCTTAAAATTGTTCTGAATGACCGCAGGTCTGTGATGTAATTATATAATTAGATATCACACAAGCTGTTAGAGCAATCAAGTGTAGGAGATGCAAAGAAGTTCATAGTTGTTTAACATACCTGATTTTGCTCAGTAGCAAAGCAGAAGTTAAGACTTGTTCAGTTTCCTAGAACTGTTTCACACATGAAATGCTACTTATTTGCCTAATCAAAGATTGAGTCTTGAAGCATTTTACCATTTTTAGTAAATCAAATATCAAAGCAGAAGTTAAGACTTGTTCAGTTTCCTAGAACTGTTTCACACATGAAAGTCTACTTATTTGCCTAATCAAAGATTGAGTCTTGAAGCATTTTACCATTTTTAGTAAATCAAATATCAAAGCAGAAGTTAAGACTTGTTCAGTTTCCTAGAACTGTTTCACACATGAAAGTCTACTTATTTGCCTAATCAAAGATTGAATCTTGAAGCATTTTACTATTTTTAGTAAATCAAATATCAAAGCTCCGTATATCAAAGCAGAAGTTAAGACTTGTTCAGTTTCCTAGAACTGTTTCACACATGAAAGTCTACTTATTTGCCTAATCAAAGATTGAGTCTTGAAGCATTTTACCATTTTTAGTAAATCAAATATCAAAGCAGAAGTTAAGACTTGTTCAGTTTCCTAGAACTGTTTCACACATGAAAGTCTACTTATTTGCCTAATCAAAGATTGAATCTTGAAGCATTTTACTATTTTTAGTAAATCAAATATCAAAGCTCCATATATCAAAGCAGAAGTTAAGATTTGTTCAGTTTCCTAGAACTGTTTCTCACATGAAAGTCTACTTATTTGCCTAATCAAAGATTGAATCTTGAAGCATTTTACCATTTTTAGTAAATCAAATATCAAAGCTCCATATATCAAAGCAAAAGTTAAGACTTGTTCAGTTTCCCAGAACTGTTTCTCACATGAAAGTCTAACTACTTATTTGCCTAATCAAAGATTGAATCTGAAATAATTTACTATTTTTCAGTCGTGTTCAGGAAATTTCGATAAACGCGTTCAGTGGTCTCAGTGGTTTAAAAAACCTTTGGCTGGAAAGGAATATAATAAGTGCAGTTCCTGCAGTGGCTCTATCACCACTAACGGAAATAAGTCATCTAGACCTCTCCGGAAACAACATCCAGCAAATTATTTCAACAGATTTTGGATTTTTCCCAGAAAATAATGATCTGCAGGTATGGTCAGAAGCATGGATTACGTTTTTTTTACTAATTAAGATGATTTGTAACTATTACAATCTCTTCAGTATATAACTAATGTTTCAAATGAAATCTTGTTAAAACTGAAGCTGATTAACGAGCCATGGATAATTTTGCAGAAAGAACACGTGTGTCGAAAGAGAAAGGATTTGAAACACATACAGCCTGGCATTCCTGGATAAACGAAGCCTTTTTAACACCATATATTAACTTGGTTTAGATTTGTGAATTGTCATTCTAACCTGATGTCATTCTTGAGTAAGATCATCCAGGAAATGAAACTGCTTCTGAAATTGCAATATTCTGCCGAACTACATTGCTTCTGCAACCGCAGTACTCTGACGATACTACATTGCTTCTGCAATCGCAGTACTCTGACAATAATACATTGCTTCTGCAACCGCAGTACTCTGACAATAATACATTGCTTCTGCAACCGCAGTACTCTGACGATACTACATTGCTTCTGCAATCGCAATATTCTGCCGATACTACATTGCTTCTGCAACCGCAGTACTCTGACAGTAATACATTGCTTCTGCAACCGCAGTACTCTGACAATAATACATTGCTTCTGCAACCGCAGTACTCTGACAGTAATACATTGCTTCTGCAACCGCAGTACTCTGACGATACTACATTGCTTCTGCAATCGCAATATTCTGCCGAACTACATTGCTTCTGCAACCGCAGTACTCTGACGATACTACATTGCTTCTGCAACCGCAGTACTCTGACGATACTACATTGCTTCTGCAACCGCAGTACTCTGACGATACTACATTGCTTCTGCAACCGCAGTACTCTGACGATACTACATTGCTTCTGCAACCGCAGTACTCTGACGATACTACATTGCTTCTGCAACCGCAGTACTCTGACGATACTACATTGCTTCTGCAACCGCAGTACTCTGACGATACTACATTGCTTCTGCAACCGCAGTACTCTGACGATACTACATTGCTTCTGCAACCGCAGTACTCTGACGATACTACATTGCTTCTGCAACCGCAGTACTCTGACGATACTACATTGCTTCTGCAACCGCAGTACTCTGACAATACATTGCTTCTGCAACCGCTGTACTCTGACGATACTACATTGCTTCTGCAACCGCAGTATTCTGACAATAATACATTGCTTCTGCAACTGCAGTACTCTGACAATACTACATTGCTTCTGCAATTGCAATATTCTTACGATACTTTCAACAGTATGATATCTGCACAATTCTTTGTGTTAATGGGAATGTTATTGATTGGTTAAAAACAATTTGCATAAATAATTCTTATGAAAGCCGCTACTACATATTTGACAGAAAACCATTAATTTCAACTATTATAAATTTGTTACAGATTTTAAATATGGGGGGCAACGTAATATCATCAATAGATGATAACTCCTTCATCAAGCTCACACAAATACGGCACATTTTCCTTAATGGAAACAGATTGCCAAGGATTGGTTCCGCAACTCTTAATGGCATGAGATATGCAATTGAGGTTGATCTTCATAACAACGAAATAACCGACGTCAGCGTAGACGCGTTTGATGACATGCGCTCGCAAGTTCGCAACATTCGTTTAGATAGCAATCGAATTCCCAATGCCAACCTGCCGTCTGGAACATTCGACGGTATGACAAGCTTGGAAGAATTGAACCTTAACTCAAATCTACTGATCAGACTGAATCCCGGCCTGTTCAATGACCTAGAGAAACTGACGACCCTTATGTTAAGAGGCAACGAAATTTCTCAATGGATGATGGGAACGTTCGCAGGTTGTACCAGTCTGAGCACACTAGATATCTCAGAAAACAGGCTGACACAGATTGCGGCAAGTGTTTTACAGCCACTCTCTGAACTGAAGTCGCTAGATGCCAGTGGTAACGAGTTAACGGACATTTGCCAGGACGCGTTCCCCGATGCTGTTCAGACGCTTCGGTTGGACAACAATCTGGATCTTAAGCATGTACTCGAAAATACTTTCCAACAGTTGAACGCACTGCAACATGTGAACTTGGAAGGCAAGTATATATTTTGCTCTTCCAATACACAATGATGTCATTGTTATAATATAACCTCAATGGTTATCATATAATTGCATCATCTTATCCATCTAGTTAAACTAAACTCTCTACAATGTAAATTTATAAGATTAATAGCTGATCTGCACAAGCGTGAGCATGTAGGTCTTAATCTTTTTAGGAATTATTCTATCCTAGTGCTAAATGATCTAATAAACCTGAATACTGCTGTTTACATCTACAAAACCAAACATAAACTTCTCCCCGCTTTCTTTTTAAACCCATTATCTATTAACGTAAGACATTACTCAACAAGATTTAACGAATTTCGTATTAAGTATTGCAGGATTGACGCGGCAAGGCACTTCATCACTAACACTGGCCCTAGACTTTGAAATAACATCAACGACTACATAAAAAATTCTTTATCTATAAATAACTTCAAAAGAAATCTTAAGAGTGAAATTTTTTCTAATTATACAGAATAAATCAATTTGATTAATTACGCTGCTGTCCCTGTCGGAATTCATCGCGATGCTGGCTATGTCAATTTTTACATTTCTATAGTTCATGTTACTACATACAGATACTATCACATCTTTCTCTTTCTTTCTATTCTCTATTAACCTCTCTACCCCTTTACTGTTCTTTTCTATTACACTCAATCCTCATTCATTTGTGGTGCTCTGAACAAGTTTCATTGTGTGCAGGCGCAGTGGCTGTAGGTCAAAGGTTGTGTACCACAGCATTTTAATTATGACCGTCACGTGACAAGTGGGTAAAGCAAAGCCGTCTGCTGCACAAGTTCAGTGACTTCAGCTGTTTTACGTAGATTTTACTTAATTACACATTAGTCTGTGCGTTGAGTGATTTACTAGCGGGATCTTGATATAGTTGAAGTTCTAGCTATCTGTTAGAACTGTTCCTATTAAAACAGCATGGGCTGCGAGGTGTTGTCAAGTGAACACAAATGCGTTGTTTGGTGCACTTAACCTTTGACCTTTTCACTATCATCGTCATTCTCTGGAACTGTGAAAAGGCTTATAAGAGAATGCACAATGCATACCTATTGATAGATTTCCAAATATCGTAAGATTATTCTCTTTATGTAGAATGTACAAAGATTTTTGCACGAATTATCGATAAACGGCACAACTGTTTACCAATTATTTACAAAACAGTTTTTTCATAGAAACTAATATATGGTGCGACTGTAACCTGAGATACCTGAGGGAGAGAAGCATTGAGCTGGTTGGCACTTGTTCAGGTCCTGCAGGTGTACAAGGAACACCCATAAGTGATTTATCGCCCAATGATTTCGAATGCGGCATAGTCGATCCAGAGATAGGTAAGATAATGATACAGTACTTAACAGTCTTTTTTTTCTTATTTTGGAAAAAATATATAATATATCCAGTTCTTCAGATGCAATGTTGTGTGTGTGTGTGTGTGTGTGTGTGTGTGTGTGTGTGTGTGTGTGTGTGTGTGTGTGTGTGTGTGTGCGTGTGTGCATGTGCGGGGGCATGGGCGTGTGTGTGTGTGTGCTTGTAAGTCGAGCAATTGAGCTTTTCTAGTTATTCACATATTCTGAATCTCCATTTCATAAGGATCGTTTTGATACCAAGCTCATTCCTCTATGTTATTTCTAAGCTGAGATAATCCACGTTGAAGTTGAGGTGCAGGCTGCTCTCTAAAAATTGTAACCTTGAGAAAATCGCTACTGCAATTACTCTTGGTTTTTTGTCACGTTTCTACAAAACACTTAACAACGGTTGCTACGGACTTTGCAAGAGCACGTTGAAGTTATGTTTAAATCCAGTAGATGGCACTTCTTGATGAAGATCTGGGCTTGTCAACAGAAAAAACCCGAAGCAAAATGACTGCCTCCAGTTGCTACAATCGGAGTTTGAAAATACAAGTTTTTTACAATTGCAGCACTAGTTTCTAGACAGAAAAGATGGTAAGGAGTTGACAATTTGATGCTAGAATATGAAAGTCCAATATATACTTTGAAGCCCCATAACGTAGTTTTAACTATGCCGACTTGTGGACGGTTTTGGTATGCAAGCACACATATATGTCTCATGCAGTCGCAATATATGGCCTCCAATCAATTATAATGTTATTTTAATATACTTCTATGTAAATTAAACATACACTGTGGTCGTTTCTTCTCCTCTTTTCCTTCTTCCTATCCCTAATCTTACTATTTTTTCCATTCCATCATGTCTACTAACCCTAACCATCTTTCATTCACTTATCCTCTCCTCTTTTCCTTCTTCCTATCCCTAATCTTACTATTTTTTTCCTTTCCATCATGTCTACTAACCCTAACCATTCTTTCATTCAATCATCCTCCCCTCCCTTCCTTCTTCCTATCCCTAATCTTACTTTTTTTTCCATTCCATCATATCTACTAACCCTAACCATTCTTTCATTCACTCATTTGTGCCACCTTAACAAGCCAAGCTTTCAAGGTGTCATACAGCAACTCTTTTATTTGGTTAATTTGACTTCATAAACCTTTTTTTACCTATACTGTTTCTTTTTGTTTCAATAATATTGTATGGTGATGTATTGTATATGTATTGCTGGAGTGAAATAAATTGATTGATTGATATAAATTTTATCATGTTTTGCATACAGATGGTGATTTCTGCTCCCCGCCAACATCTCCTCCGCCCCCTGATATTTGTCCAGATGCAAACGATATTTTTCCGCTGACGTGTGAAACAGATGAAAGCGGCGAGGCGGTTCATCTATACAGCGAAGGAAGCACAATAGACGCTGTGCTAGACGCTCTAGCTTATGTCGATCAACCGGTGGAAACTCTGTCGCTGACAGATTTTGCAGGAACAAACATTCGAGGAGATGCATTTGCTGGCAAGGAAATACGCAGGTGAATTATGAATTTATTCCACAGCAACACAAACATACATACAACTTGATATTACATTGAAAAAAGTAAATAAACTAAACGAGTTACTGAGGAAGGAAGGAGCACTGAGCTTTCGAGTCCTCCTTCAGATAAGTGATAACTATATTTTAATAGCATTATATTTTGATAACTGTTTCATTATATTAGTTTTTGGAAGAGGGAGTACATAGTTTCCGACTGAATATCTTGTGTAATGATCATGTTGATTTGAAACTGGACTAAAGTGTGACTGAAAAGCTGGTGGAAGCATATATCTGTTACTTAACTGCATTGCTTTTTCCTGCAATCTTAAAGATGGTTTGATAGTAAACGCTTCTACAGGGTAGAATGATAGCGGAAATATCAGGGCCAGTTTTAAGCAAATATTTGTTCAAAGTAGGTCCCGCGCCAAGGGGGGGCACCCAAGGACGTTATGACGAATTAATGAGAGTTCGGGAAGTTTTTTGAATTGTTTTCTAAATAAATTGTGTACTACTTGAGAGAGACTACTACTTCATGATGCCTAAAATCAAAAAAATTCATGTTTGAGTAGCTTTATTACGTTTTTTATCTGTAAGAAAAACGATAACAAAATATAACAAACTAATTTGAGCCAAAAAGGAAACAAAGAAATTAATAATAAAGTGAGACTGAACAATCAAAATAAACTTACATTATGGCTGTACTACTCTTGACAAATAAATGGTATAACTGAGACAAACAACGACAACAACAACAACTCTCTTAGCCAAGAACAGACTGTCAACTAGGCAGGTAAACTAGCTCTGTCACTAGAGCATGACAGAGAGAAGCCAAGTCAAGACATACATACGAATGTAGTTAAAAAGGACAGAATAAGGGGTTTACAGAATGAGAGAACACTGAAGTAATAAAATAACCTAAAATCCTTCACACTACTACTTGGTACAATGAAGTGATACTGTGGTCTTTCTATCTTTTATATCATCTCATATATGAGCTTCATTCATTACATCATTCCATTCTGAAGCACTAAACGTTTTCTTTATCATATGATTCACTTCAAATTTTCAGATTATTTTCATTACTTTTTCTCTTTCACAGTGTGGGGACAATCTAACAAGCTCTGCACTACAAACTTTCACTATAAAATCCTTTCATGATTTAGTTAGAAATGAGCATACAAGTTTACAATGACAATTTACACAGAAAGCAAATTGAATTAACACAAATTTTGACACAGAAAAACATGAATATTTAATTTTTATTGGGACTACTGTTATGCTTCCGGCCAACACCAGGAAGAAAATCTCTCTCTCTCTTTCTCTCTCTCTCTCTCTCCCCAACCATAAGTTAACTTGTTTACAATGTGAGCAACACTATTTACTGCAGGTGCAGCAAAATCGCAAGAGACAAAAGACCAAAAAACGAGATTTATTGGCCGCCACTCATTTAACAGACAACATTAGAGCACTAACAGCTATTTAGGGACTCACACAATAATACAGGCAAGGATGCAACACACAAATAACGAATAACACGTAGGGTATGTATCCTGGCTGCTAGTCTCGAACTCAAGACTGCATGGCTGCAGTCCGATATCTACACCACTCGGCTGCCCAAACCTGAACAAATACAACTTCTAAAAGGCCCTTAATTGTAGCAAATAGGCAATCGAGAAAACAGTAGCATATGGATGGATGTGGCAGCTGAGGATGCGGCAAATATTGATAAGAAAAGAAATTTATTATATTATTTGCAGGATTTACATGAGAGGAACAGCTCTGAGTAGTATGGATGTTGACGCATTCAATGGACTTGAATCCTCGCTCAAACATCTGAGCCTTTACGGCAACTCCTTTGACTCAGTGCCGGATGCCGTTAGCATACTGACGTCACTGCAGTATCTTGATTTGTCGGGAAACAAAATCACGGAGATACCCAGTGGATCCCCGTTTGCGAAAATGCAACTGGGTAACTCTCTAACAAATCTGAAACTTGGATACAATGACATTGAAAGCATCGGAGAGAATGCATTCGAGAACCTCGTGGAGTTGCAACATCTGCATCTGTCCAACAATCAACTTACGAGTATCAGTGCAGAAACGTTTAACGGCCTGGAGAATTTACGATATTTGTGGCTGCAGATGAATGAGATTTCTACAATTGAGGTAAAACTAGTACGAAAGTGATAGAAGTGAGAGAGAGAAAGTGGATTTTGATTCGAGTCTGTTGAACACTTTTTGTTGCACTGCACATTGTATCAACTAGCTAGGGTTGTTATGTTTGATAAATTAAATGAAATACTTCTGCCCAAAAACCTTAATATAGCTGCCTTAGGAACTAATGATCTGTTGAAGTTGTTAGTATTTGGAAAAGATGAATTTAACTATGTTGCTAACTGTAAAATATTCCAATGCATACATGACTTATATTACGTACTAAACGCTTCCAGTAGTTTCTATCTGATATGAAATGCATCAGTCTTAAATATTCGTACATTAATATTTTCTAACCGTCATTTTCTACTAATGTCTAATGTAATCTTGTAGTAAAACTTGTCAGCTTGTGTAGTTATAGTCTATTCTTACTGTAAATGTTCTTGTAAATAGTGTATAAAGTCTGTTGTGGTGAGGATCCTAAATCATGTTGTTCAAACTGTCTGATCCAATCCTAAATAAATTATGTTTAAACTAAAGTGATGGTAACGATATCGGCACAAGAGGAGATTAACATTAACATTAACATTTAACGTTCTTTGCAGAGATTTTAGTTTTTTTGCTCTGCTGAAGTCAAACGCGTTCTGTTTAAATCTTATTGTTCAACTTTTTACTATTGTAACAACATTAGCACTAACAGCTATTTAGTGACTTACACTTACAAGAATACAGGTAAAGAGCCAACACACAAATAACGAAAAATATATACGGTATATGCCCTGGCACTGGCAGCCGCTAGTCTTGAACTCAAGACAGCATGGTTGCTGTCTGAAATCTACACCATTCGGTCACCCAGTAAACACGTGCAACACACTCGTGGAATATTTTTGCTGTTGAAAATTATGTTAGTTTGTGATGTCATCAATATTTGGGCTCGCACGACGTAAAAAAGTTTTTAATCTATTATTTTATTATCAGAATTGCTTTTGCAGTATTTACTGTGCTAAAATGTATACGTTTTATCCGACTTGAAAATGGGGTAGTATATGAAAAATCATCCTGTCTTCCTTTAAATATCTACGATGATTTTGTTCAGGCAAATGCCTTTGCGGGTCTGTCACAACTGACGTACATGTACCTGAACGACAATGAACTCGAATCGTTCGTGGATGGAACGTGGAATGGCTTATCGGCACTAAGATTCCTCTACCTGGATGAAAACGGACTCACTGACTTAAAGGTATAATTCAAAAGCTGTCTTGTTCGTCATTTGTGTTAAGGCTCAGTCACTGTTGCATGGAGTCCTGATGGGGGCTCAGTCCCTGCTGCATGGGGCCCTATGGGGGCTCAGTCATTGTTGCATGGGGGCCCTGATGGGGGCTCAGTCACTGTTGCATGGAGCCCTGATGGGGGCTCAGTCATTGTTGCATGGAGCCCTGATGGGGGCTCAGTCATGTGCATGGGGCCCTATGGGGGCTAGTCACTGTGCAACCCACAGTCATGTTGCATGGGCCCTGATGGGGCTCAGTCACTGTTGCATGGAGCCCTGATGGGGCTCAGTCATGTTGCATGGGCCCGATGGGGGCTCAGTCACTGTGCTGGAGCCTGATGGGGCTCAGTCATTGTTATGGGGCCTGATGGGGTCAGTCACTGTTGCATGGAGCCCTGATGGGGGCTCAGTCACTGCTGCATGGGTCCCTGATGGGGGCTCAGTCACTGCTGCATGGGGCCCTATGGGGGCTTAGTCACTGCTGCATGGAGCCCTGATGGGGGCTCAGTCATTGTTGCATGGGGCCCTGATGGGGGCTCAGTCACTGTTGCATGGAGCCCTGATGGGGGCTCAGTCACTGTTGCATGGGACCCTGATGGTGGCTCCGTCATTGTTGCATGGGGCCCTGATGGGGGCTCAGTCACTGCTGCATGGGGCCCTGATGGGGGCTCAGTCACTGCTGCATGGAGCCCTGATGGGGCTCAGTCACTGCTGCATGGGGCCCTGATGGGGGTTCAGTCGCTGTTGCGTGGCAGATCAATGTAATTAAAAAATGTTTATGAGTTAGCGAGGCTTAGATAAGTTCACAAATTTTAAATTTTAAGTCAATAAAAAGCACGTGATTCAGCAGTGTTTAATTCATGCACTGACAAATTTTGTCCTTGACAAAGTGAAAATTAATTACAAGAAATAAAAAGATATCTCTAAATTTTAAGAGTCTAAAATCATGTTTATTTTCAGGAGCATTCGTTCAACCACTTGGGTGCACTGCAATACCTTTATCTGCGCAACAATGACATCTTCGACGATTTCGTGGAGAATGAATTCAGTCAGCTCTCTGACCTGCGGGCCATAGACTTGTCAAACAATGTCATGACAATGATAACAGAAGATGCATTCAAGGACTTACAGCTTCTGGAAACGATACATCTAAGCTTCAATAAAATAGAAGTGATTTGCCAGTCTGCGTTTGGAGGTAAAAAGATTTAAATTTGTAGCGGCAAAATTCTTTTCAAACAAAGGAAAAAACAGATAATAATAAAAAATAACTGGGACTTCAGTTCAAATCCTTTAACTTCATTTTCAAACACTTAGCTATTTGTTACTGTATCAATTTCTTTTCTACTGGTCTGCTTATTCATTACCTGTTTGGCTTCTGTTGACTACTTAATTAATGCATAACAGGCTCTGCCTATACAAACTGGTTGTATGTTTGTAAATTTACCACTGATGATGACAGCAGCAGCTAGTCGAAACGTTTGGCATGATTTAACCTTTAACTTTTTGATGTAAAAGTGTTTAATAAAGTTGTGATGTTTTTAACTATGAAAAATAAATAATATGAAATTTCGAGTTCAAATTAAAATGGCCCCGTGGTGTTTAAACAGACCCTGTTTTGATGCCATCACGAGAAGTCACCAATTTCTGTTAATACGCCATTTAACTCTAAGGTGTTAGTACAGCACGTACAGCAAAATTTAAAGGAAAAACCAATTTTCTTGAGAAGTTGAGCTTATTTTAATATTTGACACAATTTTGTTAGAAAGATTCAGTGATAAAACTATGATAAGTAAGGATGAGCATCGAACGTACATATATTACTGATATTTTGAAGTACTGCTAAATGGCAACAAATTTTATCAGTTTTTTCTTATTTGTTATTTATTCTTATTTTCAGGGCTCACTAACTTGGCATACCTACATTTGGATTACAACGAAAACTTGGAATACTTGTTAGAAAATACGTTCGAAGGGGGAAAGTTGCCAACGATTTTGGACGTAACAGGTACAAACACGTTAATTAAGACATTATCCACGATCTGATGAGCATCTGCCTAGCAAAATTTCCAACTCGTGTGTAAATGAAATTAACAAAGAAAGAAAAAAATTGGAAAAATTCACTTCCTCCAAGTATCTCGTGGATTTTGCCTAGAAACGTTAGCCATGATAACCATAACACCTTCGAACAAAAACCGCAGGAGATTGAGCTGCCTATGAAAATCGTAAAATTCAGAGGAACAGTCGTGCTTAATTCCTTCATGACCAAAGCATTTGCTGCATTTTGCTTAGGTTCATGAAAAACTGTTCTCACTAAGCAGCGATTACGTTATATTTCATAATTTTTGTAGGTTTCTACTCCTCACACAATTAACCTTCATGCAAAATTATAAATGAAATGCATTTGTCACTTTAGACAAATTAAAAATCGACTTTTCACAAAAAATTGAAAAAAGCTTTCAGTAACTGAAGTGTTTGCACTGTAACAACGTACAGTATCACTTGTGTGAAAATGGTTAATGCAGAAAATTTCAACTACCCAAACACAACACTCCGATACACTTTGGCTTCAAGACTACTCTGATTTTAAGGAGAAATTCCTGTTAGAAGATGATACAATTTTAATTTCTCCTTGGCTGATCATTTGTTTTTTTCTGGAACTCTGTACAGCAGATGGTTCTCTTGGGCTATCACTCAAGCAGGCGATCAATAAAATACTGTGTACGATCAAGCAAGTGTACACCAGACTAAGCTACTCAATAAACTAACTTGGAGTGGCCCAAAAATGCTGAAGGAGTTAAATTGGTACGGTCCTGAAGGAATCAAATGTTGACTTTGTACAATAACTAGAATTTAATAAATTTAAGATGTGTCTATGTCATTTAATGCAAACATAAATTTACAGCAAGTGAGAAGTAAATAAAGTGCTATTGCATTTTGTCTTGTCTGTGCAAACATGTACAAGACATGCGCTAATATCAGCAATTTAATTATAGCTGTATTTCCCAACTTAGTGTAGCACAAGTTGTGCTTAATGCAGTAATCACAAATCATAGTTTTATCAATGAACCTACATTACGTTAGAGAAACACTCATATCTCGGTTTGCCGGACAAAACCAGGGTGACGTCGGTCCGAATTGCCAATTGTCCATATTTACCTATACTACGCTAATTCAATAGGCGCCATGTATTAGACTCATGGTGATGTAGAATCAACCGCCTAATTGTCTCAAAAACCTCTAGTACAGGCCCCTCCTATGCAAAAATATATAAAAACTGTCGGCAATTGACTCAAATAACTACACATAATTGACTCTATTTATTTATACATAGAGATATACACGTGGTTACACTGATGTAATGATGTAAACAACGTGACGGCCTGCCAACTAGCAGTCAGTTCGCGAAACAAAAGACTGTATCTGTACTTTGTGGGACCTTTTAATGGTCCAGATTTTGTCCGATTCTTACGTAAAAGCGAAGTCCGGCAAACCGAGATATGAGTGCATTTATACACGACTAATATTAACAACATGTTCATAGGAAACAGTTTCGAATGTGACTGCCATCACAGGTACCTTCGTGAAACAAACGATACTCAACTGATACGAGGAAAGTGCGCCGGTCCTGCAGACTCGGGACTAGTGGGTCAGGATGTATGTTTCAATCTTTTCATTCTCATTGACTTTACTGCAACGTTACATAAACACCAGTGGCGGCTCGTGTATAGGTACTGTGGAACTGCAGCACCACCCTATTTTCACTCAATATTATCCATAATGTTCAATATAATAAGTCATTTTTCTTTAGATCTTCCTTTATACTTGTACAGAACCAGAGTACGTGAGGGTAGCACTGTTTGCTTCACAGCCCAGCATGGTGTGTGTTTGGCTGTTGTGGCCATGTGCACATGCCTGAGATAACAGGCTGTGCGCTGTATTGTTAGCGTTTGCTGCTAGGTAGAGAAAGTACTGTTGCTCACACAGTATGTTGTCAGTTGTCATGTGCTTAACAACCGTGTACTGGCATATTCTTAAAATGCGACAATTTAGGGTAATCGTAAGCAAAAACTTTTTGGTTAAACAATGGCTAAAAGTGTTCTGAAGCAGCTCACCCACTAATTCTAGCTATCGAGCCCCCACTGATGCTCATGTTGAACTTAGACAGTATCAACATCAGATGCTGATTGTAATTTAGTATAATAAAATCACCTGTATTATTTATTATATGGGTATTATATTATGGAGAGTCAATGTCCATAAAAGTATTTATGTTTTGAAAGAAGTCTATGTATCACAGCAAAAAACTCAATATTTAAGTTAATTACTAGGGTGAGGATTATCTACCAGAACATTCGAATCGAATTTTTCACTTTTGAACAGAAGTTCAAATGGAACTTCAAGATTTCGAATCCGTATTGAATTCGATTCTAAAGATTTTGAAATTATAAATAAAACGCGGTCTCGCAAAGATCATGCATATTGCTTGAGCTTGTTCTACAGTAAAAACGCAAATAATTTGTTTAAAAATTATGCACAAAGATCACAGCTAGAATGTGCTGATTGCAATGACTGTTTCAAACGTTTTAGTAATAAAGAACATAATGTAGTTAAAGCGGTGACTTCTTTGAATCCATAGTTTTCGGTTCGAATCAAACTCGAATTAAAAAAACTGATTTGAATTGAGTGCGAACGTTCTATGCTCACCCCTAGTAATTACCTGATGCTGTGGTAATTATCTCCACACATGTGAAAGTTCCCTAATGTGCCGAAATGTTTAAAACTTTCGTAGCGTCATACACTTGCAATTCGTGAACTTCATAAATGATTTTTCAGATTTTCCTCGTTCCTGCTTGGATGTTCGTCTGTTCTTGTCCAGACGGTGAATGTTGGAACATTAATTTTGACGAGGAGTGTGGAGTACCAGTGACAAGGACCACAGTGGTAAATAATACATCACAAATTTCTCTTGACTCAAGAGTTAAATAAAAACGGTAATTGTTCCTACTCATGTCCGAAAGCCTTGACACCAACATGTGACTGGTAATGCACACAGAATGGCACTGAGTTTTAACCACTGCATTTGCCCGAATGATCCTCAAGCAGTTAGGAAGGCTTTATTGTTTAAAAACAGTCTCCAAAGTACCGGCAATCTGTTGCATTTTACAAGGGCTTTTACTACCTGACTCAAACTCTAATATGTGGAACAGGGTCAATGTTAGAGTTAGGGTTACAGTACTTAAATTTTGCAGGGAATTGTAAACTTCTACCACTAGATCTCCTAGTGCATACGTTAGGGTTAGGGTTACAGCTAAGGTCAAGGTTAGAGTTGGGGTTACGGTACTTAAATTGTGCGGGGTACTTAATTTGGTACTTAATTTTCACTTTCGCAAACATTGTACATGCACTCGTGGAATGATGTAATTACATTTAGTAGTGATGTTACCATTTCCTGCGTTCACCGACTGTATTTAGTTTTTAACCTGTTATTTAATTAATTTTATCAGGAGCACTTTGACATGAAATCAAACCAACTCTTCAAATCAACATGATCATTACACAAGATATTCAGTTGGAAACTATGCACTCCCCTGTCCAAAAACAAACATAATGAAACAGTCATCAAAATATAATGCTATTAAAATATGGCTATCAATTCCGCATGAAATGAAAACTCTTAATCTTTATCAATTTAAAAAAGCACCAAAGAACTACTTACTACAACGATATAATTAACTCACAATTTTACTCAAAAGCTCAATGCTCCTTCCTCCTCCTCACAGTAACTCGTTTAGTTTCTAATTTTTTAATGTAATAACAACTTGTATGTATGTTTGTGTTGCTGTGGAATAAATTCATAATTCAATTCATTACTATAGGCGTCAAAACGTACACTTTTTAGCATACATAATGGATCGGGATATGAAAACTCATCCCATTTTCCTTTAAATTTCTAGGTTATGAAGTACACAACACAAAGTTTTACTAACCAGTGCAATTTTTCCTTTGTTAAAATTTCAGGAGACCACAACACCGGAAAGCGATGTTTCTATTCAGATTTTATCTGTTCTTGTGGAACGTAAGTAACACTTCTATTTTATACGCATAAAAAAATCTACTATATAGGACAGTGTGTGTGACCAGACACACAGGTTTAGGTACCAACTGCACTAAAATTGAAATGAATGATGCAGAAGTTTACCACAAATTTCAGCATCAAGACGGTGTTATTAAAGCACAAGGAAACCCTCCACTTACATAAAGCTTAAAAAATTCGTGTCAAAATTCTATACCGCTTACGTACTGCCTTTTTACATAGAGGGCTTGCGTCAGTAGTGACGCTGTATAAAACCTGTAAATTGAAACTCCCACAATGACCGTTAGACGCAGCCATTTTGACCATAAGTCATTTGAAAGAAGTTTAGATAACATTCGGTAAACTTTAAAAATATAATCAGAGAATTTGTAGCGCACAAGTCACCAACTAAGTAAAATTTAAAATTACTGTATCTTATTAATAAGATTAAAAATACATTTTTGGTTAGTGAGTGGTGCACTCTGGAGGGTGAGTCAGTGATATTTAACCAAATGGTGAAAACATTTTAAATAATTAATAATTTTCTTTTCTAGTTACATAAGTCTTTCAAGCAGGTAAGTGAAATGCTAAGTAACATAGATTTGCATGGTAGGTTTTTGGGACATCATTTAACATTCCCTTTTCTTCCCTTGATATACGTTTGTGTAGTGACTGTAACGTCATGTAATGGCTACTTCGGAACAGTATTGCAAGAGATTTAAAATGAAAACAAACAAAAAATCCTTTCGATGCGAACACGATACGTAATATAGATATATGCATAAAATTGCTATAAATTAACATAATTTTTAAGGCAATTTTTCTGAAACCTACTTCAGCTGCCCCTTTCTTGTCCTTTAAAATTTTTAGCAACCACATTTCAATCACCGGAATCTTCCTCATTGACTGAAAACCCTGAATTATTTGTATTAATAGAAACATCTGTGGAGCTAGTTCTTGAACTGACTGATCCAAACAATGACGTTGCAAACATCAAAATCACTTGGGCTGCAGAGGGTGACGAAGATATAACAGACTCTGGCTTATTAGGTAAGATCACATAGTAAAACATGCATCCATAATTAGGCTAATGAAATTTTAATTACTGCTAGATCATGTAATAATAAAAAATAAGTTGTTTCTTTAGAAAAGCCGGAGCGCATCTTAAATTATAGGTCAAAACAATTTACCCTGTAAAATATCATACTATTTTTTTCAAGGATGAGTTACGTGAAAAAATTATTACCACAGAAACGTAATTTCGCATTCGCGCGGCTACTTCTTGGCTGCTACATGCACTTGGCCATTTGACAGTTAGACTGGCACTAGCGCCGACATCTCGGAAAAGCGTTGCAAAAGAAACAGGTGCCGTACTTCTCAGTTTAGAGGTGTTAGTTTTTGACGACCTGCACACGTTCGGCAACTCACGCGTGAACACAGCAGTAAACTTGAAATTTGAATTTTAGCCGTAAAAGTTTTTGTACAAGACACTGAGTGTCATACAGTAGCACTGTACTTCAATTTTCAGTTTCGCAAACATGTGCAACACGCTCGTAGAATGTTTGTGCTGTTGAAAATTATGTTCAGTTGTGATGTCATATGCTAACTTAATTTAAATGTGAAAACGCTTTGGCATTATTCTAGGGATTAAAACGTATGCTATACTTCAAAATGGGGTAGGATACAAAAATTGATTGTGTTGTCCTTTAACATTTTGTAGAATCAAGTGTGAGACAATACACCATAGAAGACTTGGAAACAGAAACACAATACGAGGTTTGTGCAGAAGCACTCGGAGAAGAGGCACTTCTTTATAATAAACACTGTATCAGTCTCATCACGGGGAACGGAGAGGAACGATGGTGGCTCTACCTGATTGCGGGTGTCGGCGGCGTTGCCTTAGCTGCCGGAATATTTGGCGCAATATACATGCTGCTTTTGAGGAAGACGCCCAAAGACAAAGACTTAGAAATGAAGATTATTGAAGACGACGGATCAAAGACTGCGGAGGATAATATGTACGTCAGCACCGTTTATCAGTCGGCTGACGAACTGGAGCCAGACGACAAACCTGAAAGTAAACCTACTGCAGCAGAAAGTGTGGCAGAGAAAGGCAAAATCGACGATAGTGACGATGATGACGATGATGAAATGATCGCACAGTTCTAATCAGGGTTATAATATGTTGATAAATGAGTTTGAACGTCGTACTTAAATTACATCCCTAGGGCATATCATGCCGTGCTATGTCGATGTCGAATTTCCCACTCAGTTAAACCATTTGGTACTTAAATTATATCCCTAGTGCATATCATGCCGTGCTATGTCAATGTAGAATTTCCCACTCAGTTAAACCATTTGGTACTTAAATTACATCCCTAGGGCATATCATGCCGTGCTATGTCAATGTCGAATTTCCCACTCAGTTAAACCATTTGGTACTTAAATTACATCCCTAGGGCATATCATGCCGTGCTATGTCAATGTAGAATTTCCCACTCAGTTAAACCATTTGGTACTTAAATTACATCCCTAGGGCATATCATGCCGTGCTATGTCAATGTAGAATTTCCCACTCAGTTAAACCATTTGGTACTTAAATTACATCCCTAGGGCATATCATGCCATGCTATGTCGATGTCGAATTTCCCACTCAGTTAAACCATTTGGTACTTAAATTACATCCCTAGGGCATATCATGCCGTGCTATGTCGATGTAGAATTTCCCACTCAGTTAAACCATTTGGTACTTAAATTATATCCCTAGGGCATATCATGCCGTGCTATGTCGATGTAGAATTTCCCACTCAGTTAAACCATTTGGTACTTAAATTACATCCCTAGGGCATATCATGCCATGCTATGTCGATGTAGAATTTCCCACTCAGTTAAACCATTTGGTACTTAAATTACATCCCTAGGGCATATCATGCCATGCTATGTCGATGTAGAATTTCCCACTCAGTTAAACCATTTGGTACTTAAATTACATCCCTAGGGCATATCATGCCGTGCTATGTCAGTGAATTTCATCATTAAACCATTTGGTACAAATTAATCCTAGGCATCAGCTGCTATGTCGATGTAGAATTTCACTCAGTTAAACCATTTGGTACTTAAATTACATCCCTAGGGCATATCATGCCGTGCTATGTCGATGTCGAATTTCCCACTCAGTTAAACCAACAAAAACCCACAACACCCACAAACACCAAAACCAACAAAAACCCACAACACCCACAAACACCAAAACCAACAAAACACCCACAACACCCACAAACCCACCAAAACCAACAAAAACCCACAACACCCACAAAACCCACCAAAACCAACAAAAACCCACAACACCCACAAAACCCACCAAACCAGTACTTAAATTACATCCCTAGGGCATATCATGCCATGCTATGTCATGTAGAATTTCCCACTCAGTTAAACCATTTGGTACTTAAATTACATCCCTAGGGCATATCATGCCATGCTATGTCAATGTAGAATTTCCCACTCAGTTAAACCATTTGGTACTTAAATTACATCCCTAGGGCATATCATGCCGTGCTATGTCAATGTAGAATTTCCCACTCAGTTAAACCATTTGGTACTTAAATTACATCCCTAGGGCATATCATGCCATGCTATGTCAATGTAGAATTTCCCACTCAGTTAAACCATTTGGTACTTAAATTACATCCCTAGGGCATATCATGCCATGCTATGTCAATGTAGAATTTCCCACTCAGTTAAACCATTTGGTACTTAAATTACATCCCTAGGGCATATCATGCCATGCTATGTCAATGTAGAATTTCCCACTCAGTTAAACCATTTGGTACTTAAATTACATCCCTAGGGCATATCATGCCATGCTATGTCAATGTAGAATTTCCCACTTAGTTGAACCATTTGGTACTTAAATTACATCCCTAGTTCCTACCATGTCGTGCTATGTCAATGTAGAATTTTACACTTAATTAAGTCAGTTCGTACTTAAATTACACCCCTAATCCGTACAAGGTCGTGCTATGTCAATGTAGAATTTTACACTTAATTAAGTCAGTTCGTACTTAAATTACACCCCTAGTCCGTACAAGGTCGTGCTATGTCAATGTAGAATTTACACTTAATTAAGTCAGTTCGTACTTAAATTACACCCCTAGTACCTAACATGTTGTGCTATGTCAATGTAGAATTTTACACTTAATTAAGTCAGTTCGTACTTAAATTACACCCCTAGTCCATACAAGGTCGTGCTATGTCAATGTAGAATTTTACACTTAATTAAGTCAGTATGTACTTAAATTACACCCCTAGTCCGTACAAGGTCGTGCTATGTCAATGTAGAATTTTACACTTAATTAAGTCAGTATGTACTTAAATTACACCCCTAGTCCGTACAAGGTCGTGCTATGTCAAGGTAGAATTTTACACTTAATTAAGTCAGTATGTACTTAAATTACACCCCTAGTCCGTACAAGGTCGTGCTATGTCAATGTAGAATTTTACACTTAATTAAGTACTACCACTGAGATAATTTTTTTTTAAATTTATTGAAAATGTAAAACATAATTATTCTCATCTTATAAGTAAATAGTAGTGGGATTTGATATTAGGTAAATAAATTTACGGGTCGCTGACCTAATTTTACTCCTACGCGCTCTGTTTACATTTATTTATTTACATCTTGTTTACCAATTCCTACATTGTCGTAGCTTAATAGCTGAAATATACCTAAGTGAGTAGACGGCAAAATTGACGATATCATCAGTAAATAATTTCGGTACTTCAAATGTGATGCACTCCACAAACAATATATTATTATTATTATTACTATTATTGCTGCTGCTACTGCTGCTGCTGCTGCTGCTGCTACTGCTACTGCTACTGCTACTGCTACTGCTACTGCTACTGCTACTGCTACTGCTACTGCTACTGCTACTGCTACTGCTACTGCTACTGCTACTGCTACTGCTACTGCTACTGCTACTGCTACTGCTACTGCTACTGCTACTGCTACTGCTACTGCTACTGCTACTGCTACTGCTACTGCTACTGCTACTGCTACTGCTACTGCTACTACTACTACTACTACTACTACTACTACTACTACTACTACTACTACTACTACTACTACTACTACTACTACTACTACTACTACTACTACTACTACTACTACTACTACTATTATCATTATTGAGCACTGATCTTGCAACAGCAAATTTGGATAGAAGAGATGAAAATTTCAAATGTAAATAAAAGCAAAAGTGCACAGACTTACCAATCTCACAGTCATTACCGGTGTATCCTGGATCGCATACACAGTAGTAATCATCAACCTAGAAAATGAAGATTTGTGAATAAATATAATTAGACATAACGTTACAAATGAAGTTTTTTAAAATCGTTTTAACAACTTATTTTTCCAACAGTTAATGCTACAGTTTTTCATCAACATCAAAGATGAGAATTCTATTCTCGCATTCTAGCATTCGACCAAAGTTTGTAAAAACGATGTATCAGTATTCTAATGACTGCATTAGCCCTTCATTTGTTTAACCCTCATTGGCAGGCCTGGATTGGGGTCTCTAAGCTAATACCCACTAACTCGCCCGCATAGGCACTCAAATCTTTAATGTTTTTTACTCGTGATATATTTTAGCAAACATCTACACGGCTTGAAGTAAACAAATTACAAATTCTTTAAATAAACAAGAATGGCTCATTTCTTCTCAATAAAAATATTCTTTAAGACATGCCACAATTTTGCTATTTATTGCAAACGAAATTAGCTCATATTTCAACACAACCGTAAGTAAGAAAAACAGAATTTTTTACAAAATGTTTACCAATTTTGAGAGGCCCTAGGCTCAGAGATGAGAATGACAAATTGCAAAAAACTCTGAAACAGGCCGGGGCTTTGAGGACCGTGTAGGCCCCCATGGGGGTTCAAGGGGCAAAGCCCCCTTTGCAGCCAGCAACAAATTGCAAATTTGTGACCATAGAAAGCCTCTAAGTGGACTTAAAATATCAGTTACCTTGTTTCATGCATAATTTAAAATACCCAACTATCAAGGATACATGATACCTAATTGTCTCAAAAACGCCCAAGTGCTGGCTGCTCCTATGCAAAAGTATATAAAAACTGTCTGCAATTGACTCAAATAACTCCGCACAATTGATTCTATATTTTTATACATAGAGATCTACACGTGGTTACACTGATGTACGTGATGTAAACAAAGTGACGGCCTGCCAACTAGCGGTCAGCTTGTGAAATAATGTACTGGGTCCGTAAAAATTTTCTCAACGAATTTACGTGATTTACAAAAATGGCACTACTGGTCTTCCAAAAACGTATCCATGGAAAATCCTCATCCCTGTAGGCTGCAACCTATACTAGTCTATATGATAACCCAGCCCTGCTCATTGGCTTGCATTGAAGAACCAATACTGCAGTGACAAATACAGGGTTCCCACACAATTTTAAAATAAATTTCTCTGACTTTTCCATGACTTTTCCCTGACCAAATATTGATTTTCCATGACCAAGATAAGCAGAAATTGCATTACCAGCATACATATTCAAACATTTTTGCGTATGGACATTCATACATTCATACTGCTTTGCGAGTTACTGTCAGCAAGAAATTGAAAATTGCAGTTGCTGTGAGTTAATTTACTGTCTAGTGTGAATGCCTCGGTGAGTTACTCTCGACACTTCTCGCAGCAAATAGAGAAGTGAGTGTCGGCTCGCACTTACTGTCGGAGAGTAACTCGCAGAAGGTTTTTGCCACAACACCAACTGGCAAGTTACTCACTTCTCGCAGCAAATAGGAAGTGAGTGTCGCTCACACTTACTGTCAGAGAGTCACTTGCAGCAAGTTTTGTTCTCTAGTCTAAACATGCTTGCGAGTTACTTGGTGAGTTACTCTCGACGCTTCTCGCAGCGAATAGAGAAGTGAGTGTCAGCTCGCACTTACTGTCGGAGAGTAACTCTCAGAAGATTTTGCTTTCTAGTGTGTGACCACGCTTGTGAGTTACTTAGCAAGACAACTCACTAGTCTCAACACACCGTATAGGATTACTTACTGACAACAAATATAAATTGCCAAAACTGATGGTAGAAATATATATCCTTAATAGATAATTAATAACTAATTAAGGCTAATCGTATAAAGGAGAGAACCATCTGAAGCATCACAGGTGTCTTAAAAACCCGAATGTAAATACCTCCTCCTATAATGAGGTAAACAACCAGAATCAATATGGTAACTCAAACCGCCCAGAGCTAGCACTGAATTCAGGTCACCCACCCACTCACTACCCAGCCTAGGTGTTGCTTAACTTTGTCGCTAAACACACACATTGGCCGCCCTGTTATTCCCTCGCCCGCATTAATTTACTTTTACAAACCAATTATCTACGATAAACACTTGGAAACATTTTAGTACAAAGAATGTAAATCAAAGAAAGAAAAGCAAAAAATAAAAACAGTAGAATTGGAGAAATAAACAAAAGCCCATGCAGTCGAATGTGACTTATTTCATCCGCAAGAGGAGTACAATCATCATGAGCACACTGAAGACATTCAAACTCGGAGAAAACACCGAAATTTAAGCAAAGAATTCATTAGAAATGCAGTAAAATGCAAAATAAGGTGTAGCGCAGTTATTAATTAAGTGGTTAGAAGCAAGAAACAGCACATGCATCTCAGTGCGTTTCAATGGCGCGTGCAATTCAGCTCACTGCAAACTGGAATCAAGCATTGAAATGTACATAATCGCAATCATGATCAGACATGCGTTTACTGATTCTCTTACTGTTAATTTACCTCATCAAAGCATTGTCCATTGACACATGGCAGTGGAGCACAGTCGTCTGTATCGATTTCACAGTTGACGCCCTCAAAACCGGATTCACACTCACAGTGGTATCCGTCGACATCGTCCACACACTGTCCGTTTACGCACGGATCTGAATTGCACTCGTCTATGTTGTTCTCGCAGTTTGTGCCGTCGTATCCTGCATCGCACTCGCAGCCGTACGCGTCAATGTAGTCGATACAAGTTCCGTGTAAGCACGGATCGCTTTCGCACTCGTCGATGTTGATGTCGCAATCCTTTCCGGAAAATCCCGGGTCGCAAGAGCACGAGTAATCGTCGATCAGATCCGAGCAGCTGCCGTGGACGCACGGATCCGACTCGCATTCGTTGATGTCTTCCGAACAGGTCTTACCGGCGTATCCGGGTTGACAGATGCACTGGAAATCGTTCAGCAGATCCCTGCAAACTCCGTGAATGCACGGAAACGAGCTGCATTCATCGATTTCTTCGTCGCAGTTAACGCCTGTATACCCAGCCTCACAATGACAAACATATTCGTTTATCAGATCCTCACAGTCACCGTGAACGCAGGGTTGAGATGCGCATTCGTCAACATTCGTCTCGCAGTTGCGGCCGACGAAGCCAGCAACACAGTCGCAGCGGTAGTTGTTTATGAGGTCTACGCAAGCAGCATCATTGTTACACGGCTCGGAAAGACATTCGTTGATTTCGCTTTCGCAATTGTCGCCGACGAAGCCAGGTAGACACTCGCATAGGTAACCATCCACCTTGTCAACACATTCGCCTTGAACACACGGATTTGACTGGCACTCATCGATGTCTATCTCACAGTTGATGCCCGCATATCCAGGGTCACAGTGACACGTGTAATCGTTAACTTTGTCCTCGCAATTTCCGTGAACGCACGGGTTGGACTGACACTCAATGACTTCCTCGTCACAATTAACGCCCACGTAACCGGGTAGACATACGCAACTGTAACTGTTGACCTTGTCGACACAGTCACCATGGATGCAAGGATCGCTGCTACACTCATCAATATTGACCTCGCAGTTGGTGCCAGTATAACCCGGTTCACAGTGGCAGACGTAACCGTTAATCCGGTCTTCGCAACTGCCGTGAAGACACGGTAACGAAAAGCATTCGTCAATGTCAATGTCGCAATGCACTCCGCTGAACCCGGGTTCACAGTGACACTGATATCCATTCACCAAATCTTCGCACTGGCCGTTTACGCAAGGCGAGGAAGCACACTCATCAACATCAATTTCGCATTGAACCCCGGCGTATCCAGCAACACAGTTACAAGTGTACCCATTCACTTGGTCCGCACAACTCCCATGAATGCACGGGTCGGAACTGCATTCATCTACGTCAATCTCGCAGTGATCGCCGACGTAACCAGCATCGCAATGGCAGAGGTACGCATCAATGAGATCTTCGCATGTACCAAATACGCAAGGGTCAGGACTACACTCGTCGATGTTAATGTCGCATAGTATTCCGGCAAATCCGGGAGCGCAGTGACAGATGAAGCCATTGATACGATCTTCGCATTCGCCGTTCGCGCAAGGACTAGAACTACACTCATCAATGTCGATTTCGCAATGTTCTCCCGCGTAACCAGCATCGCAGCGACACAGGTAACCATTGACTAGATCTTCGCAGCTGCCGTGCTGACAGGGACCCGGAGCGCACTCGTTTATGTCAGTGCGGCAACGGACGCCCGCGTAGCCTGCATCACAATGGCAAACGTAGCCGTTGATTAAGTCTTCACAAATTCCGTGTTCGCACGGGTCCGGATCGCACTCATTTATGTTAATTTCGCAAAGAACACCAGCGTAGCCGGCATCACAGTGGCACACGTATCCATCGCAGCCTCCGTGGACGCACGGATTCGAACTGCATTCATCAATGTTCGACTCGCACAAAGTCCCGGTAAATCCGGGGTCACAGTGGCAGGCAAACGCATTTATCAGGTCCTCGCAAGTGCCATGATGACAAGGATCAGATAAACATTCGTCAATTTCTTCCTCGCAAAGAACGCCGGTATAACCCGGATCACACGTGCAATCAAACCCGTTTATTCTGTCGTGACACTGACCGTGTTGACAAGGATTAGATGAACATTCGTCGACGTTGATATTGCAGTTGACGCCAGTGTAACCCGGATCACATATGCAGTTATACGCGTTCACCTACACGAGGTTAAAACAAAACCGTGTCAAAAAAGCTGTGCACAACTACCAGCTAAAAGTGCAATACTGTACAACACTAATGCAAGCACGCGTAATTTAACGAAACTTAAAATTAGTAAAATAGCATGCAGTGTGTATTCATACAAGGGCCGTTAATCCACCACCAAAATGAAGAGTGTAACTGCAATACGCATAACAACAACAGAGGAAGGTGCTGCCCTCTACGAGCAATGTGGAGAGGAAAGGACAGGAGGAGAACAATGTTGGTTCTGTTCTTATTCACAGGAATGTTTTTTTATCATTTTTGTGTTATTTAACAACAGTATTTAGTTATTACCAAATTTGTAACTTGAGAAACCTTAAATCTTGATGAAGAGCCAACGATGTAAGTTACATGAATTTAAATAATTTAATTAAGTTTACGAATTCGATCTGTGAAATTTGTGAAAGTACTTTGACCAATAGATTGTCCTCTTCTTATTTATTAAGCTTCTGTTTATCATTCTATTTATTTTTCTTACTTGTCAATGTTCTCTTTATTATTCTCTTTAGAATAAGTGACTTTGGAACAGGAATGAAATAGTGAAGGCTTTCTGTACATAACAAAGAGACAGACCTGTATCTCACTGAGTCAGAACAAATGCTGCACCATATACACATAGAAAAACTGTCACCTCAACTTCAGTCACAATTTAATATCTGATTTACACGGGCAAGTACAGCTCAGCTATAAACTGGTTACGGTTTCTATTGCACAGAAACTAGTCTTAAATTGCTTCTAATCTGGTTTAGCTTTTAGATCAATTTTTTACTGCCAAGAAAATAATTAAAGCTGTTGACAAATAAATAACTTTTTTGAGCACAAACATTATTGGTACAGACTCCGATTTCTTGCAGTGAAAATATGTACATGAAGCAGGACTCCATGCTCCAGAGTTGTATACAGTGTCCCTCGCTTATCGCAGGTGTTCCGCTCCAGGCCTACGCCGCCTACCTGCTATAAGTGAATTTCAGCGAACTATACTTCATTTTAGTAGTTATACATTATTTTAAGTTTTTATAAACCCTCACCACACTCTTATACATACCAGTCGTGTGTTGTGTACAATCTCACGTCGGCAAATAGCATCTCAAGCGGACGCAAGTACTACATTTCGTTTTTGGTGTGTATTCATCCACCGAATAAATACACTATTTACTGGAAATGGTAATTTTTTATGATTTATAATATTCTTTTAATGTTAGAATTAATATTTTTAATATATTTTTATACATTTTGTGATTTTTTTATGCAAAATGCATCAAATCTATACATTACCGTACAGTACGTACTACGCATGTGCACAAATACTTTAGACGGAGTACCACAAAAAACCCGCGAAACAGTGAAAATACAGCGATAAACGAACCGCGAAGCAGAGAGGGAAAACTGTAACTCGGAGTGTAGAAGTAACACAATGATTCTTATTGTTACAGAAGTGAATCAAATGATTAACCTTATCAAATGCTAAATCATTTATCATTTTGATGTACAATTATATGTTCCCAAACAGAAACGTGTGCTTGTGATGAGCTGGATTTGATTAGACATTGTTAAATTCTAAGACCGTAGCCGGAAAAAATGCATTTTGCCATAAAAGTGATGCTCCCAGCATGGATTTGATAGATTCGCTTATGTAACATATTCTCTTACAACAAACGGTAGAGAGTTGTAAATGAGATTAGCAGGGGTGAGAATGACAAATTTCAAAAAGCTCTGAAACAGGCTGTAGGCAGCAACAAATTGCAATTTTGTGACCATAGAGAGCCTCTAAGTGGACTTAAGTGACGGCCTGCCACCTAGTGGTCAGCTTGTGAAATAATGTACTGGGTCCGTAAAAATTTTTCAACGAATTTACGCGATTTACAAAAATGACACTACTGGTCTTCCGAAAATTCGGAATTCCGCGTATCAGCAGAAAATTCTCATCCCTGGATTAGCTGACATTGTCTCAGCTGCCCAACACATTAATTATTTACCTCTAAAGAGGTAATTATCATATAAATGCTTAAAATTCAAAAGTTTTCAGTAACAAAATTGTGTACATCATTAACTAGAGTGCCGGCATGTTCAGAAACCATTCCGGTTTATTTCACGACGATTATTACCCATTCTGGGTAGTGATTTGAAAGAAAGGAGGCTTGGGTTCAAATCCCAACTAGTCCACAGTTTTTCAACGTCTCCTTTCTTACTTGCAATGGGTGATAATTATTGTGAAATAAACTGCAAAGGTCCAACTTTCTGGTACACAATGGAGTTCCAGTGATTGACGACATACCATGAAAGGGTCAAAGGTTAAGTGAACCAGACAACATATTTGTGCACACTTGACGATGCCTCGCAGCTCATGCTATTGTAATAATAACAATTTTAACAGCTAGCTAGAACCTTACCTATCTTATGTTTGTTGTTTCCAAGCAAGTAAATCCTGCTAGTAAATCATTCTATGCACAGACTAATGTATAATTAAGTAAGGCCCACGTTAAACAACTGAAATTACTAAACTGTTGCGGCTGAGGGCTTTGCTTTACACACCTTATACACATGAAGATGTGTTGTATTGTTATACAATTAATGTGTAATTAAGTAAGGTCCCCACATTAGCCAACTTTCTGGGACACACAGTCATAACCTAACTAATGATATCGTTACATACCAGCTAATCTAATGAATATCAGTTGTTACTAAAAACTTGTATGTAACTCACCAAGTCTTCACACGAGCCAAAGACACATGGCGCCGATTCGCATTCATTGATTTCAATTTCGCAGTTTCTACCCGTGTATCCGGGGTGACAGTGACAAGCGAAATCATTAATTAGATCTTCACAGTCTCCAAACAGGCAGGGCGTGTTGGCACATTCATCAATATCTACGATATTCATGAAATATTACGATATTATGAAATACGACACACCTATATTTATGTTACCAAGGTAATGCTGAAATGAGACTTTATTGGGCTTCATGTAAGCCCCCCCCCCACAACAACTACCTGTTTAGCGATGTTTCCTTTAAATGGCTGACACTTTTTTCTTACTCAACAAGGCACGTTTAACTTTAGAACGATTTTTTAATTTGATCGCTGCATGGAAAGTTTTTTGGGACATAGTTTAATATTTCCTTTTCTTTCCCTGATTTACATTGTGCGCACGTGACGTCATGTAACGATGCAGTCGAAACAATGATTTTCTTTGATGGAATCGAATTTGTTACCAAATTCGCAGAACAGAAGAACACTCGTTAAAAGAAAAAAGTTGTATAACTTGAATGCATAGTTACTAAAATATTTTGATAAACATTGGGTATACACTTCTGTTCTCATATTACCGAAACAGCATTCTGTATCATTCACGTTGGCATTAGTAACATATTTCTCCTAAAGTTTTATAATTTACAGCAAAGAGTATTTTTGCAAGGTGAAATCAACTAAAAAATGAAACATACAGTCTTAGTTACGTAAAAAAGGCATATACAGAATTCTTTAGTTTATATCGGAGATTTTTTTTAGTTTTTTTAGTTTATTATTATTATCACATTCAGTACAATATAATGACATTAAGCACACAGTGACATCAAAATTATTACATCATACTGTATTAAATTGTTATGTTTCATACACTATGGTTATCATAAAAGAATAATTGTACAGCAGTGGGCTAGAGAAACAAAGGCTTGTATAAGCCCACTGTCATGTGAACCCGATAAAAAAAGAATGGATGAGTGAACAAAAAAAGAACTGGGAGTAAGGTTAGATCACACAGGAAGGGTAGAAGGATGTGTTAGTGGAAATGGTGGGAAGAAAGATAACAAATTGTGCGATGTTGACATTTAAAATGAAAACAAACAAAAAATCCTTTCAAAACAAACACGATAACTTGCATAAAATTGCTATAAAGTAATAAAAAATTTTAAGACAATTTTTCCGAAACCTATTTCAGGTACCCCATTTCTTGTCCTTTAAACAACACTTACCAATTTCACAATTAAATCCGGTAAAACCCGCAACACAAGTGCATTCGTAATCGTCGATAAAATCTTCACAAACTCCATCATTCAGACACGGTTCGCTGGCGCATTCATCAATGTCTGAAAGTGTAAATCATTTCAAGTAAAGCAAAATTCATATCCTACTCCACTTTGAAGTATGATAAAAGTATACATTTTAAGATATATAACAAGGCTAAACTGTTTCATATAATTAAACAATAGATTAAAAACTTGATTAATGGCAGTCGACCGAATTAGTGATGACATCACAAATGAACATAATTTTTGAATATATAGCTGCCTTATAAAGTAATGATTCTTGTAATTAAACAATAGATTAAAAACTTGATTAATGGCTTTGCTTTACACACTTTATACACATGAAGATGCGTAGCTGTAGCACACTTAACCTTTGACCTACAGCAACCGTGCGGGCGTGCAACGAGACTGTGAAAAGGTTTGTTTAGGCATCTATAGGCACTTTTACTACAGCAATACTAAACTACCATGAAAAACGGAATTATATGTTACCTATCTCGCAGTTGATGCCGGTAAAGCCTGGTGGACAGGTACAAGTGTACGCAAAAACACGACCGCCCACTGGTTCACACACTCCATCATTCTGACACGGGTCACTAGTGCAAGGTGTAACACGCTCTACAAAAACATTCATCAAATTGAAAATAACGCAAAAAAGTAGCATTAGTAAAATATACAGTCAAACACCTTTCTTAAAAGTGTTCAGAATCAATTAAGTCCAGAACAAGCTGCTTCCACATGGATTTCTAAATGGATGCTACTTCGTCACTATTTCCCCAAGGACGGCTTAATAACAGAAACCTTATTTTCAGGGATGAGAATTACAAATTGCAAAAAACTCTGAAACAGGCCGTAGGCAGCAACAAATTGCAATTTTGTGACCATAGAGAGCCCCTAAGTGGACTTAAAATATCAGTTACCTTGTATGATGCATAATTTAAAATACCCAACTATCAAGGATGCATGATACCTAATTGTCTCAAAGGATGCATGATACCTAATTGTCTCAAAAATGCCTAAGTACTGGCCGCTCCTATGCAAAAGTATATAAAAACTGTCTGCAATTGACTCAAATAACTCTGCATAATTGAGTCTATATTTTTATACATAGAGATATACACGTGGTTACACTGATGTACCTGATGTAAACAAAGTGACGGCCTGCCAACTAGCGGTCAGCTTGTGAAATAATGTACTGGGTCCGTAAAAACTTTCTCAACGAATTTACGCGATTTACAAAAATGGCACTACTGGTCTTCCAAAAACTCGGGATACTGCGTATCAGCGGAAAAGTCTCATCCATGTTCTCATTCACTTTTCAGTAACCATCTAGTAATGCAACATTTAGTCTTGAATACACGAACCTGTTTCACAACGTGATCCACGGAATTCCGGTGGACACCTGCACGTGTATCCATGTAACTCATCCACGCATGTTCCACCATTATAGCACGGACCACTCTTACACTGGTCAATATCTAATAATAGTAATAAGTTTATTTATCATTATAACCAAAGCAGGTTGAATTGCATCACATAAAAACTATAAAACAGCAAAGATATAAGGAGTATTTAAAAGATACGCAATGATAAGCAGTTTTACACGGTACAAAGCTAAATAGAATGAGTTTAAACCTGGGATTGAAAGTTATTTTGAAGACAAACAAAGTTCTATTGCTTTGCACTTACACTTACCTGTTTGAAAGTTATTATAAAAGATTATTAATAATTTTCAAATATTTCAGTAACCTGATAAAATGGCACTGCATTACCAACCTGTGCATCACATATTCACAAAAAACACGTTATTACAATGGAACAGTCTACAATATTCTATTTAATTCTGGTGGATCGACATATTGAAAATGACCTATCAACTTGCTCTTAAAACCAATCTTTCTGAGAAGTTAGGCTTATTTGAATTCAATGTTCATAAAAATGTTAGAAAGATTTAGTAATAAAGGTGTGGTCCTGATCATGTCAGACTTTAATGCTCACATTTTGAACGCCCGTTCATCGCCAGGAGAAAAACAGCGCACTGTTAATTTCCGTCAAAAATGTAAGTTTTTACATAAAAATAGATAGTTAATTCTGTGATATTTTTACAAATTTTAGAATGCAGTTGAATATTAGATAAGCTGCAGAAGTATGAATGAGTTTAAGCAGCGCGTGTTTACGGAAAGACAAGGCACAGGTAAGTCAGCTCTGCCAATTACGTCAGAATTTTCAAGTGAATGGCGGCAACCACACGCCTGAAAATTTCTACTCTGCAGAGGTAAAAGCTTTTTGCAAATTTGTTTGTTAGATTTTTCCAAGCTTAAGTGATAACAGTGAAATAAACCCAACATACTGAGTGACTTGTCTTTTTCTTTAACATACCACAAACAGTTTAAAGTGATTACAGTAAAATAAATGCAACATGCTAAGTGACTTGTCTGTTTCTTTAACATACCACAAACAGTTTAAAGTGATTACAGTAAAATAAATGCAACATGCTAAGTGACTTGTCTTTTTCTTTAACATACCACAAACAGTCTAAAGTGATTACAGTAAAATAAATGCAACATGCTAAGTGACTTGTCTTTTTCTTTAACACACCACAAACAGTTTAAATTGATTACAGTAAAATAAATGCAACATGCTAAGTGACTTGTCATTTTTTTTAACACAACACAAACAGTTTAAAGTGATAACAGTGAAATAAACCCAACATACTGAGTGACTACATATATGTAAACACATTAAAAACACTTACTAATTCTACAGAATGGACCGGTCCAGCCGGGAGTGCATAAGCAAGTGTAAGACGTAGTTCCTTCGACACAAGTTCCACCATTTGCACACTCGTGCTCCACGCAAGAACCAGGGATTACTGTAAAAAAAGAATCAAAGCAATAACATAGAAACTTACACACAAAAAAGTTCTGCGCTGCAAGGCACTGGCCTGCAGCATTAGTGGCTGTACACTGCATAAGATAAATAAAGGAAAGCCACTAACATGTTTGCCAAATCAATCTAACATAGAAACTTACACACAAAAAAGTTCCGCGCTGCAAGGCACTGGCCTGCAGCATTAGTGGCCCTACACTGCATAAACGAAAGCCACTAACATCTTTGCCAAATGAATCTACGAAATTAGCTTCCATTTTGCTGCAAGTCATCCTGTTCCATCAAATTGATTATTATGACTTCTGCTTGTTTTTATTTTTAATATTAGCTTTTGACTTTAAACGAGCCACTCAAAGTAATTAATTAAGAGACTAAAATCTGCTAGCTATCAGGCACTATAAGCTACTTAACTTTGTTTGTTGGATTTTTCATTGTCTTAGAGTTATAAGCTTGTTTCACGTACAATTGAATTGAATTATGAATTTATTCCACAGCAACACAAACATACATACAAATTGTTATTACATTAAAAAAAAAAGCAAATAAACTAAACGAGTTACTGTGAGGAGGAGGAAGGAGCAATAAGCATAACATGACTGTTTCTACGTAAAATTCATCAAAGCTCATTGGTCACACACAAATGTCTTATTTTAAGCATGTATGCGGAGTTATTTGAGTCTATTATCGGCAGTTTTTGTATACATTTGAAAAGAAGCAGCCCTTACTAAACGTTTTTGAGTCAATTAGGCAACTGAATCCATTAATCGTGAGTGTAATAAATGGCACTGTATTAATCATTCTGGAGTGGCTGTTTTTTTTGGCAAGGTACATATTAAGGAACGGAAAATAACAATAATTACAAAAAAGTCAAGCTAGTACTCGAAACCAAAGCACCCCCCCTCCAGCTCTTTTAAGCACAACAGTGTTGCCTCATGGTCACATTTATTTACTTACCAGACTCACAGAACTGACCAGTATACCCTCTCACACACTCACATGTGTAGTCTACCGTTCCTCGGTGACAAGTTGCACCATTTGTACATTGATTCTCTGCACAAGGATCATCAATCACTAAAATGTTAAAAAAACATTAAAATTTTAACATAGCATGTACAATTTTTGCACATATTTTTATTTATTTATTTATTATTTATTATTATCACATTTAGTACAATATAATGACATTAAGCACACAGGGACATCAAAATTATTACATCATACTGTATTAAATTGTTATGTTTCATACACTATCGTTATCATAAAAGAATAATTGTACTGCAGTGGGCTAGAGAAGCAAAGGCTTGTATAAGCCCACTGTCATGTGAACCCGATAAAAAAAGAATGGATGAGTGAACAAAAAAAGAACTGGGAGAAAGGTTAGATCACACAGGAAGGGGAATGTGTTAGTGGAAATAGTAGGAAGAAAGATAATAGATTGCGCTATGTTGACATCAGTTCTAAATATTTATCAATGATGCCTTGTTCTGTACCAATTTGAATAATCTGTACCAGGATTGTGGTATATATATATATATATATATATATATATATATATATATATATATATATAATCTTTATTTGCTATAAAAAATATGATTTTAGTGCTCCAATGTCCTTGTTTGGTTCTGTTTAATGTTAATCTTACTGGTGTTGTTTCTGGCAATCTCATTAAATGTTCTAATCATCTTAGCCTTCTGATTCTGATTTTATGGTTTCATTGTTCTTCAATGGTTCTGTTATACAGCTGCTCATTTGAAATGATATATGGCCAACACAGTAACATAAAATTAAGCAGTCTAGCGTGACTTTACTTACAAGATTCGCACAGTCTTCCAGTCCAGCCCTCATCACACAGACAGGTGAAACCCACGCTGCCTGGAATGCAAGTAGCACCGTGAAAGCAGGGTGTTCCAGTGGTGCAGGCATCAACAATTTCTAAACACAAAATAATCAGCATCATCACAAATGAACACAATATATAATGCTGTTGGGTTAAACTGTATTTATTAATACAACTACAATTAGAATAGATATATACGCAGTCATTAACAACTACGGAACAGTACTAAGTGATCAGCTAACAGGTTTATATGCAACCAATATAAAAACCTCGTACGTGAAATAGGGCTGAGCAATCTCTACCAGAAAGCGAATTCGAATCGAATCAAATTTCCGTATCGAGTTCGAAAGATTTCGAACAAGTTTTTGAACCACTAGTAAAAAGTGGTCTTACAAAGATCATGCATATTATTAGATTTTGTTCTGCAGTAAAGCCACTATTAGTCTGCTAAAAATTTTGCATAGAAACTGCAGCTACATTGCACTAATTACATGCCGCATCAAAACATTTTAATGATAAAGAAGGTACGCGGCTGAAATGCTGAATTATTCGAATCTATAATTTTATGTTCGAATCGAATTCGAAGTAAAAAACTCGTTCGAACTCAAACGTTCGATGAAACTAAAATTACAGTAGCCAGTAATAAGAGGAAAAACATGTGCAAAAGAGGCAGAATAGCGAAGATTAATTGGGAAAGGATGAAGGAATCGTCATCAATGAATCATACGTCCAGGGACATGATTCTGCTCACCTCCCTATGCCAAGACTCCCTGCATGCTGCAATGTCCCAAGTGGATTTATTTCTAAGGATCAATGCTGAAGTGTTTAAATCTTTCTGTGCAAAATCTAAGCATGTTAACATTTTGTCTTAAGTTGAGACACACTGGGCGGTGCTAGCTTTAGCAAGTCGCGAGCACTGTAACATGTAACATTTTAATAAATCTGAATTAATGAGCAACTACAGACAGGGTTCGAACGCTTGAGAAGAAGAGAAAAGAAAAGAGAAGATAAATATTAACGATTAATAACTCTCGTAATTGCAATATTTCCAGAATATAGACCTATATGATTTTTTGATGTGCAGCAAAAACAACACTATTCAACCAGTTACGACAGCTCCGTAGGTGTCGTAAAATTAGGCATGCAGCTGAGACAACATTTTGTTTAATGAATCCCGTCCTAACTCGCTAAGTGATTTACATACGGTAAATTTAAATTTGTACAGTACACAGTTATGTACCATACACTAGTATACAATATATTTTACCTTTTGTTTCGATTATTAATAGGCCTGTTTTATTTTCAGAATCACCAAGGCCTTGTAGGAATAATCCTTGTCAAAATGGAGGAGAATGTCTGCCGGGCACAAGTGGGTTTGCCTGTAAATGTCCGGATGGATATGTTGGCCGGCTTTGCCAGGATAGTAAGTTCATTAACATAAAGCATAATGAGCATAATATATAGTTTAAAATTATAAAGGCATTTTTTTATCATATCAATATGTATTAAAGTGGAAAAGTTTTGAAATTGTGAGGACTAAATTAGACGCGCACATATATATATATACATATATATTATATTTTACTTTAAAGCCATCCTTTAAATGTTTCAAACTGTTTCAATAAATATTTCAGACTGGTTTTCCTTTTCCTTTTTCCCTTTTTTCTGTTTTTTTTCCTTTAGTACCTATCAAGAAACTGCCTTGTAAATCATTATGATGCAAAAATGTTTAGGACTGCTAATTAGCTGAAAGATAAAAAATAAAATTTAAAGAAAGACAGGATGATTTTTCAAATACCACCCCATTTTCAAATTCGATAAAATGTTTACATTTTAACATAATTAGTACTGCAAACGCATTTCTGATAAGCAAATTATAAGGTTGCTATTGTTGGGGGATGGTTGATTTACAAACGTTATTGACCTAGCCAATGGCAACAAATTCACTTAAAAAATGAAAATTTTAACATTGTTTCATTAGACAATTATTTTGAGAGAAATATTACAGCATTATACTTGTTTATCTGAGTATCATTAATCGTCCACTATCATTCCGTCCGTATGCTGATGATGTGGCATGGATTACAAGAAACAAAGAAGAAGTAGATGAAATAAAAAACTCAATAGAGGAGAAACTGAACAGAATGGATCTCGTTGTAAAAAAAAATAAAACTGAAGAGTTTCATGTAACACGCCATGGTGATGAATCATGGCAAAGATGCAAGCATCTCGGTAGTCTGCTGGCAACAGAGGACGACATATCAAGACGGAAGATAATGGCATTATCAGCTTACTCAAAACTCACAAAAGTTTTTGAAAATACGAAAATTTCTTTGGAAACAAAAATTAGAATATTCTAAGCCTTAGTTGAAACTGTATTTCTGTATAACTCTGAGCTCTGGACATTAAAAGCAAATCATAAAGCTGAAATCGATGCATTTCAAAGGCAAAATTACAGAAACATTTTGGGTATTAGATGGCCAAAGAAAATTTCAAACAAAGATCTATATGAAAAAAATAAAAGAAGAACCTTGGACAAAAAAAAATAAAAAGACGCCGTTTAAGATGGATTGTACACATGCTTAGACTACCTGATGATATTCCAGTGAAGATAGCTCTTCAACAAGCCATAGAACCAGCTAAAAAACCTGCAGGAGGACAAATGTTAACATGCTTAGATTTTGCACAGAAAGATTTAAACACTTCAGCATTGATCCTTAGAAATAAATCCACTTGGGACATTGCAGCATGCAGGGAGTCTTGGCATAGGGAGGTGAGCAGAATCATGTCCCTGGACGTATGATTCATTGATGACGATTCCTTCATCCTTTCCCAATTAATCTTCGCTATTCTGCCTCTTTTGCACATGTTTTTCCTCTTATTACTGGCTACTGTAATTTTAGTTTCATCGAACATTTGAGTTCGAACGAGTTTTTTACTTCGAATTCGATTCGAACATAAAATTATAGATTCGAATAATTCAGCATTTCAGCCGCGTACCTTCTTTATCATTAAAATGTTTTGATGCGGCATGTAATTAGTGCAATGTAGCTGCAGTTTCTATGCAAAATTTTTAGCAGACTAATAGTGGCTTTACTGCAGAACAAAATCTAATAATATGCATGATCTTTGTAAGACCACTTTTTACTAGTGGTTCAAAAACTTGTTCGAAATCTTTCGAACTCGATACGGAAATTTGATTCGATTCGAATTCGCTTTCTGGTAGAGATTGCTCAGCCCTATTTCACGTACGAGGTTTTTATATTGGTTGCATATAAACCTGTTAGCTGATCACTTAGTACTGTTCCGTAATTGTTAATGACTGCGTATATATCTATTCTAATTGTAGTTGTATTAATAAATACAGTTTAACCCAACAGCATTATATATTGTGTTCATTTGTGATGATGCTGATTATTTTGTGTTTAGAAATTGTTGATGCCTGCACCACTGGAACACCCTGCTTTCATGGTGCCACTTGCATTCCAGGCAGCGTGGGTTTCACCTGTCTGTGTGATGAGGGCTGGACTGGAAGACTGTGCGAATCTTGTAAGTAAAGACACGCTAGACTGCTTAATTTTATGTTACTCTGTTGGCCATATATCATTTCAAATGAGCAGCTGTATAACAGAACCAATGAAGAACAATGAAACCATAAAATTATAATTAGGAGACTAAGATCGATAGGATATTTAATGAGATTACCAGAAACCACATCAGTAAGATTAACATTAAACAGAACCAAAGAAGAACATTGGAGCACTAAAATCATATTTTTTATAGCAAATAAAGATTATATATATATATATATATATATATATATATATATATATATATATATATATAGTCATACCACAATCCTGGTACAGATTATTCAAATTGGTACAGAACAAGGCATCATTGATAAATATTTAGAACTGATGTCAACATAGCGCAATCTATTATCTTTCTTCCTACCATTTCCACTAACACATCCTTCTACCCTTCCT
>JAQGDQ010000207.1:0-165346 GCA_030141605.1 Tubiluchus corallicola
TCTTTAATTTTGCAGCTATTTATGTTGGTTTTGACAAAAACCGCTACTCCTCCATGAAAAGGTCTGCATGACTTAAAGTACTCTTTATGGTTCGTTAGTTTCGGAAATTGTTGAGCTGGGTCTACCCGCGTCTCTTGAACTGATACGATGTCAAAGTTTTCTCTATTTACGTAATTGTCTAATGCTAAAGTTGAGCGAGGTGACAACGAATTGATGTTAATTTGGCATACCTTGAAAAGACGATCTCGTGTTTGAGTCATTGGTACACCTGTGTTCTTTTCAACTCCTTCTGGTAAATTTCACACTCTCTGATCCTTGCCTCGTGCTTCCCCTTACAATTTGCGCAAACAGTCTCTTCTGCCGTGCATTCATTAGTTCTATGTTTCGCGCTACATTTTCCACACACAACAGAATGCTTGCAAAACTTGGCCACGTGGTTGTATTTTTGGCAATTGAAACAACAAATGGGCTTCTGCTTGCTAGCGAACAATTCCACACTGCATAGCATCTGATCTATAGGTATACCCTTATTAATAGCTTGGTATAGGTCTTCTTGGGATTGAAAGGTGACTTTGACTAATGGCATATTTGTCCCATTTCTTTTCTTAAATCTCTCTACCTTTACTCCTTCATACTGATTTTGTATTTCATATTCTACATCTTGGTCTGTTAAATTTGGATCGCAGTCTCTGATAAGGCCTATATGCAGTTTCTTTGGCTGTCTCACCCGTGTGTCCCCACCTAAAAATTCAGACTTCCATTCGCTAATCATTTTCTTTGCCGTGTCGCTGTCATTTAACTGGATCTGAATTTTACCTTTTGCAGTTTTGTATGCAACTTCAAATTTGGTTAATGGGAAGTATCTGCTGATATTACGTTTGATGTTTATACTTGTGTCCACTAACTTTGGATCTTTAACATTTTCTATCAACACTGTTTTTTCCGGATCGTACAGTGTTTGGCTGCTCTTTTGGTCATAACTTGCAGACTTAGTTGATGCTGCACAAGGTTGCTTAGATTGTATCATACCACTCTTAGCTGCTGCTGAATACGACTTGGTTCCAACGTTACTTATCAACACGTCTACTTTCTGATCTAAGTGTTGGATCGTATTTGACAGAGTATTAAGTTTGTTAAAAGTGCTGCTCTTGTTAGTATCACCCTGCAATATGCAAATGATTTCGTTTATTGCCTCAGCGTCATTTGAGTTTCGCAGTAATTTTAGGGCCTGAGCTTTAATTTCAGTAAGAGTGGGTGTGGAGACGGACTCCTCGCATTCTATCCCGCTAGTTTCCTCATCACGATCTGCCCAATCAGCTGACGTGTCCGATTTTGACCCTAGAGGAGGATCAAGATCTGATACTGTACCATGTTGATCAGTGTGTTTTGAGAAGCATTTATCGCACACAATAGCGCATATTTTCCTAGGCTTTATTGGGCTGTTGGATTTGCGACAAATCTCACAACTCGTTCTCGTGCTTACTGGTGGCTGACTGCAACTTCCAGAAAATGACATGATTTCAATAGCCTTTAACTGACTCGTCAATTGTGGTATTGTTCATACAGGTAAGTTTCCTGTAGTGTGTGTGACAGGTAACCCTGTCACGTGACTTGTGTTTGCCAACCGTTTAATTAGCTTAATAAGGTTTCACCATAAAATTTATTCTTTCAGCGGTAATATCTCAACAAGTAAAATAATTTTCACTTAATAAATGTCACTATCAGGTTCGCCAAGCACTCATAAGTTCACACATATAAAAATTATCTTTGAAATTCTGGTTTAAACACAAAAAATTGCGAATGTTTGAGGAGCTCAAAGCCACTTGTAGTAGCTGACTTGACACAAACAAACAAAGAGAGAGAGAGAGAGAGAGAAACAGAGAAAAAAGAAAGATGGAGAAAGAGAGAAAGGGAGAGATAGGAAAAGAGAAAGAGAAACTTCTCACGCAAGCTAGGAGATGTTTGGAGAATTAAACTTCATTTTAACAAGGGACAAGTTTGCACTGGAACATGGTATGAGAGGAACCTACACATTAGCAATGCAGATACAAACTTTACGAAAGACACAAATAACCATATTAATGTTTCATTTAAGAAAAGATATAGTGAAAAGAGTGAACATTAAAATGGTGACGTTTCTTTCACAAATAAAATGAATAAAGAGAATAAAGTTCTTTACCTTTTCATTTTGGTATGCAGTAACTGCAATGAAGCTGGTCTCTGGAAACACGAACGTCCGAAACTGACTCCAAGGTAATTTACTAATATCATTGGCTCTTACTACATGAAAACGAGGCTGATACTTGTGCATGGAGTTTAATATAGTCTGCAAATTAAAAACGATTGAAGTGGAAATTAAGTTTTCTTGTTCTTAATTGGGGATTATCCATTTACGGCACAGGCTCAGTGTTGCTTATAATTTTCATATCTTACCCCATTTTGAAGTGCGGCAAAAAATAAACATTTTAACACGTGCAGTAATGCTAAAACGTTTCCGGAGGCTAAATAATAGGTTAAAAACTTAATTAACAGCAGGCGAGGACGGGTAGTGATGACATCACAAATGAACGTAAATTGAAGTACAGTGCTACTGTACAACATTCAGGCAAAAATATGGCAAAAAGTTTAAAAATTTAAATTTCAAGTTTACCGCTCTGTTGCATGAGCTCTCGAATGTGTACACTACATATCACAACTGAAGTGAGAGGTATACCGTCCATTTCATTCTGTAAAATAGTTCCGAGATGCAAGCACTGTGTCCATCTAACCAGCAAAATGGCGAAATGCATGTAATAGGATCCGAACGTGAAATTAAACTGCCGTGCTAATAATGCTTTCAGTAAGTTACTCTTAAAAACAATTACGTTTTCTTTTAATGTTTGATACATCAGAGTATTTTTAGTTTTATATTGGGTCCTGTTTCTCTATAAAGCGAAACCGGACGCAATGTTAAACTGTATGTCAAAACAACCCATTCTTTAAAATATTGAAAGAAAACATACAATTTTTTAAAGAATGACTTACGTGAAGGAATTACACAAAAACAGGTGCTGTACCTTTCAGTTCAGATTTGTTTCGCTTTCGCAAGCATGCGCAAAACGCTCATGGAATATTTTTACTGTTGAAAATTATGTTAGTTTGTGATGTCATGAATAGTTGGGCTCGCCCGCCGTTAATTAAGTTTTTAATCTATTATTTAATTATCAAAATTGCTTTTGCGGTAATAATGGTCTTAAAATGTATACTTTTTACTGGACTTCAAATGGGGTAGTTTATGAAAAATCATCCTGTCTTCCTTATATTAACATCGACCGTTAAGTAGACATCACGACTGCTAAGCTATTTCCTCTGCTTCCAAGATAATATGCAGTAAAGCTCACACGATGAATTATACATAATTATACAGATATGAGAAAAGCATTTTTCCTGCTAAGTAAAAACACATAATGCTACATCTACACATCAGGCTTATGTGAATAACAGATCAAATTGCTGCCCAGGTGGCTATAATAGCAAAATGAATGCAGCATTATCTTTTAATCTGATTCCAACTTTTCAGGTTTCATCTACTAATGCAGTCCGCTATGTTAATAATGAGTTAAACAATGACTGCAAGAATTGTGATAATGGTCACGACCACGATAATGACGTGATGGGGATGGAAATAATGATGGTGATGATGATGATGATGATGATGATGAGTGACGCCGATGATGATGATGATGCCGACGGCGACGATGGTGATGATGATGATAGTATTTGCGATGACGGCAACAATAATGATGATCATGATGAAGGGGATGAAAATAACAGTGGTTGTGTCTGCGATGATGATGATGGTGATGATGATGATAGTATTTGTGATAATGACGATGATGATTGATGATGATAATGGTATTCGTGATGATGATGATGATGATAGTATTTGTGATAATGACGACGATGATGATGTTTTTGTCGATGCTGCCCCGTTTGTCAATTGTGGTGAGATGAAAATAATACTGAAATGTCAACAATGTCGATGACAACAGCGTTGTTAGCAGCAGGATATGATCAACAATGGCGGCAGCAGCAGCAGAAGTGGTGGTGACGACAACAGCAACAAATAATGAAAACAGCAACGACGACGACAACTTACACAGTAAATATATCCATGCTTATCGGAGACGTTATTAGTGAGTTTGAGTTTGTGGAAGGAAATGGTTTTATTCATCCACTGTTCTCCAGTGCTGGGAGACTCCGGATGTAGATACATTCGCTTTGGCATTTCCGGGTCCGCCTGAAATCAGAAACAATGTTTAGCAAGTTATAGATAGCAACGTTACTGCATTGCACTGCGCTCTCCCACTCGGATATTCTACTCCACTTCAACCTATTCCACACTACCCTACTCCACTCCTCTCTACTACACTTCACTTCACTCCACTACACACTACCCTTCTCCACTCCACTTTGCTCAACACCACACCACTCTACTCTACTCTACTCTACTCTACTCTACTCTACTCTACTCTACTCTACTCTACTCTACTCTACTCTACTCTACTCTACTCTACTCTACTCTACTCTACTCTACTCTACTCTACTCTACTCTACTCTACTCTACTCATGTTGATTTTTTTAGAAATATTTCACTACAGTTCCACAGTTGAAAGCTGAGTTTTGTAAATCTAAGGATAATTGGTTAAAGTACAGTTAAGGACCCAGGACTGTACCTTGCCTGCCACCATCCATCGGCTATTATGGAACTTATATCGGCAGTCGTCAGCAGCCACAATGTCCATCAGCAAGATGTACTTGGCTTTCTTGTCCAGCCCAGATACGCGCACTTTAAATGCTGGAAACATCCGACTGTAAAGTAAAATATATTGTCATACTAGTACATCACATAAGATATGTTATAACTGCACATGAAATTTATCTTCTTCTATAATAATCAATTTTAAGGCGTTCATTTTTATCAAAATTCAGTTACTAATGTTGAGTGATCGATTGATTAATCGGTTTCTATCAGCTACAAATATTTACACGCATACAGTAAAATTTAAACTATAGCACACAATGTTAAAAATCCATAACTAAAAAAATCGCATAAAATTATATGCTAGGGTAAAAAATAATATACAAAGCAAAAGATATCGTATGCGCAGAAGTTGTATAAGTGGTACTGATAAAAGTACCAGCGTCCAAAGCAACACGAAGTTTGATTTATATCGTACGTCAGATACATTAATAAAACCATTAATAATATAGTAATTACTTTCTTTCGTTATTTTTGATCAGATACTATGAAGATACTAGAAAGTCGTTCAGAACATCATATTAAAATGCTCATAAATCCACCTTGGAGAAAAAAAGCTATAGGACTTTGAATTCAAAATGGCCGCCAATGCAGCGTTAAAGTAAGAATAACTCGACTACGTGGCATTTAAGATGGCATAAATGTATTACAAACTGATATAAATATGCATATGGACTATCAGAAAAATAGTGTTACAAGGTCATTCAAGGTCAAGGTCGTTCGTTCAAAATGGCCGCTTTGGTAATTCTGTTTTAAAATTAGAATTAAAGTCAAAATAACTCTACAAGTTTACTACGCAGTTACTACCCAGATACTATGCATATACTACCCAGATACTACGCAGTTACTACCCAGATACTATGCATATACTACCCAGATACTACGCAGCTACTACCAAGATACTACGCAGATACTACATAGAAACTACCCAGATACTACGCAGACACTAGGCAGCTACTACGCAGCTACTACACAGATACTATGCAGATACTAAGCAGCTACTACACGGATACTACGCACTACGCAGCTACTACACAGATACTACGCAGTTACTATGCAGCTACTATACAAATACTACACAGATACTATGCAGATACTAAGCAGCTACTACACAGATACTACGCAGATACTACCCAGATACCACGCAGCTACTACCCAGATACTACGCAGATACTATGCAGCTACTACACAAATACTACACAGATACTATGCAGATACTACGCAGATACTATGCAGCTAAAATTTTATAAGCGTTATTGTAGTATTAGCATTAGTATTAGTATAAGTATTAGTATTAGTATTAGTATTAGTATTAGTATTAGTATTAGTATTAGTATTAGTATTAGTATTAGTATTAGTATTAGTATTAGTATTAGCATTAGCATTAGCATTAGCATTAGCATTAGCATTAGCATTAGCATTAGCATTAGCATTAGCATTAGCATTAGCATTAGCATTAGCATTATTATTATTATTATTATTATTATTATTATTATTATTATTATTATTATTATTATTATTATTATTATTATTATTATTATTATTAGTAGTAGTAGTAGTAGTAGTAGTAGTAGTAGTAGTAGTAGTAGTAATTTATTGACAAAGATTATCTTGTTACAAGGAGTGAGACATATTGCTAGTAGAATAGCAACATCTATTTTAAAAAAAATGTAGCTGTATCTTTTTAATTTAGAATTTAATTTGCGTTAGTTTTAGTTTGATACCTTGGCTTTGTATTAGATTCTCTGAACTGCCTGCATACGAATTTTAACGTATAATATTTAAAATCTATTATTATTGTTTAATATAATATTATTTAAAATTTGTTATTATTATTATTATTATTATTATTATTATTATTATTATTATTATTATTATTATTATTATTATTATTATTATTATTATTATTATTATTTTTATTTTTATTATGCATTTTAGCTATAAAAGTTGATTTGTTACGATGCCTGATTGGTTGGACATGATGTTGAATGTTGGTAATACAGTCTCTGCGCTTTTATAAATATGGAAGGACACACGTTTCATGAAAAGAACAAAAATTTGAACACTAGGCGCCTATATTCTGCCCCCCCCTCAAAATTTGGCATCCCAAACTACAGCCCAGTTAGCCTGTTGGTTAACACGCCCCTGGTGCTTCCCTTTATGGTGAAATAAAAAACCACATTTTACGAGCTTTTATAATAAAACGTCCTAATTTATTCTTTACACCAACATCGCGTGTCAGCGCGCGTGAATTGAACCGCGAATTCTGCTAAAATTTCCACGTCGTTTTTCATAATTTCTATTTTTTCATCTCACTCCGCGAGAATACCGCATTATCTTTCATGCCGCTGCGTGTCTGTGAAGCTGTGAATTTCATCTCTTTCAGCGCGAAAAACTGTTTTTCCTAGCAGCAGTTACTGCAGCAAGTCTATTGAACAATTTCAGAATAATCGATGAACGGTAATTACGAATATTTTCACTGTAAACGCCTCTCATTGGTTAAAATAGATGCTTCTTCACATAGATGGATGGATTTCGATTTGATACTTTCGTGCTGAATGAATTTAGCACAAGTGCAAGTTTCCCTTTTGGCCCGAGGGCCCGCAGCGTAGGCGAGGTAGCATGTTGTAATCAGTAGCGTCTTGACCAATAGGCTAACTAGGCTACAGCGTAGGGCGCCAAAGTTTGAGGTGCGTCACAGTTTAGAAAAATTCTCATTCCCCAAAAAATGTGTACTTTCATATTCATGTAAAGGGCGCGTTTTACAACACACCACAGACAGTTATTGTGCGCAGCGTTTATGTAAGTGCCACGCGATGAACAGGTGCAACGTATACGTATAACACAACAAGCAGTTGTGCAATCTATTTGAATATAACCACTATGCAATTCCATGTAATTACTAATGGCCAGGTAGAATCTAGGTTAATAGTGTTTCTAATACACCACAAGTAATTGTTTAATCTGCTCATTACATGAAAAACCAGAAATTCACAATAGAGATAGGCAGGACACAACTATTAGTCTAGAGCGTCGTAAAGTTTTGATACGCCCCTTGTTGCCATGCTGGTTTCAGTCATTCAACGTAATATTTTATTTCTATTTCAAACTGAAAACGAGCTGCCCGGTGACCACTGTAGCCAGCAATAGCAATGTAGTTCAGGAAGGCTTTCATTTTTTGAAGTATGTTTTAGTTTTTTTGTTAAATAATTTTAGTGTGTTTCTCCAGATTTCTAAAGCGTTTATTATTATTATTATTATTATTGTTGTTGTTGTTGTTGTTGTTGTTGTTATTGTTATTGTTATTGTTGTTGTTGTTATTATTATTGTAATTATTATTATTATTATTATTATCATCATTATCATTATCTCATTATTTTTATTATTATTACTATTATTATTATTATTATTATTATTATTATTATTATTATTATTATTATTATTATTATTATTATTATTATTATTATTATTATTATTATTATTATTATTATTATTATTTCTAACATTTTTTCTAACATTTTCAGTTGTCATGATATTTGATAATTGTATAACAATCTACAAATTATGAAAAACTAGTTTTGGGTAAAACTGCTTCGGTCAGTTCCTCTAAATTACTGCAGCGAACTGAACGACTACAACTATATTTACAAATCAAGTTAAATGATTAAATCAAGTTAATTAACTTTAATGGTTAAAGAAAGCAAATCACGTCCATTACTTATTATATTAAGCAGATAAACAAAAGTTACAATATGTAAGTAGTAAGATAGTCTTCAGCCATAGATCATGGAGTGTCAACACTCTATGGTTTGGTGCAATTTTGTGTTAAAGCAAGTCCAGACTCAATCTTAAACTGTAGGTCAAGACAATCTACTCTGTAAAATATTGAAAGGGAACATACTGTTTTGTTCAAAAATGATTTACGTGAAAGAATTGTCACCACACAAACACAATTTCGCGTTCGCGCCACTAGTTCTTCGCTGTTACATGCATTTCGCCATTCGCTACTAGCGCCTACACTTCGGGAATGCATTGCACAAAAAACTTGTGCTGTAGATCTCAGTTCAGATGTGTTAATTTGTGACGAACTGCACACGTTCGACAGCTCATGCGTGATCACAGCGGTAAATTTGAAATTTGAAGTTTTATCCTGAAACTTGCCTGGTTTTAGTACAACACACTGAATATTTTACAGTAACACTATACTTCAGTTTTCTCTTTCCCAAACACGTGCAACACGCTCCTGGAACATTTTTGCTGTTGAAAATTGGGTTAGTTTGTGATGTCATCAATAGTTGGGCTCGCCCGCCGTTAATTAAGATTCTAATCTGTTATCTAGTCATCAGAAACGCTTTTGCAGTATTAATTGTGTTAAAATGTATACTTTTTGTCGGACTTGAAAATTGGGTAGCAGATGAAAAATCATCCTGTCTTCCTTTAACTTCATGAAGCTGATCTGCGATTTCCAACTACCCATTCAAGGTCACTGATTATGCTAGTAAATATTGCATCTATATTGATTGTGTTCACAAATTGATTAACACTCCTATTTATAGTTTTTGAATTATAGCTGATATATGTTTTTAAATATTTAAAATTTAACGTTTGACATTTTATTAGTGTCAAAACACATTTCAGTTTTAAAATATTATGACAATGCAGATAAACAAACAATTATTAATACAACTAATATTATAAAACCTCTCCTATTAGTTATTAAAATGAAAGGTTTAATGACTAGTATTTAAAATAAATTGTCACTCATTAGGCCTCACTTTCAATGATACGATCATTGCGTAGTATAACGTTCATCATGAGCTAAAAACGCTTTTTCAACATAATCAATAAACACCTTAATTACTTCAAAATCGTTACTTTCCATCAAAAATAAAAATTAATGAGCATCGCTCATAAGGAACCATTCTCGTATAATTAGGTTGACGTGATTATATAATTTCTCTCTAAGTTCATTTTTATATGGGCATTTTATAACAAAGTTTTCGTCTTCGAGTTAAACAGAATGAGAATATACGATTCTCAGCTGGCATTTTTCTAGGTTTAACGTATCTTGTAAATAAACTTTGTCAAAGCTCACAGACATTTCAATTTCATTCAAATCTGTCTCGCATCTGGTAGACCGGTACGACGTCAGTTTCCCAGGTTTTATTCCCATACGCCATTCCTTGCAACCGTCTGAAGTACAACCAACCATTGATCAAGCCACTCACGGGAAAGACCGGATCTATGTAGTTTGACAGCAAAAACTATTTTAGCGCCGCCTCCTTAACGTTCTGCCCCTTTTCTCACGGTCGCCACCCACAACTGTACTGTTATGCATTTAAGTAAAACACGCCTTATTTGAATGCAGAACTGTTTTATTCCATTACTTAATTACTTAATTTTAAACAATTTTAAAATCACTTTAGTTAGTTCATGTATATTGTAACAGTGTAATCGTACTTGTTACTATATGTTTCAATTTGCTTATTCATTATTTTTTTTATTTTGTAATTTTATACTGTGTTGTAATTTAACTGTTTATACTACCATATTATATAGAGTTAATAATAATAATAATAATAATAATAATAATAATAATAATAATAATAATAATAATAATAATAATAATAATAATAATAATAATAATAATAATAATAATAATAATAATAATAATAAAAAAAATAATAATAATAATAATAATAATAATAATAACAACAATAACAATAACAATATTAATATTAACATATATTAGACAATAATAATCTTTATTTAACATAAGCTCAAAGAGCTTTTGCCGACTCTAAATAACAATTCTAACATAACACAACAGAGACTATTATTACCACGCGCCTGGTAGGGCAACAGTAGGTACCATTTTTCCCTCGACCCGGCCGCGAACTCGGAACTTCTCAGACAGAAAGCAGACGCGTTACTAGTACATTATACCGTCTGGTACTCACACTATATTCTACTCTTTCCTTCCACCTCACTTGACTTTCTCCTCCCTAAAGGCAAGCTACTCACACTATATTCTACTCTTTCCTTCCACCTCACTTGACTTTCTCCTCCCTAAAGGCAAGCTACTCACACTATATTCTACTCTTTCCATCCACCTCACTTGACTTTCTCCTCCCTAAAGGCAAGCTACTCACACTATATTCTACTCTTTCCTTCCACCTCACTTGACTTTCTCCTCCCTAAAGGCAAGCTACTCACACTATATTCTACTCTTTCCATCCACCTCACTTGACTTTCTCCTCCCTAAAGGCAAGCTCACATTCCGCAAGCTCATACCAGAACTTCCGCTCCTCGCAGTTAACAGGAAAGGTAGGGAGGTTTATTTGAAGCGGTGCGTTTCATCCCGGCAACGTATGAAAGCAAACATCAAAATCAGACAGGCTAATCCGACTGTAGGTAAAGCGGATTGTTGCTAATCTGTGGATCTTTACCAAACAGGCGCCAGAAAGAACGTATCCGATTTATAAAACAAGAGAAAAAATGCTCGCCTTGTCAGAAAACATCACGAGCAAGCGAAAACATCGTTCACAAATCTTGGAGGTTTAATTCAGAGATTCGTCTTCGCGGGTGCCGATTAAGAAAACTGTTGGCCCACGGGGTCGAGGCGACGTGTAAAACGGAACTTTGGCTGGATTTGGGGCGCCAAAATTGACGCGTTTTAACAATGAAACTCGACTTGTGTTGCCAGGCGAGGTGTAAATTGAAGAAAAGATGTTTCTGCGTGTTTCTTTTAAATTGCCAACTGGCATTCTCATCGACGGATTTGAACCGTAAACGAAACGAACACGCATTCAGATTTTCCAAGCAAAGAACTCTTGCTAGTAAAAGAACAGAGCACGTAGTTTTCTACGTCTCTGTCGTGGTTTTCACGTCCACCATGTTTGCTTGTTCTTCCAGGGCCTAGCAGTGGTTGTCATTTTGATAGGTACGGCATAGTTTGAATCCAATTAATTATCTTTTGTCTTTCTTTCTTCTGCACTGCCTCCTGCTAGAGGATGCAGCGCGGTCATGCGAAAGTTAACTGCTCGGCCATCTTGGCGTCCCTCGAGCCCCTGCAGGCTCCCAGGGGAGGACAATATATACATACATTTACATACACATAAAATTTTCCCACGTTAGTATAAAATACATTATACATACATTTAAAACAATAAAACTATAATAAAAAGCGCTCAAGAAAAGGAGAGGATGAAGTTAAAACTTTTTTATTCCTTCCCCTTTTAGATTTACTTCCATCTGGGTTCTATCACAAATTACTAATTACAAATCACAATTATAAATCTAAAATCTAAAATCACAAATCACAAATATAAATATAAATCACAAATTACAAATCACTAATTACAAATCACAAATCACAAATTACTAATCACAAATCACAAATTACTAATCACAAATCACAATTATAAATCTAAAATCACAAATTACAAACACAAACCCCAAAGTAAAAATCACAAATCACAATTATAAATCTAAAATCACAAAAAACAAATCATAAATCACAATTACAAATCACAAATCACAAATTACATTGTACAAAAAAACTACATCTAAAATCACATATCACACTAAAGGTTACACATTATATTAAAAGGTTTTCACAGTACTTTTTAAAATTCTTCACTAATTCACTCATAATTTTGGCAGCTGCCTGTCTAAACCATTTTTTGAATAAACTGACAGTTTTACTTTCTTTGATTTCTTTACCTATAGTTTAGCATCAAAAACTGATACACACATTGATGTCTCTCTTTTTCTTTTAAAAATATTTACAATTCTAAAACACAGTTAAAGGCAAATGCCTCTTGTGGAAAACTATAAACCATTAGTGAATAAAAATTAAAACTAAAAGCAATTACATCGATACATACAGTAGGTTCACAATACTACACATACGTACAATACAATAAGTAAAGTACATGTACATAAAAAACGTCGAAAGTACAAATACTGCAGCAATATACAAAAAATACTACAACAATACAGTATTACAGCAATACATTGGTTCATCTAACCGATTTAGTTATTTTAATTAACACTTGTAATAGTTATGTATATTTTATGTATCTAAAATGATTTCACGTCAGATTCACTTATAGACGCTGTTGCTACTATCTTATTAGTAATTAAATTTTAAGCAAATTTATTACAAAAACGTTAGCTGCTTTTTTTCCAACAGCTGAACGAAATAAAGAAATCATTTTTTGCATGGATAGAGTCGAGTTTCAGCAAATGTTCTACTTAAAGAATGGAATGAAAGCTTTTCAAGAACAGAAAGACTGGCGTACTTAGGTTCTACCCCAATTTAATCACAAACAGGTTGGGAAAATCTTATTTTGAATCAGAAAAGTAACAAGTTGTTCGTGCTATTTAGTTCAGAATGTTTTATTTCCAGTAGAAAGATACGCAACCAATCAAACAAATGCAGAAGCGAACAAGCAGACAAACAAAGAGACGAACAGACAAACAAGTGAACAAACAAATGAATGATTGAATGAACGAACGAACAAACGAACGAACGAATGAGCGAGTGAACGAACAAACGAACGAATAAAGAAACGAACGAGCGAGTGAGCGAATGAACGAACAAACAAACACACAAATTTCATACAAACATACACGAACAAATAATTCATCAATCAAACTAACAAATGACCAACAAACTTAACAGTCCACCAGTTTTTTCCTACCTGGTATAAAAATAGTAAAAATAGTAAAAAACGTACTTACTCGAACAGTTTAATTTTTTTTTACTTTTTCATTCCAACAGATTCAAAGTTTTGGTTTTCATATTCAGCCCTCCCTAATTGGACATATATACGTTTTCTGTGTCCATACGTCTTAAAGGAAAACCGTATGATTATTTAGACTCAATCTCATCTTAACTTACCGTCCAAAACATATTTTTTCTTGCCTATAAAAGTTAGCAGTTGTTTCTTATGTTTGAATAATTATCTTAGAAAGTTAATTAACGGCAACCGAACGCAGCTATAATCTACGTCAGAAACTAACCACAGTTTGTGCAATGGCAGGCATCTACCTTGCGCGTCAAGCACGTTTGCGTAAGTTTTACAGTACTGCTTAAACGCATGATGTCACGAAAATGGGTTCTACGTCATATGACGTAAGAAAATTACACTGCAGTTCACGGTACCGTCTTCTATTTGTCGGCCACGCGCATGTGACAAAAAGGCGACGTTGCCAATCTTAGTAGATTCTCTGAGTCGCGCGTAGCTTTGAAAGTTTGACGAAATTTGAGTATCTGAGGTAATTATTATTTAATCTAAGCTTTGATTTAAAAAAGCTATTGTAGTTCTCAATATTTTAGAGTATTCTTTATTTTGAACTTATTTTATTTACACAATCATCCAGATTTCCTTTAAATAATGCTTGGAACAGACTGTACAGTGCATACAGTCAAGCTAGAAGTCTGCATAAAATGTATTATTGTTGTCGTTGTTGCCATTGTTGTTGTTGTTGTTGCTGTTGAAATGAAACGGAATAAATACGGGGTGGAAGGGAATAAAGCTCGTCAATAGGTTGAGGTGGAGGGAGTGACTTTTGTAAAGCTATTATTAATATGGCGATTATTTAATTTTAAAACCTTTTTCTTCTCAGTTCGTGTTTTTATTTCAGCCATTTTGCATCCACAATTTGAACAAGAAACAGTTTGCATTGAAACGTTTGTGAACAAAATATCACTACCGTCACTAACCCGCCACAAACAGTTTAGTTTACTGCTAGAAATTATATTCATCCCAGCTTTTTCCCTTGGAAATTCATGCATTTTTATAAATGTGTTCAAACAAACAGTAATTGTTCAACTTTATCACACTCCTCATTTATTAAAAATGGGTTTCAATTAAGAAAATAAAAGAAAAATTCAATTACCATTATATATATATATATATATATATATATATAGATATAGTACATTATATATATATATATACTCCCATTAAAAGTACGCCCATTGACAACGACAAAATATGTTTAGATATGTTTTGTAGCAAATGGGAAACGTTATTACATTATACTATATTATTATATTAATTATATTACATTATATTATTTATTTAGGCACAATAGATAAAAAGTAAAAAAATCATATAAAGAATATAAAAAGCGTATAATACACACATTTCCTTATTGTTTGCATGAAGCTACTGAGATTTTTAAATTCGTATTCCAGTTAGGTCAAATAAAAAAATATTAAGTAACTTTTAAAACGGGTAAGCCATATTTTTGACCTATAATGTTAAGGTAATAATATAACAACAATTTTATGTGAATATAACATAATAAAATAATAATCGTACATGAATAATCTGTGGTGTCTAATAACGTTAAACTTAATTTATGTACTTTTTATACATTTATAATATTGTACACCGTAGTTTTACTATTATCTAAATTTAAAAGGCCCTAGAACGATTATAATTAAAAAAGTAAAACTAATTTAATTTCCATGTATTTATTCTGTTTTCAAACAATTAGGCATCGTATTACAGTATGTCCTTACTATCCTCTGCAACGTCTGTTTATATTACAACGTGCTGTTTTTGACTGCGCGCGCGCGCGTGCGTGCGTGCGTGTGTGTGTGTGTGTGTGTGTGTGTGTGTGTGCGTGTGTGTGTGTGTGCATGTGTGTATCTGTGTGTGTGTGTCTGTGTGTGTGTGTGTGTGTGTGTGCGTGCGTGTGTGTGTGTGTGTGTGTGTGTGTGTGTGTGTGTGTGTGTGTGTGTGTGTGTGTGTGTGTGTGTGTGTGTGTGTGTGTGTGTGTATACAAACATTGACTATATTTTTGACTATGACTGTACGTGAATATATAATTAACTCTTCAGTAGCGTCTGCCTATAAAAACTGATTACTATTTGTAGTTGTTGTTTCCGTGTCACAATAATATGAGATATTTTTTTTAATAAAACGATGCCATGTTTTTCCAAACTTAGACTAACTTCACATATATAGTTTAATAAAAGTGCATCAGTAATTTTAATTGTCCCAGTATGTATCCGCTTCTGAACTGCATGTAATCACTGAATGTCCACTGTACGCTCGTATAAGAGAGGAATGGTTTTGTATTCTTTCTGATTTCTGTCTTAACTTTCATTACAATTACGTCTCCTAATGAGCAGTTCGTGTTTTTAATGCGTTACCAAATGTAGAAGTTATTAAAATTATTGTCAGATTGGTCCACAAAATATTTTAAGGTGGGCCCCTGACTGAGATAACCCAGTGCAAGCCTGATTGACTGACTAACTGTAATACATGTAATATTAAGGTAATGTTAAGTTTGCAATATGTATGTTGCTCTGTGTGGGTTTTTTTACTCTAAAACTATTGTACTAGACACATGTGGTTTCTCCGTTCAGATGTACAATGTTTTAAAGTCGTTTTTATTTGTTTCTTGTAATGGCTTTGCTATGTGATTCAATAAAAAAAATTGTAAATATTATTAAATAACTTATATTTAATCAACGTATATAGGCAGTCTATCAAGATGTATTTTACTGTAGTTTATCCTCGGGGCAGTTTATTTTTGAAATTATTCAACAACAAAATCAGTTCTGCATAAGAAAATTTTGTCACGCATGAAGTTCATTGAAATTAGTTATTTATGCGTGGGCGTATGAACTTGGGAGCAGGGTTTATATTAGACCACGTTTTTTTTATATTTATTCTTTTGCAGTATTATTATTATTAGCATAAATAGCATAACAGCAACATAAATAAAAGAACCTGAAAAAAGACAGAAATTTTTTTCATATACTAGCGCATATTCGAATACGGTAAAAGTATACATTTTAAAACAATTAATGCTGCAAAAACGTTTCTGACAATTAAGCAATAGATTAAAAACTTAATTAACGGCAGGCAAGCCCATCTATTGAATACATCACAAACTAACATGATTTTTAACATCAAAAATATTCCGCGAGCTTGTTGCAAGAAATTTTCAAAAGCGAAAATTGAAGTACAGTGCTGCTGTAAGTGATTCAGTGTGTTGTACTGAAACTAGGCAAGTTCTAAGATAAAAATTCAAATTTTAAATTTACCACTGTGCTCACGCATGAGCCGTCGAACGTGTGTAGCTCGTCACAAACTAACACAAAAATATTCCACGAGCATGTTGCACGTGTTTGCGAAAGCGAGACATATCTGAACTGAGAGGTACAGCACCTATTTTTGTGCAATGCGTTTTCGAAGTACAAGTCCCGTCTAACTATCGAATGGTAAAATGCACGTAACACCTAAGAACTAGTGGCGCAAACGTGAAATTGTATTTCTGTGGTAATAATTCTTACATGTAAGTCATTTTTGAAAAAATAGTATGTTTCCTTTCAATATTTTAAAGAGTAGATTGTTTTGACCTACAGTTTAAGATTGGGTCCGGTTTTGCTTTATGAATAATTTTGTCTTAACCAGAGAATTATTTTACAAAATGCGCATTAATTGTTGATGTTTACGTTGGTTCTGCGTGTTACTTTTACGTCTTTATAAAATTCAATGTTAATTAGTTGAGCTGTGGCAAATCACATTAGTCACATTCAGCGTTATCCAGACTCATCGTATATAAAATTTAAGCTAAAATTGTAAATTCGACCGGACAATATAGCATTAGCACGAACAAATATACAAATAGACGCTTATTTATTACGGTAAAAATAATATAAACTAATAATAATGAAATCAGGATCAAATTATCATAAGTTGCCAAGATACACCAACAAACGTACAGTAAACATACAACAAACATTCGGCAAACATATAACAATCATACAGTAAATGTACAACAAACATACAGCAAACATATAACAATCATACAGTAAACACACAACAAACACACAGCAAACATATAACAAATATACAGTAAACGTACAACAAACATACAGCAAAAATATAACAATCATACAGTAAACACACAACAAACACACAGCAAACATATAACTAATATACAGTAAACGTACAACAAACATACAGTAAACATACAACAAACATACAGCAAACATACAACAAACATACAGCAAACATATAACAGTCATACTCATACAGTAAACGTACAACAAACATACAGTAAACATATAACAATCATACAGTAAACACACAACAAACATACAACAAACATATAACAAACATACAGTAAACGTACAACAAACATACAGAAAACATATAACAATCATACAGTAAACATACAACAAATATAGAAACTCCCACAAAATTTTCATTTTGAAAGGACTGGATTTAGCCCGAAGACGGCAGACGCGGGCTCTAAACACGGAAATTATAATTAACATGGCAAATGAAAGAGTGGACTAAAAGTCATCATAAATTTCATTTCTTTCAAAAAACAATTTAGTTTATGAAAACACACTTATTTTCTCAGTTTTATTATTTTCACGAAATTTCAGTCGGTCGCAATGTTTCAGGCTATCACTGTAAATTGTCTTCAGGAAAAAAGAAAAAAGGACAAAAAATACGAAAAATGTTTTTTAAATACTATTTTTTCGATTGTGTAACAATTACAGGATCAATAATTATGTAATAGCAGATTACCCACATGACAAAAAAGAAACTAGAGAAATAAAACGAAAAAAAAACACGAATAGCACAGTAACTGGAAAGCTGCAGAATGCTTCTTCATTCTTTTTCGTCTGACTTGAAGATAATTCGAAGTTATTCACAGAAACGCAGCATCTCTTCTTTACTCATTTCATTATTTTTGCAAAAGCAAACCAATTAATGCTAGTGTGCTTTTAAAGTCATGCTTCTAAATAAACTTATTTTTTACTACAGCGCATAGGCCTAAATGGCATAAATACATTGTTATTTGGATCATTTTGGGTTGTAACAAAAGTTCGCGGCTTCATGTTGCTTATGAATTTATTTCAGACGTGTAAGACATTAACTTCCTGTTTACTCATCACAGCTGAGCTGAACACAGGTCACACATGACAAAACTAGAGATTTTCTAAAATAACTTTTGCAACAAAAAGGTAAACTTAATTACTGTATTATGGTATCATTTCTTTGTCTTTCTGTTTTTTATATCATCCCAATATATGAGCTTCATTCATTCTATCATTCCACTCTGAAAATGTTTTTCTTTATCGCCTGATTTACCTCATAATTTTCAGTTTATATTCGTTGTTTTTTTAGTTTTACAGGGTGGGACAATCTAACAAGCCCTGCTTTTTGATTTCCCGCATAGCATTTACATTTATATATATTGGCATACGTAGTGTTAAGTTTTCCTTGTTCAGAAACAGTAAAAAAGTCAATTGTATCCTGTTCATTGTAGGCCATTTCACTGTATTTTTGTAAACAAAATTGTTATAAATGTGTTACGTGAAACAAACGTCTTGCGACTTATTTGCCATTACATTGGAAGTTTTATTGCGAAACTTAAGCTATGTTTAAAAACATTTATTTTCAACAGTATTGTAGAGCTAATTGCGCTTTCACGTGGGTCTAAAGTCATAAGTACATTTTGTGAACTACATTAAGTTTAAATATCCCGATTAGTGCAGCTTCTCGTGAAACTGAAAGTCCTGGGTTCGAGTCCCAGTGGAGTACAAAATTTCTCAGATTTTCTAATTTAGTGCTGCTTATGGGTGTACATAATTTATTTAAGCGTAGGCTTATTTGACAATTGGCGCAAGGAATTACATTGACTGATATGCACCTTGAATTTTCTGCAGGTACATATATTAATAGCTTCAACATCTGGCCAAAAATTTCTAAGCTGTAATAATCCTGTCATCAAGGAAAACTTACCGCCCTGATTTTGTTATAACCATTTCCGTTCCATGTTTGTGAAACGACTCCCACAGTTCTTTTGACTCCAACTCCACAACTGGATCGTCCACAACATCTCCAGGTTCCCTCCCATCTTCACCAACGAAGAAAGGAGGCGCCAACCGCCCCGTTTGAGTCGGCAACGTACTGGGAAGACGAGGTGGCGACAACGGGGGACGCGGAGGAAGGAGGGGAAGAGGCACGTTTATTCCGGGAGGTCGAGAGAAGAGCAGTGGGCTGAAGGGAATCCCGTGTGGAGGCAGGAATGATGGATGAGGTAGAGGATCTTCATCAGGACTTCGCATTGAAGTGAAGGACAAGTTGTTATGCAGCATCAACACTTGGCTTCAGGATTTAGTTATCAGATAACTGATTCTTCAACTTCTTTTTTTCCTGTCAGAAATCATCACTTCCAAAACTTTACAACAGAAGCGTAAGATTTCCACGGAATATCAATTTTATGCAGATGTTTTTCAATGTCGACAATTGCAGCACCAACAACATCAAGCAACAATTTGGCAAACAGTAACATCCATTTTGTCTTTTTTTGCCTCAAATCATGCTTCGAATTAACACATGTGATCCACACGTTAAATGGTGACCGAAATTCTCGGTTTCCTCTTCAGAACAAAATTCAGTCTAATGAACAGTATGTCCGCTCTACAGATAAGCAAGGACGCGATTTTAATCCGTGGATTATTCGGGAAGATTAGGACCAATTGTCTTGTTAGAACCTTCAAGTTTGTGACACTAATTTGTCGTCTTGGATCCGGTATTTACCTTCTGTTGATTAATGTAAATTCATTTCCTGCGGCGTACTTTCATCTGATAAAATAAAGACAATAAAAATAATCGAATTCTAGTTTTAAAACTGTTGCAAAGTTTTAAGTACTTTCCTTCGTTAGAGTTTTATCACCTGCTGATTTATTTATATAATTTTTATTCGTACTTGTGGTACAATCGCATCAAATAAACAAACAGATAAACAAGCAAAATAACATTAATTAACAATATTAGTAAGCAATGTGAATATATACAATTAAGAGAGAGTAAGATATGTTAGTATGGCGTACAACTCATTCGTGCCAAAAAATCAAAACAATTACGTTCTAGAGACCATATAACTTCTTTAGTGAAATTTACAGTCTGTATTTGTTCATCGATTCTTACATCTAATGTACAAGAAAAAACTTTAGAAAGAAAATTTTCATTCGTGTAAAGAGTTTTGTACTCGTTACAAATAGATAACAAATTATAACCCATTATAGAAGAGGCATGAAATCGAGATTTATGTGCAAAGAAATCGGCTATATGATTTTCACTATATAAGCAACTATGGTAAAATTTAGCAAATCGTTTCTGAAACTGTTTAAGTGGCGGAACAATATCACATATAAAAGGAGGACAGATTTGTATTCGATACTTTTTTGTTGCAAAAGTTAATTTAGAAGATCTCTAGTTTTGCAATGTTCAGCTCAGCTGTGAATAGAGATGTATGTGTACACAGTAAGTTAAATGCCCTACACGTTTGTAATAAATTCATAAGCAACATCGAGCTGCGAAATTTTGTTACATCGAAATTATAATGCATTTATGCCAATGAATTATGTATTACAATGTATTTATGGCAATGTATTATGTATTACAATGTATTTATGGCAATGCATTATGTACAACAATGTATTTAGGCCGATACGCTGTAGTAAAAAATTTGTTTTATTAGAAACATGGTTTTAAAAACATACTATGATTAATTGGTTTGCTTTTGCGAAAAAATTAATGAAATTACTAAAGAAGAGATGCTGCGTGTTTCTGTGAACAACTTAGAATTATTTTCAAGTCAGACGAGAAAGAATGAAAAACATTTAAAATTGTTTCCAATTATCTAATTCTGTAGCATTCTTGTTACTGTGTTATTCGTGTGTTTCGTTTCACTTCTTGCATATTTTTGTGATGTGCGTAATCTGCTGTTACTTCATTAATTAAATGAACACAGATTATACATTGCAAAATTACAGATTTTCTAAATTAACTTTTGCAACAAAACAATTTTGAATACAAATCTGTCCTCCTTTTATATGTGATATTGTTCCTCCGCTTAAACAACTATAAAAACGATTTGTTAAATTTTACCATAGTTGCTTATATAGTGAAAATTATATAGCCAAATTATTTACACATAATTCTCGATTTCATGCCTGTTCTATAATGGGTTATAGAAGTTTTTTCTTGCACATTATATGTAAGAAGCGATGAACAAACACAGACTGTAAATGTTTCATTAAACAAGTTATATTGTCTCTAGAACACAATTGTTTTGATTTTTTTGATTTACGATAGAAATGAATTGTACGCCATAGTAACATATCTTAACTCTCACTTAATTGTATACCTATATTCACATTGCTTATTAATCTTGTTATATAATGTTATTTTGCTTGTTGATCTGTTTGTTTATTTGATGTGATTGTACCACAAGTACGAAAAAAATGATATAAATAAATCAGCAGGTGATAAAATTCTAACGAATTGTTTGCGATCAAAACTATTTTTTCTACCTCTTTCTTTAAGTTCTTAAGGTTAGTCTAAATTTAATTACTTATGCATAGAGTTACGTTCATTTACGATAATTATGCAAACCTTGAAAACAGTCAAAGTAAAATTCAGCTGAAATTAGTTTAAAAATTCTTAAAAATTATGCAAAAGCTTTAGAAAAACAAAATATACGGCTATATAAGACTGTAACAAATATTTGCATTTCAATGAAAACACTTGCAAAAATTCTTGATTAATTTTTACATACATACAATGTTGCTGACACCAATCAAATCAAATCAAAGCGAAGTTTCTATATTAAATGTTTCAAAATAAATATTACATGTAAAATAAAAAAAATTACAGTAAAGAGCCATAGTTAGTTAAAGCGATAATAGGCTACATATGATACTATCGTCTTACCTTTAATATTGTAGGACAGGTATTTCTTGCACATGAATAACATCGAATAATATCTATACCTTTATTAGCTTTTGTAAATCTAACAACTGAAGTTATACTACATTTCACGACCTACATACCTGTAGGCCCAGTTTACAGCCTCCGAAGCTCATTTAAATCTACCTGCTGATCGCGAGAGAAAAAAGTTCCTCCCCGCGTGTGGAAAACCCTCACGCCCATCACGAGCTTGCGCACAAACAAACAAACTCGGTACGTTTTCTCCATGCTCCACGTCCATCATTCACGGAAGATTACGGGAGAAATAACTCCGTCAAACACTGTAAATTTCTGGGTGACACGTACAGATGTAACAGCAGTTTAGGCAATACAGAAAGAGTTAAATAATGTGAATTGTGACGTCACTTGTTTATTAAATGGCGGCGGTTATATGCAGCTGTACTGCGCGTTTGATAAGTAACATGCAGATGCGAGGTTTGAAAATGACAAGACAAATTAAAAATGACAACTGGCACAGAACGAGACATTATATAATTCACCTTAGTCCGTCGCAGGTTGCGAGTTTGCTAATAATAATTGCTTAATCAACTTGTGTGCATCATTCTAGCACGCTCAGGTGATAACAAGATGGCTAGCTAGGACAACGGCAATAATTCTTAATAAGAAACATTGAAGCGATTAAGAAGAAAAGCTAAAAAATCACGAAATAATTAACAAAAGAAAAAAAACGTTGTCACCATTGCGAATTGTTTAAGGTAAAAGAAAAGCACAAAAGATAACAGGCCTAGCACCATTGTCACGAAAAGAACATAAGAGAGACATGCACAGAAAGCACAAACTATCACGTAATAAGATATTAGAAATAACACTAGATAGGGGGACAGAAAGGCAAAAAAATGATCTGCTTTTGTTCATTTTTCTCTTTTTTCGTTGCACCTGATGATACTAGTTACGTAATTCTTACTGCGTTTTTGTCCTGATAGAAGGCTCTGTATAATTAAAATACCAATTTTACAAGCACATAAAGACTTCTACACTTCCTGCTTTTATATACATACATCGACAATTTTAACACGAAATTCATCAAAAATAAGCTTGCACTCCTCCTGGAGCCAACATTAAACCCACGAACACACAATATTAAACAAACACGCACTAATAACAAATACGGCAACAATTCTATCACTAAACAAGGAGTTCAACTTTGGAATGCCCTGCCATCAAATTTAAAACAAATCAAGTCTTTCTACGAGTTCAAATGAAAATTAAAATACATACATTAAATCGTTTTGAATACCCCGCATACGTTAATAATAATATATCTTTTCATCCGTAAATCTTATTTGCCCACGTCCATTTTAGATTGTATGTATATATTGTATATAATATAATTTGCGTGTAACATTGTAATGTATATTTTGTTTTAAATTTTTGGCACGGTAATTTTTTTTGTTTGCGCTGGACGCATTTGCCTTTAACAGTTGTGTGAATTTTTTTTCTCATACTGCGATGTGCTTATAAGCTTTTATGCTTACGAATATCGATTTTTTTAGTGCCATATAGTTTATATATATATATATTGAGTTTGTCCTTAACGAAGCGCCCGCTGTATTTTGTTTTTAAAGAAGGCACCATTTTGTTTTTGTCCTTAAAAAAGGTCCTACTGTATTTTGTCCTTAAAGAAGGGCCAGCTGTATATTGTTTTTAAAGAAGGCACCATTTCGTTTTTGTCCTTAAAGAAGCTCCTACTGTATTTTGTCCTTAAAGAAAGCCCAGTTCTATTTCGTGTTTAAAGAAGGAACAATTTCGTTTTCGTCTTTAAAGAAGCTCCTACTGTATTTTGTCCGTGAAGAAAGCCCAGTTGTATTTCGTCTTTAAAGGAGGAACCATTTTGTTTTTGTCCTTAAAGAATGTCCAGCTGTATTTTGTCCTTGAAGAAGGCTCGACAGAATTTTCCCTTAAAGACGGTCCTACTGTACTTTATTTAATTCATTTTTATTTTTTATTCAATACATAATGTTACTTGTGTACGTCTACGTGGAAACATTATTAAAAAACATTGTAAGAAGGCATAGCCGTCTTGTATAAAAGCGTAAAGTATTTTTTTCATTTTCTAATAAACAAGTCGAAAAGACTTGAAACTGAATTGAAAGGATAAAATAACGAGAAAATTAAGTCATTTTAGTCTTGACTGTTTCTTAAATTATTTCGGTCTGCATTTTATGTTGAATTTCTCGCTTATTACCAGTAATACACCACCACCGTCATCATCACTACCACCATATTTACCATAATTATCATTGTCATCATCACCGTTTTAATCGTCATCGTTGTCGATGTTATCACCTTCATGATCATCGTCATCGTCATCGACATGAAAAATCACCATCATCATTGTCGACATCGCCATTACCACCACTACCGTGACCACCACCACTACCACGCACCCCACCAGTTAATGTATTATTAGTATGTATTATACGTATTATATTGATGTCCGAAAAATTTGAAAAAGAGATAGAAAAGGGAGGACTATCTGAGCGAACTGAAAAACAAAACAAAAATATTTGTTAGTCTGATTAAAATGCATAATGTGACCAGTGTATTCGTGGACTATGGCGATTACAGTTTATTGATTTTTCAAATTTCTCTTATGCGGTTTGCATGTAGATCTTGCTATATTAGAGTACAGGACGACGTAGCTCATTGGTAGTGTGCCCGCCTCCCACCCGGGAGGTCGCGGGTTCAACCAGGCCCTATTTCAAGGGGGGGGGAAGTGGGGATACTTCCCTGGGGCTTCACCCTCCAGGGGGGCCTCGGCTTTTTTCCTTTATGCGAACATACTGCCTCTTCTCTCTCTCTCTCTCTCTCTCTCTCTCTCTCTCTCTCTCTCTCTCTCTCTCTCTCTCTCTCTCTCTCTCTCTCTCTCTCTCCCTCTCTTGCCGCACGAGCGCCGTATGCCTTGTGCCGCTCGGTGCCGATGTTCAGCTGTTTTCAATTTCGGAATTTCTAACACCGGCTTGTACGGAAGTGAGAGTACGGCATTACATATTGCAAAGATGTTGTTTTTGATTTGACTATTTGACAAGTATTAAGGACTGGTCTTGAGAATAAAGCAGTTTTTCTTTCAATTGTTCTCTCCTTTAACAACTGTATAACTCCATATTTTCTCTTCGAAAATGCTCCTCCGGCGTTCTAGCAGTTCAAAAATTTTCTGGGCGCCAACCATGGTGTCCCCCCGAGGGGGCCTCACACACCCCACTTCCCCGGGCCTCGCTTAGGCTGAAATAGGCCCTGGGTTCAACACCCGGCCGAGTCATACCAAAGACTTAAAAAATGGTCCCGCATGTTTTTCGACCAAAGCACGCGGGTTTTTCGAAGTAAAATGCGGGTAATAATAATCGGGACCACCTTGAAAATAAGTAGTGAGGTACTTAAGGTGTTATCCTTGGACTATGTCCTGAACGAATTTAATTGAAATTAGAGAAAGCTTACATAAACGTCCTATTTCTTGCAATTATAAAAATGCAAGTGATCCTAGTTTCTCCCTAGAAATTCCTACAATACCTACAAGTGATTATATGTAGTATGTATAACAGCGTAAATGTTTTAATCTAATTAATCCTACATGAAATTGTCTTGCAGTTGCTATACTGACGTATCTTAACTTCACCTAACATCAGCGGCGGATTATGATTTTATGGGCCTTAGGCTTGAGCTTGGAACGGGCCTTTTAAATGTTGCTACACTGCTGAGCTGACGTGTTTTTGTGGAGCTCTCGTCGTTTGTAAGTTTGTTTAATTTTGTGAGTTTTTGCCCACCGATTGTGATAAAATGGACTTTTCAGAAATTATAAATGACTTTGCCCTTAGAAAAATTCGGAAACTGAAATTTTGAACTTAAACTGTGTAAACGTGAATTGTGTAAACTTAAATTGTGTAAACTTGAATTGTGTAAACTTAAATTGTGTAAACTTGATTTGTGTAAACCCGATTTGAAATATAGTGACTGACTTTTGAAAAAAAGAGCCCCTTGCTCTTTTGTCAATTTATTTATTTTTTACAAAAAAAATTTTTTTCGTTTTATTTTGCCGGGCCCCTTTTGATCCCGGGCCTTAGGCTTCAGCCTATTCAGCCTATAGGGCTATCCGCTACAGCCTAACATCGACATTATGAACTAATAGCCACCGCCCAAATGCAGCATGCATGGCTTGTTGGCCAATGACAGCTTTATCAGCCAACCCCCGCCCTTACACGTGTGAGTGGGTCCAAATGCGAGCAATGGACTAACCACGAATGTAAGGGGGTTGGAAACAAGTGTTTGAACACATGATTTGACTTTTTAAAGATAAGAAAGTTTAAATACTAACAACAATGTCCACACACTGACACTGGAGGTCCATTAGTGATAGTCAAGGCCTAGGCGCTGGCTAATGACGTTGCTATTAGAAGAAGACTAATTTCTTAAGTTGCTAATTATCGGTAAAAATTATCAACTAGTTTTAGGACTATTATTGTGGGTTCATGTGTCTAATTAAACATTTAAAATGCAGTCACGATTTGCTTGGTAGGGTAGTGTATTATCAGTATGTATTGTTACGTACATACGTAACAATATACGTAGGGATAGGGATACGGATACGTATAGGGGATACATACAGGGATAGGGATACGTGGGGATATACTTACGGATATACGTAATACGTAGGGATATGTGCAAATTAGAGTTTGCGTCACAGGATCCGAACCCAGGACAGACACATTATTGGTCAGACACGATAAGACTAACTTTGCATTTCACTCTAAACTAAATCAAATAAAGCAAAGCTTGTGTTTTTATTAAACCTATATTCATTGTACTAATGCACAGGAATTGTTGTACATTTAGTGCTTGTTGATGTTGGACTTTAAGCATACGATGACCATCCATTGAAAATATGATCCAAAGGCTAACCGGAAGACTTCCACATCGCCATCTTGGAGATTCATGTTTTCCTGCAGATTCCACGTACTGCGCCCAGCAATTTGTCATGTGATGAAATATGATAAAAATGTATTATGTGTTATATTGTTAACATTGAATTACAAAGTTCTCCACAGTTCTTTCAACTACAGAACTACGTTAATATTTAGAAGAAATTAAAATAAAATTCCTATTGCTGCTGCGACAACAACAATAACAACAACAACATAACAACAACTGCTACTACTACTAGTACTACTACTACTGCTGCTGCTACTGCTACTACTACTAGTACTACTACTACTGCTGCTGCTGCTGCGGCTGCTGCTGCTGCTGCTGCTACTGCTACTACTACTAGTACTACTACTACTGCTGCTGCTGCTGCGGCTGCTGCTGCTGCTGCTGCGGCTGCTGCTGCTGCTGCTACTACTACTACTACTACTACTACTACTACTACTACTACTACTACTACTACTACTACTACTACTACTACTACTACTACTACTACTACTACTACTACTACTATTACTACTACTACTACTACTGCTGCTGCTGCTGCTACTACTGCTATTACCACGACTACTACCACCACTCAATTATTGCAAAACGAGTGGTTCAATGACTGAAAACATATAGCGCAGGCTTACAGCATAATTAGGCCTATATAGGGCCGGTGACAACATGTACAGCTAGGCCTAAAGGAATTTTTACTCGCGAATGTATTGCACACGTGCTATGTTACTTAGACTATACAGACCTATTATAATTTGCCAACTATAATGATTCATAATGGGAATTAACGATAAAAGAACAACCATGTATGTGTAGTGTACATGCACTCTATAGTTATAAGCAGTAGGTCCTAGCTAGGCATCTAAATGGACGACACTTAAGTTTTCATTGATCATCTTTTTGTAAAATTACTAACAATTTCTTTAGTTCTAATAAAAATGTTGCACACGTGTACACCTAACTACGCAGTTACGTGAAACTTGCAAAATATTACGTGTTTTTTTGCATTTTATAGAATTTTTCGAATTAAAATAGGCCAGGATATTCTAATGACGCTATAAAATCCACGTTTAGAGGACAGATCTATTGCTGTCTTTTCAACTTTCTTTATTACGGGGCTATTCGTTCATTGTTCCTGTTCTTGTCACTATTATGAGTTGTCTTAATAATATTTTTTAACTTTGTAATAATTCAAGTTTTTTCTGCAGCAATTTTACGCAATACTTACTGCATGCCTAGTACAAGAACAGAGCTAAACACGCGTGCAATACCGCACTGAACAATTTTATTGTTAAACTGCGCGTGCGCGTAACAAAATAAACAGCCCAGTGATCGTATAAATGCGCCTGCGCGCTGCAGTCAACCAAATAACTAAAGTCCTGAAGGTAATGACTCACACAAAGCGTCGGTGGTATAACGGTCAGCATAGCTGCCTTCCAAGCAGTTGATCCGGGTTCGACTCCCGGCCGACGCATTTTTAATTATGCTTTTGTGAATATTGAATAAAGACTCGAAATACAGAATTGTTTCAGAATACAGAATACAGATTGTTTCAAGTTTGATCTTCAGAAATTAACGATGTAATTTTCATTCAACAATTCAGGCAAAAATTAACCAAACTTGATAGGCTTGATGTGTCATTAAATATGGGTTCGTAAGTTCTTTGTTAATCAGTACACATAGCAGGTAATTTTTGTATGATCATATGATGCTACTGATCATGCTCAATCTGAAGTCTTGATACATTCCTAATAAGGTAAACATAGTCACATAACCCACACTTCACTTAAAGCAAAACCGGACTCAATGTTAAACTGTAAGTCAAAACAATCTACTCTTTAAAATATTGAAACGAGACATACTATTTTTTCCAAAAAAGATTTGCGTGGAAGAATTACTGCCATCCAAACACAATTTCGCATTTGTGCCACTAGTTCTTTACTGTTACGTGCATTTCGCCTTTCGCTAGTTAGACGAGCACTAGTTCCTGCATTTGGGAAACGCATTGCACAAAAACAGGTACTGTACCTCTCAGTTCAGTTGTGTTAGTTTGTTACGAATTACACACGTTTGATAGCTTGTGCGTGAGCACGGTGGTAAATTTGAGATTTGAATTTTTATCATAAAACTTGCCTAGTTTTAGTACGACACACTGAAAATCTTACAGTAGCACTGTACTTCAATTTTTGCGCGCGAGATATTTTTGATGTTGAAAATTATGTTAATTTGTGATGTCAGCAATAGTTGGACTCACCCGCCGTCAATTTTTTACCTAATATTTAATTATAAGAAATGCTTTTGCAGTATTAATTGTGTTAAAATGTATAATTTTTATCAGACTTGAAAATGGGGTAGTATGTGAAAAATCATCTTATCTTCCTTAAAATGTACTTTCATTTTTTAAAGGAAACAACATTTTGGCATGAAAAATGATCCTGTCTGCCTTAAAATCTACCTTCATTTTTGAAGGAGACAACTTTTTAGCATACCTGATTCAGTAATTAAGCTGACATTATACCTCAAGTATTTATAGCAGCTTTGACATAAAGTACAAATTATAATTCAGTAACAAGTAAAGCAGCAAAAACCAGGAAGATGCATGTTTACTGATGACAAAGTTTTATATCCTTTCGACATTTAGTAATACAGGAAGTGATTTAAACAGGAAAGTGAACTGTGTCTGCATTTATGTGCCTTGCACGACATAACAAAGTGGATTTCCGCCATGAGTTGATCCTAATTCTCTATTTCGTGGTTTTGAAAAATTGCGCAGCTTATAGCATTTATGAATTATACGAACCAGCAGATATGTTGTCAGTGTGCGATCCAATTATACTGCGATATAATTCTGTCATTTTTTGCAATGTTTGATTGCCGCTCGCCATGATTTGCACGGTCGTGGAGCCGTTTTTCTAACCACCCCGTGTTCCGTTATTGACAAAATGTCATCCAGACATCCTGTCTTCCTTTAATTGTAGGGACTGCTTGACTGCCCAGAGAATTAACAGAACTAACTTAGTTTTTAGTTATGTAAATAACTACACTGTACCAGCAGATTCATAGTTTCTGTTACAATTTCTTTAGATGACTTTAGGCATTTATTTTATCCAATTGTTTTCAGCTAATCTCCTCTGACCATCGTTCTGGACGAACAGAAGAAGGCAATGCAATAAATTCTAAAAGGTTCACAATTTAAATTGTAACGAACAACAAACAAGCAAGTATCTTCCCAAGGAAGCTGATGCAAAGGCCGCAATGTTGTACATAAATTTGCATGTTAGGATTGTGATGTGTGCTATGTGGTCAGACTAGTTGACACATGAAACTTCGAACAACAGAATACTGATGTAAGACAATGCATGAAATTGCGCATAGATGTATGCGAAGTCGTCAAGCAGAAACCTTGCCCAAAGTCAGAAATACTTTTACGATTTTGCGATATATGCATAGAAGTATAGATGCCATCCGCAGTTTAGATTACAGTACACACCAATGGAGAATAACTGGTTAAATGTGACAGATGGTTATTAGAAGTTTGAAAAAGCTGAAATTTCAAGACTACTGTTAACTTGCATTTGTCCTTAAACACTTTTAATTGTATCGTTTCGCCATCGTGCATAATTGAAGCAGAGATTCTTGACCTTTCACGAATAATTTCTCAGCACGCCGTTTTTTTCAGACTTTGTGCTTCATTATTCATGAATAGCTTTCACGTTTGTTGCTGATGTTACAACAAAGTTTGCTCAAATGTCATTTTTTTTAATAATCCATTGTTGCGCTTTTTAGCCTTTATATGTTGGCAATTAGATGTGGTACATTATTTAATGTTTGTGTCTCGCAATAATTATGACTACCTGTTCTGATAAATCATGATCGTGCTGCCGCATTATTGGCAATCCGCACAGACAGAATTTAATAAGCTCTATTAAAGACCTAAAGAGTGAATGCTTTAATAAGAATTTATCAAAAATTTATACCACGTTTTGTTATTGCTGCGTGCGGGCGCCAAGCTGGCGCCAACCGCATCGAATTCCGTGCGTCAAAGAGATGCCGACAATGCTCTGACCAATTCCGTAGTAGCGTAAAATCGAAGTGATAGTGAGCGCAACTAAGCCACGTCCAAAGCCATGCCAGGTATGATCGATCGGGTTGATGAGCTAGCGAATGCGATAAACCGACAATGCAGAAACTGCCCCGGAGTTCTTTACCTGCCACCGATCAACAAATATTAGTTCATTGATGTGACATGATCTCTTTTTCTCTCCGATCCAGATGCACAGCTGACTGAATTAACCCCAAAAAACGTGATGCTGTGCGATTAAATTAAGTAAACTAAACATGTTCGTGCGTGCGGTTGTGCGAAAAGAGCAAGCTTGCCTTTATTCACCTGCAACCAATAAGATAAAAGAGATGTTGTTTACACACAACAAATACTCTATCTATTATAATCTTCTTAAGCAGAGCCCAAAGCCGCGACACGGCCTGAGCAGACGTCCAAACAGAAAGTAATTAACGTTAGTGCAAAACTGTTTTAATCCGACACTCACGTCAGCAGAGCAGTTTAAAATGGATTCCTGCAAATAGAAGAACTTTATTAATTAAAAAGTCAATTAACAGAATCCCTATATTGTAATACAAGTACTGTGAGTCCTATGAATCTTTATTACAAAAATACAAGAGTGGAAGCCACCAACACCAAATGCATAACAAGTTATAATAAGCTACAATGATTATAGCTACGTATGCATAGGAATGGTTAGACTACATTGTGAATGCTGCTTTAGTCAAAAATAACAAAACCCAATTATGAAAAATATAAGTTTGCAAATATGGGAAACCACAAAGGCCATATTCACAGTTACACAAATATAATAAACTTGGTATGTATGTGCAAAATGTAGCCATAGAACAGTTATGTTTATTCCCATAAATTTTAATTGGTATTTCATTTCAAATACGTATTTTATGATGTAAAGTAAACACTTAAATAATAATTTGTAAATTAAAAATACACAACGCCATACTAAATTAAAGGTTCAAAATGTATTAAGCCGCATGCTTTTGTACTGCTTTAATCCAAATGACTGTATGAAAAAGTTTTTATTCTGAAAATTACATTATGCTCACAGAAAGAATCTCAATTATTATTTGCAACCAGCAAAAGTGCAACTTTCCGGTCAAAGCTAGAGCCAAAATATATTGGACATTAAGAATGTGTTACAAAAAAAAACACGAGTTGTTGCCCGCCCAAAGGCAAAAGAATAATAAACTAGCAAAGGCCCCGCAAAAAATTTTGCGGATAAATACACTTATAATCAATAATACGTGAATATTCTACATAGTCCTCATTTATAAGGCAAAGCCAGTAGCAGCTTTTACTGAATTAAAGTTATAAGGTTGTAAGCAGAGTATAATGGATGACTTTGCGTCAGCAGTTTATGTGATATACATACGCTGTGTTGGACACAGTAACAGATATTACATGCACTTTTGCTCAAAAATTGTTCCAGTGACAGAAATTCTATTGTCCTAACACTTACTATAAGCCTGAGATTTTATACTGATGGCATAGCTTAAATTGGTAAGTAAATGATGCAACTAATAGTTAAACTGACAAATAGCAATTCATTGTGATATTTTAATGGCAATTTTAAGATGAATAAATGCGAAATGAACTAGAAATTCTTATCTCTACAGCAGTGGTTTTCACAGTAGCTACTCCTGGAATGCCAAAAAAGATTAGAGGTGTTTAATCCGAATTTTAAATCCTATTTAAGAAGTCAGTGGTCAGACAGAAGGATTAAGGCGCGACGAGCCGACAGTGCTATCAAACACAATGGGACGGGCAAACATGACAGCTTAAAAATTCCTAAAGCAGGAAGGATAAGGTCAAGTTGGACAAATAAAAAGCGGATTTGTGATCTCGTGCACGAGTGCCATGTTGGTTTTTATAATCCTGCATTAATCAAAATGACATAAATGCAATCAAAAGGCAAATTTACTTACAAACTGAAAATTGTTTTATTAATCATTTTTTCTTACCAAATTTTACAGCGTTTTTTTGTTGAGGCATTTGTTTTCTTACAGATTTATTATTAGATATGTGCAGCATTAAAAATCAATAAATTAGCAATTACTGCCATGCATAAACAACATCACAAAATACACTCTACTTGATATCAGAATTGTATCACCAATTAATGCAAAAAAGACACCGAACTTCTCAGTAATAAATGACAATGGTTATCGCATTAACAACGTACATGGATGTGCCCGAGTTTCTGCTTACATAACTATTGTAGTAACTTAATTTAATAGACCAGCTAACAATTTCATAGTAAATTTTTCACTGAGTTATTAAACAGCTACAACGATGTAAGCAGAAAAGATTACTTACTGACTTTTCCTAAAATTTACCAAGACATGAATGTAACTTAATTTAATGGACCAGTTAACAATTTCACGGTAAATTTTTCACTGAGTTATTAAACAGTTACAACAATGTAAGCAGAAAAGATTACTTACTGACCTTTCCTAAAATTTACCAAGACATGAATGTAACTTAATTTAATAGACCAGCTAACAATTTCATAGTAAATTTTTCACTGAGTTATTAAACAGCTACAACGATGTAAGCAGAAAAGATTACTTACTGACTTTTCCTAAAATTTACCAAGACATGAATGTAACTTAATTTAATGGACCAGTTAACAATTTCACGGTAAATTTTTCACTGAGATATTAAACAGTTACAACAATGTAAGCAGAAAAGATTACTTACTGACCTTTCCTAAAATTTACCAAGACATGAATGTACAGTGTATGAAATTTTTTAGTATAGCTTAGTTAAGTAAAATGTCCAGGAAAAAGAGCCTAGCTTTATAAGCACTATACCAGACCAATACAATCAACAAATTTACTAAATGTTGTCAGTTAAAAGTATTTACGAAACTAAAAACCATTATTTGCATTAATTTCCGTCAACATTACTCGAACGGTGAAGCAAAGATAATCACCCTTGCGCCTGATAAGTCAGAAAAAATAAAACTATAATGTTAGCAATGAATAATAAGACCATTACGTAATAATTAATCGCTAAAAGAACACTAAACTCCCTGTATTAATTAAAAACAAAATCAGCAATTATAAAACTTAATTTCTATTTTGCTGATGTGAAGTGGTCAGAAACAAAAACTAATCAAACTCACAAAAAGCACAACAAAATCTGAATAATTGAGCAATCATTGGAATCAAAACGAACAACAAACAAAAGCTTTTCCAACGCCAGAAGCCGTAATAAAACAGATGATGCAACAACTGTACTGACACCTTTAATCAATATTCGTTTTTTCTCTTATATAATGACTATTTTCATACAGCCAAGCTCAGACTAACAAAACAACAATGTCATAAATAATTTTTATTTTTACTTGCATTGTAAGTTATAACCAAAACCAGTCAGCATTCAATAGCAAAATGCCACAACGCAATTTAAACGAGAAATAACATGTAACAAGAAAACATTGAAAATAGATTCTATGTTACCGCAGCAGTGCTGTAGGTATTTCAGAAATGCATTAAAATAAAATTGGAAGCTCTACAATATGCCTCTAGAAACAATAATTACATCCAACATAGTTTGATTGCATAAGCAAAACAGTCCGGCGAGAATTGCTATATTGATTGTGAAGACAGAAATCTTTGATAGATGCTCTAATTGTGGGGGGGGACAAATACTTTTGTTTAATGCTTATTCAACGCATGATTTTAATCGTATTTGACAAGTAGAATTGACTCAATTGTCGTACAGTAAACAGTGCAAAAACTATGCCATCTGTTTAGTACATTCACTCTTCTGTCAAAGATGCGAACACATCTGTAACAATTTTCCAAAAAAATACAGACAAAGGAAGTTTCAAAATGGCACGGTTGTAGGCTGAAGAGAATGTCGACAAATATTTCACGAATCCAAAATGATCAAAATAAAACAAAGTGGTTTTAAGATAAACTTCAGGCAATAAGATTATTAACACTGCTTTTGCTTCAAAGCAAACCTTGTTAATATTGATACACATGAAACACAGAAAACGCATGATTATTGCTTTTGTTTTTAAACTTGACTATTTCCTTCTAACAAATAATGACGCATTTCTAATCAGAATATAAAGAAATGTAGTGAAATGTTTTCAAAATATAAAAATCTACTACTATTGTACACATTGGTAACATTGGTGTTCACACGAACAAATATGGCACTTTAAGATGACAGGAAAATTCTACGGGATTTAATAACAGTAGATAAGTAAGCATGAAACATTTACTAGAATTGGCATAATATCACACGAACACATGAACACGACACGTTAAAATTAAAATTATGGACATTATTATGTACATTGCATGACTAAAGCGTTATTGGTTAATGGGAGATGTCATCCGCGCGAAGGCAAAATACTAAAAAATAATGGAAACGCTTACGACAATGCAGTTAACACCGACGTCGATATAGAAACAGTTTATATGATACACACATACTCACATACATACAATAATAAATACTAGTGGTATATAAAAAACCGATATACTCATTATTTGGTAGCTATCCAGCAAACGAAAACACGAATTCGGTATAAACAGGTATTATTTACAAGTTGCCACATTGTACCAGCAATATGAAATCTATAATATTTGGTATAATTGTCTAAAAAATTCAAGCACGTGTTGCTGTAGAGGTGTGTAATGGTATTTGATGTTCAAAGCTCGAATAAACCAGGTAAAAGTTGATACCTCTAGAAGCAATCAGTGCGCGTTTGAGCATCACAGTATCGTACATCTTTCACGTTTGCGTCAAATTTATGCGTCAATTTTCGATTCTCGAAAATCGGAAACCTACGCCAAGAAGTGACGCAAAAGCGAACGGTGCATCATGTTAACAAATACATCACTTTGCTATCTGTATAAATTTGCCTAATATCACATGTGTCGCAAGGATACAGCTGACCGGGAGAATTCACGGCGAATCCGAAGAACTGCTTGAATGTGGAAATTGCTCGAACACGAGAACGTGTTCCATGGTGCGTGGAGCCCGCGGATCGGCGTCGAACGTACGGGCGCTGGTGTCCAGGCACTTTGCGCTGTCCAAGGCAGTTACTTTAGCTTTGAAAGAGAGATCACAAATGTTCATAAACATGATTGGCTGCCATCGAACTGAGCTGCTTCAAATGATACATTTACAGAGCTGGTTGTTTTTCAATGAATCAATTTCTTTCATTATATTTTAGCAATTTTCTTGACAGGAAATGGTTTTAGCATATAAACTAGTTTGGACCGGTTGGATCTTGTAAGAAAATAAAAGTGGATTCATTGACATGTACTCAGGTGTGTTACAAAAAAGGGGATCCAACTGGTGTTAATCTCAATGTGGAAGGCTCCGCAAAAGTGATTCTACCAGTGGCGGCTTGTGTATAGGTACTGTGGAACTGCAGCACCCCCTATTTTCACTCAATATTACCGATAATATTTAATATATTAAGTCTTTTTCTTTAGTTCTTTACACTTGTACGGAACCAGAGCATGTGAGGGTAGCACTGTTTGCTTCACAGCTCAGCACGGTGGTGTGTTTGGTGCTGTTGTGTGTACGTCTGAGATAACAGTATGTACGCTGCACTGCTCCTAGGTAGAGAAAGTACTGTCGCTCAGACAGTGTGTTGTCAGTCGTCACGTGCTTAAAAACTGCATACCGGCATATTCTTGAACAGCAGCAGTTTAGACTATTCGTGAGCAAATATTTTTTTGTTTAAGATTACATCAAGTTTATGCATAGATTTTTGTTTGCTTGTTTGTCTAAAAGTACAATTACAAATTACAGTGTTAAAATTACATACGTTTCTTTCAGTTTACACAGTATTAAAACAATGGCTAAAAAAATTTTCGAAGCACCAATTTCAACTATGAGCCGCCACTGGATTCTAATGTTGACCTTAGTTCATTTCGCTCCATGTCACAGCGTGACGAACAGAGTGAATTTGATTCCAACTAGTGAAAACACTGATGTTAAGTGAGCCGAGATAAATAATAAAAATTCACTACCGAAGAAGGTGAGAAGGTGAAGGTGAAGGTGAAGATGTACATGGAAGCACCAGAAATGTAGTAGGTAACTGAATAAAATGACGCCAGTGTTCAAAGTGTATGGAAAAGTTCAAATGTGTGCTCGCACAGCAAGACGTTCATAAGTCGGCAATTAATGTTTTTCAGTTATTCACGAACCCTTAATCTCCATTTCATGAGGATGATTTTGATACCAAGTTCATTGCTCTATGTCATTTCTAAGCTGAGATAATCCACATTAAAGTTGTGGTGCGGGCTGCACACTGAAAAACCTAACCTTGAGAAAATCACTGTTAAAGTCGGCTATTGTTGTTTGTCTCGTCTCTACAAAGCACTTAGTAACCGTACGAAAGTGTGGTTGCTATGGACTTTGCAAGAACACATGGAACTTATGTTTAAATCCAGTAGATGGCTCTTTCTGATGAAGATCTGGGCTTGTCATCAGAAAAAACCTGAAGCAAAATGACTGCTTCTTCGAGTTACTATTGGAATTTGAAAATACAAGTTTTTTGCAGTTGCAGTACTAGTTTCTAAGCTGAGAAATGGGCACAGGGTTATAAAATTAAATTTTTAGTACTTTTTGGACATTTTCTTGATAATTTGATGCTAGAATATAAAAGTCCAATATATTTATTGTACGATTTTATAAAAAATAAAAAATTTACATTAGACCAAATTTATGGTGCATTCTACTTTGAAGCATCATGATGTAGTTTTAACTATGCCCGACTTATGGACGGCTTTGGTTTGCAAACTCACATATATCTACCATCTATTGTCTAATGACAAGTAGAAGTTAGTGATATGATCACTAATGCCATTAACAACACTATTAGTTGTATTAAAAGTGATAAAGTAGTGGTAGTGTGAGTAGTTGTGGTAAATTATGCAAATAGCGCAATAGAGTCAAAATAATAAGTTTTTATGAATTGGGTCAAAGCATCTCAAAATCTGTGGTTGACTAATTTGTGCAAATAATTAAGAACTTTTATTTACTGAGAATCGGGCCAAATGCTCTGTGCAGAAAGTGAATTTACCAATTCTCTGTTGTCGATACTAACAAGAGTATCTTACCTCTCTGACTCCTCTTTCCGAGTCCCTCTTTGCTAGGACTCTCAGTCATTGCATCCGCTAGTCGCTCGCAGAGTCTATCTTCATCAGTGCTAGATGGCCCGGGACCGGTTGGATAATCTGTCCAGCTTCCGTATTCCAGAGTCGTTCTAGGCGACTGTTCCAGACTTCCCCCTATAACAGAGGCAGCTACAGAAAATTGGCAGAAATAAAATAATTATTAAAGGAAAGTCAAGGGTTTAAACACACAATTAAAGAAATTTATTACTAAACAATAACTATAACAGAGACATCTACAGAACGTTAGCAGAAATAAAATAATTATTAAAGGAAAGGTCAAGGTTTACATACACAATTAAAGAAATTCATTACCAAACAATAACTATAACAGAGACATCTACAGAACATTGGCAGAAATAAAATAATTATTAAAGGAACAGTCAATGGTTTAAATACAGTACTAAAGAAATTTATTACCAAACAATACATGCGCGTAAGAGCCTTGTTTAAAATACAAAGACTTTTAAAACCTTTTTTATTTATCGCCAAAAATCCGGCTTGGCTTAATTTGAAATTTATGAAATAACCTGGTCAACATGAAAAGCACACATTGCCAAATTCAACACCAGACTCTACATGCCTATTTTGCCATAAATACTTGTTGTAGTGTTACAGCATTGACAGTAAATTGCATTACTTCAGTTGACAACATGACTTCATTAGCCGTTTAGTATAAGTGTGCACATGCGTGAATTACAAAAAGTGCTTGCACAAAACAAGAGATCAGCAAACGTGGTTAAAAGAAATGAATAGAGAATTTTAGAGAACATCTTTAGAAATTTGTCATACTAAGTTATAATACATACCATTATGATTACCTGTTTGAAAGACTTATGATTTATTAAAAAAGAAGATTCTTAATAATTTAAAATGGTAAAACGGTACTGTGTCACCATCCCAGCATGCACCACTGACTCACAAAAAAAACACATTTTTGATTTTACTGACAATGTAAAGTAATTTAATTTTTTCTTAGTTAGCAAAGAGTGAGCTATGCTACAAATTCTCTGATTATTTTTCAAACTTTACACAATGTTATCTAAACAATTAAAATGGCGGCGCCATCGCGGGAGTGTAAATTCAAGTTTTGCATGCAATGCAAGCTCTGTATGCAATAAGACAGCATGTGGGTGATATAAAAAATTTCAAGGCAGTTTTTTATATAGGAATTCTGTTTTCTTGTCCTTTATGTTTCTTCCTTCCCCTGTCTAGAACTGAGGGTAGAGAAATGTGGACGAAATTGAAATCCTGGTCAACATCCACTAGATGATTTCTTTTGTAGGTATATCATTACGTCTTATTGCTAATATGCTAATATATATATATATATATATATATATATATATATCGTTATGTCTTTACCCATGTCATCCTTAGTTTACAGTCAACTTAATGTTAAAATGGCAGCACATAACAGTCATTGCTGAAGCTTAAGTTTGCAGGTTTTATACAGCGTTACACCTAATGCAAGTTCTGTTTTTAGCATGTAAGAGATGCTAAACTTCAAGACGAATTTTTTAAGCTTTATTTATGAAGAGTGTTGACTTGTCCTTTAATTATCAACAAAGCAAAAGTTCGCTTGACAAAAACAGACTAAGTATCATTAGTCATGAAGCGTGCTAGAACCAGCAAATGCACACAACATGTAAATGTCAATGACACATATATGAGCACAAACCTTCTATTTGAAGCAAAGACACCTGACTCGGAGTTTGCTGTGGCCTTGACTCGCCCGACAACGGCATGGCAACCGGATTCGATCTTACTGGATATATCCTGTAAAGAAAATACTGCTAACCAGAGAAAGAAAAAACCTGCTAACAACCTTGGCGATAGGTTCATAATAAACAGGCTTAAGCAGCATTTAGTTAATGTACAGAAATCATTATGCGTTGTTGCGTTTACAGTTGCATATAAACAACCAAAGAGGAATAGGTGCGGAAAAAAACACGCAATAACACAGGTTCTAACAGATGGGTTCACTGAAAATAATATGAAGTGATTTTTACATAATAACACATAACACACTCATCTGTTGTACATTACATATTATCACTTGCATTATTAAAGAACAACAAAACGATTTTTGATATCCCTTCCCGTTTTCAAGTAGGGTAAAACTATACATTATAATACCTATAATAATGCCAAAGAATTTCTGTTAATTAAGGAAATACAGCTTAAAATTTGATTAATAGCAGGTGAGCCCACCTAGTAATGACATCACAATTGAACATAATTTTGTACATCACAAACACTTCACGAGCATATTGCACGTTTTTGTGAAAGCGAAAATTGAAGTACAGTATTGATGTAAAACATTCAGCGTTATACAAAAACTTGGCTAATTTTAAGTTCAAAAATTTAAATTTCAAGCTTTCCACTGTGTTTGTGCATTACGTCACAACTGAACACTTCTGAACTGAGAGGTACAGCATCCATTTTTGTGTGCAACGTGCTTTCGAGAGACAGGCATTAGGGCCCATCTAACTATCGAATAGCGAAATGTCTTTTTCGGTGTTTTATAGGGTAGATTGTTTTGAGCTATCTTTCGGGCGTGGTTTTCTTTTAAGTCAACGACATTTGGCACACCCACTTACCGCACATTTTGCATATCGGTATCCTCCACATCCACGCCTATAATCTGCGTTTCTGGACTGTGCGAAAACAGAGCCGACGAATCCGGGTTTAGAGTAACCGTAGTCGGTGACTGATTAACAGTTTTAAAGCAGAACTGGGGACCCATCCACAGCCTCCGATGAGGACCCGTGTACGTAACAATTTCCACCTGTGGAACAATACAGGTCATATAAGAACACTGAAAGCCACCGATTTAAATAAGTGCAAAATGTATGGACAGTATAAGGTTGACAATAAAAATACTTCTCTTTCCATCTAATTGCCCAGGTAATATTTTTTAATCACACAATAGGAAATTTAATTTTTGTACTACGTTCTTTTGAGTTCATGCTGTAAAATAGCAACAGATTTTTTGCGGCCAGGGTAATGGTTGCAGGTGGGTATAATAATCATAGTACAAAATCATTACTAGAAATCTGATGTAATTTTCAGCGAGCGCACCTGAGAGACCCATTGATCGTCATCGCCTTGATCGGATGCGACGCTCTCGTGTGAACCGTGGTGCGACAACGCAGTACTTGAACTCCTCCTGCGTATATCTGTAAAGAAACAGTAAAATGTCTGACCGTGTTGTTAATATGTTTACTAGTTAGATAGATAGATATAGCTCTTTAGTAAGAGGAAGAACATGGCTACAAGATGATGTGGGTTGCATTTTAGGACACGTCAACCAAAAGGAGTACCGACGAGTTAATTAGATGTTCAATTTTTGGCAATTTTCGCTTGGAAAACTGCTGATGCAAAGCCATTGTTCTGACGTCATCCATTATACTCTGTCTATAACCTTATAACTTTAATTCAGTAAAAGCTGCTGCTGCTGCTGCTGGCTTTGCGTAATAAATGAGGACTAGGTAGGATGTTCGTGTATTATTGATTATAAGTAGATTTATACGCAAATTTTTTTGCCGGGCCTTTGCTAGTTACTGATTGTTAATACAGAAACGAATGGATAGTGTACTACAGGTAAACTGCATTTCTCATTATACAGTTTTCATAGAAGGTGGCCAAAAAACACGAAACTAAACTGGATCACAGTTTATTTTTCTCTTTCAGTGCTTTAGACTCACTTTCTACAGTTGCTGTTACGTTGAGCTAAAAAAGCTTAAATGAAACAGCAGAAAACAAACAAATTTTGTCAGGTAAGATAATTTACTAAGATAACTAGATAGGATCATAGTTTATTTTTCTCTTTCAGTGCTTTAGACACACTTTCTACAGTTGCTGTTACGTTGAGCTAAAAAAGCTTAAATGAAATGGCGGAAAACAAAAATTTTTTCAGATATAATAATTTATTGAGATAAGATTAAATTTATTTAAAGTCGAGAACTTACATAAACAACATGAGCATGAACATAACGAAACTAAGATGTACTCCTTGTATAATTTCATTCAATTCATAATTTGCACTTTTATTTAAAACTTAAGCTCTATATTAAAACATACATAAAAGCTGCACAAAAGTCTCTCTATTTTATTATTTTAGAAACCAAGAATAACTTACAACGTGGATCGAAATGCGGACTAACAATATGAACTAGATTTAATCTAGACAACAGATTCCCAAATTACAGAATACTCTCACATCTCGGTTTGCCTGATAAGAGAGGGCAGTCGTCGATCCGAATTTGCCGATTGTCTGTGTTTACCGATTCTAAATTAATATTATTTTACTAAAGCCATGTATCAGACTCACGGTAATGTAGTCAATCGCCTAATTGTCTCAAGAACATCTAATATTGACCGCTTCTATGCAAAAGTATATAAAAACTGTCGGCAACTGACTCAAATAAGTCTGCATAATTGATTCTATATCTTTATACATACAAAGTGACAACCCGCCAACTAGCGGTCAGCTTGCGAAACAACAGACTGTGTCCGTAGTATGCGGGAATTTTAACAGCCAAGATTTTGTCTGATTTTTTTCCGTAAAAGCGAGGTCTGGCAAACCGAGATATGAGTGCACGCAAATTGCAAAACATGGGATCTTCTACAGAGAAACGGTAAATAAATTATTAAGTCATTTAGGTTATAAAAGAAAATATTTAGAAGAGAACTCACTTGCAGCAGCTATTGTATCACCAACAAGAAGTGGATTATTGTCATTGAGTGGAGGTCGCTGGTCCGGTGTAGAATGCAAACGAAACAACGACCACTGGCACCTGAAGAACAAACGTTATCATCACATGCTGGGTAAAATGTGAAACAAACACATTATGAGAAAATGAATAAACAAACTAACTAAACAAACAAACAATGAAAAATCAACCAATCAACTAATCAATCAAACAAACAAAAAATCACCCAAAAATCAATCAATCTATCAAACAAACAAAAAATCATCCAAAAATCAATCAATCAATCAATCAATCAATCAATCAATCAATCAATCAATCAATCAATCAATCAATCAATCAATCAATCAATCAATCAATCAATCAATCAATCAATCAATCAATCAATCAATCAATCAATCAATCAATCAATCAATCAATCAAACAAACAAACAAACAAGTAAACAAACAAACAAACAATCAATCAATGAAAAATCAATCAATTAATTGAGGAATTAATCAAACAACCAAAGAATTACTCATAAATCAATCAATCAATGAACTAATCAATTAAACAAACAAAAAAATCAACCAAAAATCAATTAATCTATCAATCAAACAAAAAACAATCATTCAAACATCAATTAATAAAGTGAACAAACGAACAATGAAAAATCGACCAATCAACTAATCAATCAAACAAACGAAAAATCACCCAAAAATCAATCAATCTATCAATCAAAAAAACAATCACTCAAAAATCAAATAACTAATTAAACAAGTAAACAAACAAACAAACAATCAATCAATGAAAAATCAATCAATTAAGGAATTAATCAAACAATCAAACAAACAAAAAATCACTCAAAAATCAACCAATCAAACAAACAAACAATTACTCAAGAATCAATCAAACAAATAAACAAACAGACAACAAAGAAATAAAAAAACAAAATGTTTGTATATCACAGCTTGAAATACAAGTACCATTCACCGTGACTTTGTTTTGCTGTACATACAGTATGAAACAATGGAAGAATTTTGTATTATTACCTTGGTAAGATTGATAAATCGAGTGGAGATTCTTCGGTCACCTTCTGAAGTCCGGCCTGTGGTTTCGGTTCCAGTACGTACTCCACTAGCGATCCGTTAGATCCGCACACAAATAAGGAGTCGTTCCGGCATTTACGATCTAAATAAAAACAACAACACGACCATTTCCAATAAAACGCTGAAAAAGCAATAAGAAACTGCTGACGAACAAGATGGCTGAATAATTAACATAATTAATTAATAGTATATCAAAATGGAATTTATCGTCGATCGATTTCGAACAAAACTGTTCATTATCAAGGGATCTTAAACAAAGAAATTTAACAGAATTTAGAAACAACATCAAAATACAATTCAGTAGTTTCCAAACTAATAACATTTTAATGATTGACGATTTAAAACAAATAAATACAGCTATATACATGTATAAAACTAAATATCTTCCATTTCAAAGATTCTTTAATAATCCAATCCGACCTAATAATCGGAGTAACGCAACCAGAATGAATGAGTTTGTCAATGATTTCTGCAGAACAGACGTGACAATTCATTGCAAATTTTGGTCCAAGGCTTTGAAATGACATAAATAATGAACTTTTTTATTTTGGTCCAAGGCTTTGTAATGACATAAATAATGAACAATTTTTTTATTTTGGTCCAAGGATTTAAAATGACATAAATAATGAACTATTTTTTATTTTGGTCCAAGGATTTGAAATGACATAAATAATGAACTATTTTTTTTATTTTGGTCCAAGGATTTGAAAAGACATAAATAATGAACTTTTTTATTTTGGTCCAAGGATTTGAAACGACATAAATAATGAACTATTTTTTTATTTTAGACCAAGGATTTGAAATGACATAAATAATGAACTATTTTTATTTTGGACCAAGGATTTGAAATGACATAAATAATGAACTTTTTTTATTTTGGTCCAAGGTTTCGAAATGACATAAATAATGAACTTTTTTTGTTACGGAAACACCAAACAACAATACAATATAGCAATATACATTATGGTACCATGGTATACAAAGTTACATTGATTTCATAATAAAATTGACATGGTATGATGTCTACATAAATTGTTGCTTGCATTATAGTCAGAAGCATTACTTGTGTGACTATAATGCAACTAATGAATTAAGAGAATCCTGTTCGGTTTTTAGCTGAAATAAAAACAATTCAGACATTCAAAAATTTAAAAAGAAATATAAAACAATGATTGTTAATAGATACAATACTTCTTAATATCCTACACCTACTGTAACAGTCATGCCACACTCCTGGTGCAGATTATATGAAACAAGACATCGTTGGTAAATGTTTAGAGCTGACATAAACATCGCACAATCGACTATCTTTCTTCCTACTATTTCCACTAACACATCCTTCTACCATTCCCGTGTGATCTAACCTTTCTCCCTGTACTTTTTTGCTCACTCATCCATTCCTTTTTTATCTGTTTCACATGACAGTGGGCTTATACCACTGCAGTACAATTATTCTTTTATGATAATGATAGTGTATGAAACATAATAATTTAATACAGTATGAAGTAACAATTTTGATGTCACTATGTATTTAACGTCATTATATTGTACTGAACGTGATAATAATAAAAACTTCAAAACTTCGAAAGATGGAAAATAAAACGTTGTTAATATAAATTTCTTGGAACATTCGATTAGCTGACCTTAAAAATAATGATTTGCATTAATCGTTAATCAATTTCTAATTTGCACAGCAAATGAATCTTTTGTTTAGCATTTTTGAAACAAGTAACTGTTGCTACTTGCGCTTATAAATTCACTTACAGTAATTTTTAATGAACTGGTATTAATATATATATACACGTACGCACGCACGCATGCACGCACGCACGCACGCACACACAAATACAAGTAATAGCTCTGCATCTTAAAACAGGTTTAATTACACAAGCTATTTATTAGACTACAGCGGCGGCTTGTAGCTAAAATTACTGGAGGTGCTGATTCAGAAAATTTTTAGTCATTGTTTTAATATTGTGTAAAATGAAACAAGCATATGTAACTTTAATGTTATAATTTTAAACAAACACACGAAAGTTTATACATAAACTTGATGAAATCCTAAACAAAAAACATCATTTGCTTACTAATAGCCTAAATTGCCATAGTTCAAGCTTGATCCATTCATGGTAAACACGTGACAATTGACAACAAACTGTGTGAGCGACAGTACTTTCTCTACCTGGGCTCAGACATGTGCACATGGCCGTACGTGCACAACAGCCAGACACCCTCATTGCTGGAGCACACTGTGCTAGGCTGTGAAACAAACAGTACTACCCTCATGTGCTTTGGACCATACAAGCATAAAGAAAGAACTAAAGAAAAAAGACTTATATTGAAGATTATCGATAATATTGTTTGAAAATAAGAGGTGCTGCAGTTCCACAGTATCTATACACGAGCCGCCACTGTTAGATTATTTAAGAGATTTTAAGAAATTACGTAAATGTTTAAAGACCATTTCAAACACTTCTCTGTTTACATGAAAATCCAAATGCACTTCAAATTTAAAATTGCATCACAATCGGTCAAAGTTATGTAGCAAAATGCTACGTGATAGCAGACTAAATTTTCCACAGAAGAACAATCTTACCATCTCTAGAAGCAGATGATGGACGTAACCAACCGTGATTCAGTGCAAACTGAGTGGTCACATGTACGGGATCAATTAAAGACGTGGGCGAACCGTCCTTCTTCTGAGAAGTCTAGACATTTGACAAAAAATGAACAAGTTGAAAAATTTTACAAAAAAATGAAAGTAGAAGTGTGAACAAGTTATAACAAACATGAATGCAATAATGCAGGCTACAGAAATGTTTAGCCTCTAATTCAGGTCTCACTGAGCCATACCAAGTTCAACGAACACTTAAAATATTGTCATTTTAATGAAAAAACAAAAAAATTAAAATCCTCTTATAAAAATAAAATTCAATTGCTTTTTTAATTTAACTCGGTTTACTGCAAGCCAGAGTTCGGCATGTACGACAAGGCCTAGTCAAATCAGAGATTGACTTGTAATCTATGCCTCCAACAAGAGTCACTAAACTGGTAAAGATATATTATCATGCTTGGATGAGAAAAACTACTCCCTCTAGAATAGGGGTGTGGCAAAGTGTGGCCCGCTGAAAGGTTTTGTGCGGCCCGCGAAGAGATTTGTCAACCTAGTGAAAGTACGGCCCGGGCGATGAATTGAGTGTATCCAGCTGAAGTCCGCGCCACGATTGCAAAGATGGTGTGGGTAGTTTTTTTCCACTAGATTGGATGGCATTAACCCTTACGAGATGGTTGTCACTTAATGTCATTGTCGGACATGACGAAATTACACGTTGCTCACTTGGAACACGAAAAAGTGATTTATTCACAGAACACAGCAAACTATCACATAAGCCGCCATTGAAATGCTCAAATGTGCAAGAAATGCGAGAAGAATCTGATTGGCTGGTAGGAAGATCAATCTCTAGGCGTTTATTATCGGGGCTGCTGATCTGCCCAGTCGTCTTCTTGGTTATAGCAGGTAGATCATTTTGACTTTAAAAAAATGGAAAATAACCAAGTCAAAATGATCTACCTACAATGACCAAGAAGATGACTGGGCAGACCAATTTGTAAGTAGCCAGCAAGCTGAAAAAGAGTGGTCACCCATGATATAGGGAGAAACCCAGATTTTAGTTTCTGCTTAGGCTCAGTAGTACAAGCTTGGATCAGTGGCTGTTTCGTCATTTCATCAGCTGTAGTGTTCTTATAGATCAGAAACATGGATAATAAAAAAGATGAAGATTGAAGAAGAATGTGGAGTCAGAACAGATTAATATGCACTGTACTACACAGACTGTGTGATACACATTACTAATATGCATTGTAATGAAATTACCACTATCTGTCGTGAAACTAGAAATACATGGTTTGTAAAATAAATTTTAATAACTTCTAAAATAGTTTCTTGAGTGTAGTAGTAATGATGTACGCAGATCGGATGAAAAAAATTGTTATTAGGCTTTACTGTACTTGGCTCCTTGATCAAACTGTCTGTGGCCCGCAGGAATTGCGGGAAAGTTTAATGAGGCCCAGCTAGTCAGATAATTTGCACACGCCTGCTCTAGAAAGTAAACAGCCAGAATCACCACGGCTAACAAAACTGCTGGCAGCAAGCGTGGAAACGGTTCTTACATCTCCAATCACAGATCGGCCTCGACGTCATTCTCAACTTCGGTCAGCAAACACAACACAGAGGCCACCGGCCGTGCACTTCGCCTCACGTAATGTAAAAAAAGTGTAAAATCCAACACACCTGAGAGATGCCACTGTTAGTTCCAGCCAAAGATCCAAGGCTCAGCGGCTGTTTTATTTGCGCGAGGGGAAAGATGGCGACCGGATGAGGGTAGCGGGGAAGGCGTGGGTTGGGCATGCTGTTGTTGATTAAATTAGCGTGCAGCATGTCGTAATGAGGATGCACTTGTTGCTCTCTACCTGTAAGACAAATAAGGTAATGAACAATCGAACAGGTAAACAGACAATGCTGATCAGTAACAATGGGTTTCCTAATGCTTGTCATTTGATAAAAGAATCAAGCATCCTAGGAAACACTTATGTTTATTAAGCAAAAATGAAAAAAATTAAGTAAACACAAAAAGAATTTCGATGAAAAATTTTCTCTTCTGTATAAATTGTAGGATTGCGGAACTTCCAGATCTACGATATTATCAGAAATACAACAGCAACAGCAGCAGCAGCAGCAGGAGCACCAACAGCAACAGCAACAGCAACAACAGCAGCAACAGCAACAGCAGCAGCAGCAACAGCAACAACAACAGCAACAGCAACAACAACAGCAGCAACAGCAGCAGCAGCAGCAACAGCAACAACAACAGCAACAACAACAACAGCAACAACAACAACAGCAACAACAACAACAGCAACAACAACAACAACAGCAACAACAACAACAGCAACAGCAACAGCAACAGCAACAACAACAGCAACAACAACAACAATAACAACAACAACTACAAATGGCATTTGGGTTACTTTCAATCAAACGGCCATCGACTCGTATGATAAAATTGTTTTAATTCTTGACATTTCAGGTACAACATTCATTGACAAGGAATCAAGTCAATTGGTAACTGACCGACGGTCACCAACTGTTACTTTATGCATGAAAATTGGAAATTTTCTCTGATCACTGTTCTGTACCTACACAGTGACACATTGGTTTCTGAGTTATAAGAAACTTAATCTTGGTGCTTTCAAGAGCAGGTATTAAAACTGCATATTAAAAGACAGTTTTTTCTTAATCTTCTAGGAATGATAAACATTGACAAGGTTATCAGAAGTTCTGGTTATAGCATTATTTATACACTTATGAAATAACTCCTTCAGGTCCGTAAGCGTTTGCTGCATTTTGCATGGGTTCATGAAAAACTGCTCTCACTAAGCGGTGATTACGTTATATTTGATAATTTTTGTAGGTTTCTACTCCTGATACAATGAACTTTTATACAAAATTATACAGGAAATGCATTTGGTTACCTTAGAGAAATTAAAAATCAAACAAATTGAAGAAAGCTTTCAGTAAGTGCATTGTTTGCACTGTAGCAAAGTACAGTACCACTTGTGTAAAATCGGCTAAGGCTGAAAATAGTGCACACGTCTCCAATTAAATCACTTATAAAAGTTTAAGCAAACAGCAAGTTTGGATACCCAAAATTCTCCCGAATAGAACAGTACCTAATTTGTAATCGTTTAGTTATGTCTGTGCTGATACAGTAACAGAAAAGTCATAAGCCTTATATGACCTATTTTTAATGGTGCGGTCCTGAAGGAGTTACACCCATTTTTCTAATTCCTTTGGTAAAGACAAGCATTTATAAGTACCACATCAGAACCTTGTGACTATAGCATCTTTCATACAATTATGTATTGAACATAGTTAAACAAAGATTAAAAAACATCAGAAAAATTGGGCAAATCGTCAAGAATTTTGAAACACAAGCTAAGCGAAACGGTTTACCAATTGAAAGACACGAAGACTTCATACTAACCAGACGGGCTGCTGGAATGGCTTCCCGGGGCGGGACTACTGCTCCTACTCGTCTGCGTCACGGCTTCAATCTCCTCCAAGCCGGCACTTTTGTGAAACCTGCTGGCTCTGTTCACCACCCGGGGTGACGTGTGCGTTCTGACGTTTACGGCTCCTGCAATGCATCATTCGTTAGCTTTTTGGTTAGATTACAAGTAATAAGCCGTCTTGAGAGACGAAATCCATTCAACCCTAGCTAGTGATGACATCACAAACGAACAATTTTTAATGGCACAAACAGTCCATGAGCGAGTTGCACGTATTTGTGGTAGCAAAAAATGAAGTGCACTCACATCTCGCTTCGCCAGACAGAAACAGGGTAAAATCGGTCCGATACTATAAGCTAACACAGTAGGCGCCATTTACTAGACTCATGGTAATGTAGAATCAATCGTGTAATTGTCTTAAAAGCATCTACTATGGGCCGCTCCTATTCAAAAGTATAGAAATCTGTCGACAATTGACTCAAATAACTCTAAATAATTGATTCTATAATTTTATACATAGAGGTTACACTGATGTAATGATGTGAACAAAGTGACAGCCCGCCAACTAGCAGTCAGCTTGCAAAACAATGGACATACCGTAGTATAACGGTCCAGATTTCGTCCGATTCTTTCTATATCCACAAAAACAAAAACGAGGTCCAGTACACCGACAATGCTACTGCACAACATTCGGTGTGATATACAAAAATTTGACAAATTTTAAGCTTAAAATTCAAATTCAAGTCAACAGCTGTGCTCACATGAGCTCTAAAACATGTGCACTACATCACAACCGAACAAATTTGAACTGAGAGGTACAGCACCTGTTTTGTGCAACGTTTCAGAAATGTAGGTGCTAGTGCCCATCTAACAACTAGTGAAAGGCGAAATGCATGTATCAGCAAAGAACTAACTGTGCAAATGCGAAATTACATTTCTGTAGCAAGTATTATTTCACATAAGTCATTCTTGAAAAAAAAATAGTGTGTTCCCTTTCAAACCGTGGAAGTTGGAATTGTACATTGTAGTTAGGTGCTGCCATCTATGTGCTAATCTTGTTACCTTCTACCAGCTGACTTACCTTCAGTATAATTGTATGGTCCAGTGACTACATACACACTGGTCCTCTCCCTATCTAAAATTAATGGTTGTTGTGAAGCCTGTGCAACTCTGCATAGGTCAAGTTCTATACCTGTATACTGGCTGTGAAACAGGTTTTACCGACTGTTTTTGCTTTCTCGTTTTTGCTCAATGTTCAGTGCAGCAGTTTTGCTACTCATGTTTTCTATAGTTCAATAAACAGTTTTCTGTTGTGTGCAGTGCAAATATTTATTATAGATTTTTAGTTACTATCCATACTCCTCTGTGTCTAAACTCAATCATAACAAAGTGACTGAACAACAACTTCAAAAATGACTCTCACACAAACTGTTTTGAGTTATAATTCAGGATAGGGTCCGGTTTTCAGTTGAAAAATTTCATTAGAGTGCAAATTACGTACCTCCGTAAGGAGTAATGGGAAAGACATGCGTAGTTCCTCGATAAGTCGTCACGGCGACCCAACGACTATCTTGGGTGAAGCTAATATCTTGAACCTAAAAGTTTTGGAAAATTTAGAAAAAACTTTACTTTTTTGAAACACAAATAACAACTTTTTGGTAACAGAGTGTCGCTACAGCAAATCAACAACACGAAGTGTTGCAACACATAGTATTACGCATGACTGCAAGTAGTGCAATTACACACATGCAATGCTTTTTCAACTAGCCACTAGATGGCAGACAAAAAATCACACTGTCACCACTCTTTACTGTCACTACAACAATATCACCACACCACTGTCACCACACCAATGTCACCACACCACTGTCACCACACCACTGTCACCACCATAACAATGCCAACTTTACGAATTTCCAGTGTGCACTGTGTTCTTAGAAGTTACAGCAGGATAATGTACATAGCAGCTGCACATTGCAAACACCACGGCATTGTTCCAGCTAAGCTATGGCTTGCTGCTGCGTGAAATTTTACACATTTTTTTAAAAATATCAAATATCATTAGCGCACAAAAGGTTTGTGTTCAACATTTGCATAAATAACACATTACTGCTGGATATTTGGTTAGCCATTTGAAGATGTTTGCTGTTTTTGTATACTCCATTCAGACATAATTTATCTATAGGTGTAAAATCAGCCAAAACCCAGGGAAAATGCTTCATCTACTGTACATACAGGATAAAAAATTTAATAAATTTACTCAGTTGTGTTAGTTACTAACCAGCAACAGTTAATAATGGTAATGTTTGTTGTTTTCACCTTGTGTTTTAGAACTAGGTGATGGTTTGTGAGGTTTAAACTAAAAGCCTTGTCATTGTAAATAAAGTAGCAACAGATCAATTCAATTACTACAACGTTTCACAATCAATAAAATTTCAAAAATTTGCAATTTCTTTCTTACAAATTATTGCCAATATTAGAGGTTAAAAACTTTCGGTTAACATTGTACAAAATTTGACAAGAATGCTGATTTATAAATCAAACAGGAGATCACACGAGAAACACTAACAAATAAGCAAGACGAGCTTAGTAAAAGTATGCAAAAATGGTCATACGGTGGCGGTAGTGTCTCCCCGACGCAGGGTGTATAAATGATGCACGGCTCCCTGACAACAGCTGTGCGGGTGCGACATGATGCGAAAAACGTGAAAATTATGTCCAAGACGGCAAGCGGTTAATAGTAGAGCACCACTAGGATCGAATTCCATCGCAGCAATGCACTCATTTGTATGTGCCTGGAAATGCGCTATGAATCCTTCTACATCGCTATCTTCGTCTACTGCCACCTAGCAGGAAGAAAATGAATTAAAATTCTACTTTGTAATAATGTCAGATAAGCAGTTTTGCTTTGGTTTTTATTACTTTAGATACCTATTAAAAACAAAGCAGGATTACACAGCATCATTTTAAAACAGGATTTCTTCTTAATGAGATTTCCAGTTGGCAATGAAGCTCGATAAACAAAATATTAAGATTTTTTTCATTATTTTCTTAAAGTTAAAGGGGGGGGGAAGAGTCGTTTTTAATGTATGGGCCAAAAACTTTTCCAAACAAAGTTGTATTAGTCAGCATTATGCTTACTTGTTTGAAAGACTTACAACTGGAAAAGAAAATTCGTAATAATTTAAAATGTTTGAGCCAAATGCTAATGTGTCACTGTCACTGACACACCTTCCCAGTGTGCACCACAGACTCACAAAAACACATTTTCACCCTCTTATTGTCAACATACAGTTATTTATACTTTTGCTTAGCTAGCGAAATCTGTGCTACAAACAATTTGACTATTTTTTTCAAACTTTACGCAGTGCTAGCTAAATTTGCTTCAAATGACTTACCGTCAAAGTGGCTGCTCTTAACTTTCATCACCGGAGCTTAAATTTACTACTTTCATAAAGCATTACCATTAAAACAAGCCAGGTAAGCGACAAGACAATGTGTGAATTGTAAGGCAAATTTTTTGAGGTTTATTTGTGCTTTTCTTGTGCTTTTAATTAATTCACACAGAAACATGGCTGCAATTATGCCACCCTGTCTAGTCTGTAGTACAAGCCTAGTAGTACAATATACATTGCTACTCGCCCTGATATAAAAGGGATTTAGGCACCAGAAGGATGGATGGATGGATGTCTAACTAACAATGACAATTTCAATTACTCACCTCCCCATGGACTCTTTCCGTATCAACTACAGTTACTACACCGGGTATCAGATTATCCGACAATTCCACGCTCTGCGGAAGCGAATGGCTCTTACTGCTGGTAAAATTTGATATCGTTTCGCCAAACATTGTCAGTCCTTTTGTTATGGTCTGCACAGAAAACTTATTCTTAGACACAAAACCGTGTGGAAGACTTAAGCAGCGTAAAATGAAAAACATTTAAAACATGTTAAAATTCTTTACAAGATAAAACAGAAAAGCATAAATTATGGTTACCAAATAAAACGAAAACAATTCTTAGTGTCAAGAATAGGAAAATAATGATAAGAATTGAGACTAATAGGCCTACTGTAAAATATGTTGATGTGAGAGAAAAAAACCACAAAGAACAGTGCAGAGGTTTGCTGCTTACTATTTTTTGCATGTCAATTCACATCTCAGCTTGTCGGACCTCGCTTTTACGGAGCGTAAAATGAAAAACGTAAGCAGAACATTTTTTACGGATATCAGAAAAATCGAACAAAATGTGGACCATTAAAAAGGCTGCATATGTTGTTTTGGTGGCTGTCCGCTAGTTGGTGGGCAGTCACGTTGTTTACATCATTACACGTCGGTGTAACCAAGCAGCGTGTAACGACAAAAAATGTATATTTTGAACAGTAAATTAAAATAAGATTGAGTCTAAACAATCGTCCAGTCTTCCTTGAAGTATTGGAGAAGCATATTGAAATAAATTACATATTAGAGAACTACAGGAAACAGTTGCTGTTACAAACGGAGAACAAGTAACGAGTTAAGCACATCCAATGACCGTACCTTAGCAGCACTAATAACAGTCGCAGCGTAAGTCTGTGATCCATCTCCAGTCATTCCTCCGCAAGACTGGTGCATTGGAACCAACTGAAAGACATGAATAAACTTAGTAAAACAGTATAAGTGTAAAATGTATTGCTTTAGAAACCTTGAAAATGAGATGACCATGTACTTTGTTTGTGCCGTAAATTAATAACATGCGAGTCATTACTCATCTCATTATTGGGAGTGAGCATTCTAATTTTTGACTTTCGAATCCGAATTGAATTCAGTTTAAGACTTTCGAAGTCAAAAGTGGCATCACAAAGATCATGCTGCTACTTGAGTACTCCAGTTACTGCAGTAAAACATTAATAATTTTTTGAAAATTGTGCACAGAAATCGCAGCTAAATTTTGCTGATTACACGATGTTTAAAATGCTTTGATGATAAAGAAGGTATGTAGCTGAAGTGCTGAATTATTTAAATCTATAACTTTTGGTTCAAATCAAATTCAAACTAAAAAAACTGTCAGAACACTAACTTTTGACACTAACCTTTATCCACTATAATAAGAAGAAACTCAAGATTTTGAATTTAATAATAATTTATTGAATATTTAAAATGCATTTACATTAAAAATGGACAAAAGCATTTTACATACTTAAAATATTAACACATAAATAGTACATACACAATAGGCTGGTATAAAAAAATTAAAATCGTATATATGTATATAAAAATCAGCCGTAATTAATTTCATAAGTCCATATTAAATTTTTAATTAATTAAAAAGGCTTCTTTATAAAAATAAGTTTTAAGGAATGATTAGAACATTTGAACATTATTGATTTTACGTGCCTGAATTGGTAAACCATTCCATAATTTTGGTGACTAGATTATAACGGGGTACAACAAGTGTCGATAAATTAATTGATCTAAGATTGCGATTTGGCACATATGGCTTCAAAAAATCAGATATATAGGAGGACGCTAAATCACTCAGAGCTTTGAATGTTAATAAGAGAATTTTGTATGTTATTCTGAAAGAAACGGGCAATCAGTGCAATTGCATGAGAACAGGATTTATGTGATCATATTTACAAGTGCCTGTAATAATTCGGGCCGCTGTGGGCAACCAGTGCAACTGCATGAGAACAGGAGTTATGTGATCATATTTACGAGTGCCTGTAATAATTCGGGCCGCTGTGGGCAACCAGTGCAATTGCATGAGAATAGGAGTTATGTGATCATATTTACGAATGCCTGTAATAATTTAGCAGAGACACGATGCAAAAGTATGAAAATGTAAACTGCAAAGTAAGCAGTCGCAGGATTTACTGTGACTATCGGCGAAACCCAAAAATGCATTATGAGTAAGATTTCAGCAGAAGAGATTTCATATATCTTTTAAAGCCAAATAATTTTCGATATGTTGCGACATAAATTGATATTTTATTCCATAGATTTGGAGCGGAAAATTTTAAAAAGTGTCTGGCAACATTGGTCCTGCAAAATGGAATATAATATTCATTAAGTGATGTTGGTGATTACCTACGACGGGATTTATGAAACGCAGGGGTAATAAACTGTGGTGTGTTTTGTACAGGTAGATAGCAAGGTGGTAAGAAACTAAATTTAAAATACCAGAGTTATAAAAAAGTATAGGTTCAACTGGGGCTTGTTTAGCTAAATTATAAGTGATTCTCAAAAACTTACGCTGGTGTCTGGCTAAGTAATTTAAGTTTGTTGGATATGTTTCCCCCCATGGAATACAACAGTAAGTTAAATAGGGTAATATTAGATAGTTATATAGTGTTATTAAGTCAAATTTGTGTAATTTATTTTTAATAATTGAGATAATGCCAACATTTTTTGCAATTTTTGAACTTATATAATTAATATGTGGCCTCCAATCAAGATTTTCATGAAGCATAATACCACATCGAATTTTCTAAGCACATCGAAGACCACAATACAACAAACGATAGTTGAAATGAAATTACAATTAGAAGCTTCATTGTTACATCTTGTGAACTTCTTCGGGTCGTGGTTAGCAGTAATAGAAGAAAGAAATCCCACGGGGATGAAAAATTACAAGTGCGCAGAGAAAGGTTAATTCAATGATAGTTAAAAAACACAAGTGACAAAAAGTCACATGAAACTAACAACAATTTTTGTTGTATCAAGGCGATACTTACTCGTTTATCTGCGTAGGCCAGCCACCGCGTTCCTAATGCTATGGGGTTTGTACAGGTGGTTTGTGATGGGTAACAACCTAGAGAATATTATCATAAAAAAATAAAAGAGCAGAGATAATTAACGAAACAATAACGAAGCAATAAATAATTTGATTTTGTTTAAAGGAAAAGCAAAGCCGTCTGTGAGGCTAGGCTCATTTCAATATTCGCGAAAAATGTTAAGAATCGTTGATAAAAGTGTGAAGAGCACCATGTGTAAAATCACCTTAAAGTGATCACTTCACGTTTGGGTGCGCCAATATTTCCACCAATAAAGTCATGAAGAAAGTGAGTGCACTGTCAGTTCCCGCCAAAAAATATAACAAGTTTTCGCAAAAAATTAGAGAAGTGATTTTTGTTGATATTTTTGCACGAACGTTAGGCAAGCATCACAAGACAGTACACATACTCTAAGTGTGTTGAGTGCTGACGTACTTATTTTACGAATTAAATTAGTTCTGACTTAATCATATTATAGTAAAGGCAAAGCCTTTTGGGAAGTTAGGCTTATTTCAATGTTCTTGAAAAACTTTAGAAGGATTTAGTAATAGAAGTTTGACAATTCGCATAATCACTTTGAAGTCGCTATCATTTCCCGCTTTGGCGCTCCCATTCTTCCACCAGTGACGTGTTTCATCAGCTAAAGAAAAGCAGTCCGCTGACAATTTCGGTAAAAATTTAATAAGTTTTTACGGAAAAAATTTCATAGCTAATTCTGTGATATTTTTGCATGAATATCAAGCAAGCTGCAGAAGTTTGAATTAGTTTAAGCAGCACGCTTACGGAATGCCACGATGCACTTACGAAATGTACATGGTTGCTTAGAAACTGAGATACATTGTAACGAATGTATTAAACAAAGCTACACTGACGAGTTTCGGTCAAAACACAAACACAGTGATGAGTTTTCTGACTTTTCTGCCAAAACTTTCACAGTTTTTAACACGATGATAGATGTGATCAATTCGAAATGTTAGTATCAGGAGCTGTTCGCAGCAATGTTTCATCATCTTTCGACACCATCAGTATTACCTACAGTTCAGTGCCATGAAAATAGTACAGCAGGTGTCGTTTATTGGACTCACCGTTAATAGAATCACTCGTCTAACTGACTCAAAAACACCTGGCATGAGCCGCTTCTATTCAAATGTACATAAAAAAACTGTCAGCAATTGACTCAAATAATTCTGCATAATTGACTCAATAAATTTTGCTTTACATGCTTCATCAAAACACTTATCTGCGTCCAATAAACTTTTACGGCTTTTATATCATCTTAGTTCGCATTTGTCCTATAATATATGTAGAAACAATCATGTTAAGTACTGTTTTGTTTGTAAGCAAGAACGTTTATCATTCGTTAATATGCTAGGCTAATGGTTTGCTTTGTCCACTACAATTAATCTCGTCACCCAAGAATTTCTGTACATTTAATCACTTGCTTAGCGGTTTGCTTTTGAAGCTCTCGCTATCTTTGCCAGAAAGTTTAATCAGTTAGATGTTGCTGTTATGCCAGAGATGCAGGTACAGTTGTGTATATATGTCACGATAGCAAGCAGGAGCTTAGACAAAACTACATACGAAGTTACTTGTGGGGAAACATGGGTGCCACCAGCAGTTTAAGCACGCCAAGGACTTAATATTTTACCAGAATGTGTACAACAACAGATTTTCAATGTTTTTGTCATTATGAGAACTTTGTCAGCCAACTTGTCGCAAAGAGCAAAGAGCCCGACATTGAATGTATTTCTGTAATATTTGTAAAAAAATACACGATTTAGAAACATAAACTTTTTGATTAACTTACTTTATAAATTAATATTTTTTTAATGACTACATAGGAGTTTAGGTAATACATCATTTCTAAACTTCATTAAAAGCCTTTGCAGTGCATACTAAGCTGATATACTTCTATATTAGTAAAACCACATCGGTCGGTTAACTGGTTGTGCTGCTTAACTGGGTCAAAACACGTCCGCCCCAAAGTGAGTCTATTAAGCGGCACCTACTGTAGATATATGTGAACAGCAACAATAACAAAACAACATGCAATTAATAATAATGAATCAGTGAACAAAATGAACGTGAAAATCGTACTTGTTATCCAAAATCGGTCCCGAAAAGAACAGGCATCAAACACGGCAACCTTTTCCTTAAAAGAAATGGCTATCACCCTAGAAAACGATAAATATTTTAAAATGTAACTGAGCATAAATGTAAAATGTAGCATAAAAATTTCACAGTTTTAAGCAATTTTTGTATTCGCAGAAAAATAGATAAGATAAAAGAAGCTTCTTAAAAAGCTAAATAAAAGTAAAACTTCTGAGTCCAATGTTCTCGGTAAGTGATCAGAAATATAATACAACCGATGTTAAATTTTAAATTAACAAAATTAAATAATTAATCTAACAGTATAATTTAACAGCTTGAAAACAGTCAAGCAGCAATATCTGTACAGTTGGCTTCATTTGTCAAAAAGCAATTCTTATACTAGGAGGAACGGAAAGGTTTACTATCGACAAGGACCAGCATTAGTCAATAAGCCTTTTCACAGTTTCGTTGCTGTAGGTCAAAGGTTAAGTGTACCACAGCAACGCTCTTAGCTACAAACATCACGTGGCATGTGGGTAAAGCAAACCCGTCTGCCGCATCAGTTCAGTAACTTCATTTGTTTTATGAGGGCTTTGTTTAATTATGCATTAGTCTATGCATAGTGTGATTTACTAGCAGGGTCTGCTTATGAACACGAAATCATGAACTGCTGTTAAAGCTGTTACTATTGCAACAGTGTGGGCTGTCAAGTGTACACAAATGGGGTGTCTGGTACATTAATAGTCCTGACATTTTGGGAGAAGTAGGTGGTGGACCTCATATTAACTGCAAAAGAAATGTTTTCAACTGCAAATTTTCAAGAAATAGGTTGGCTATAACTATAGCTATAACTGTCACGTGACATGTGGGTAAAGCAAGGCCAAGTCCAGTGGACATTACTTAATTATGTGTTATCTGTGCAGGATCTTGCTTGGAAACAAGAAAAATGAACGAGGTAAGATTCTATAGCTAGCATTCGTCCCTTTTCTTAATTACTAGTACAATAGCATGAACTGCAAGGCGTTGTCGAAAGTACACAAATGCGTTGTCTGGTGCACTTAACCTTTGACCTTTCCACGATCATCATCAATCGCTGGAATTGTGAAAAGGCGTATCGACAAAAACGGTCCTTTCTAGGTAGTAGCCTATTTTTAACAAGCTTAAAGTTACGCTTCAGTCCTGATAACCTGTGCAATAGTAGCTGGCACTAAACCGGGAAAAGTAATAAAAAATAGGAACGTATTCTCAAGAGATTCAGAGATAGACATAAAATTAAACAATGCGTCAATTAATATCTCAAGAGATTGAGAGATAGACATAAAATTAAACAATGCGTCAATTAATATGCTCAGTCCTTCAAATTTCAACGTGGGGTAATTTTTCGAAGCTTTTTTTCACAGACATAAAACTCCAAATATTCATTAAGTCTTACCTCTTATTACAGTGCACATCAACCACAGGATTTTGAAACTTAATACTCTTCACCTGTTTTCCCGTCCTCAACGACAAGAAATACACGGAATAATATGGCGATCCAGCACTTGTACTGTCACACACGGCCACCAGAGGTCGGTCGTCGGCATATTGATCAGCTATGCCAAAAACTAAAAGTAGCGAACCAAAAAGAAGAGGATTACACTGGGGATAGTGGGCCGTAATTTGATTCTTGACTCTGTTTATTGTGATAGCAAACATTCATGGATTTTGAAACAAACTGTGGCGGCTCATAGCTAAAATTAGTGGGGTGCTACTTCCGAAAATGTTTAGTCATTATTTTACTACTGTATAAATGAAACAAACATGTAATTTTAATGTTGTAATTTGTAATTGTAATTTTCAAACAAACAATCATACGAAAGTTCATCCATAAACTTGATAAAACCTGATACCCTAAATTGTCAAGCAGTTCAACCTTGATCCATTCACGGTAAGCACGTGACAACTGACAACAAACTGTGTGAGCGACAGTACTTTCTTTACTTGGGCTCAAACATATGCGCATGGCCACATGTGCACAACAGCCAAACACCGTGTTGCTGGAGCACACTGTGCTGGACTACTACCCTCATGTGCTTTGTTTCTGCACAAGTATAAAGAAAGAACTAGAGAAAAAAAACTTATCGATAATATTGAGTGAAAATGGGAGGCGCTGCAATTTCGCAGTACTTATACATGAGCGGCCACTGGAAGCAAGATAATTGAAATGAATAGCAGAAATGATGAAGCTAAGAGGTTTTCAAATAAACTTCGAATCAGTTAAACTTCGAAATAAAGACAGTCTCGCAGGAATGGCATGATAGCACAACTGCTTGTTTATTCAACAGTAAAAACTACAGGTAATCATTGACTTACGATCTATGCAACCTATGAATGTTCGATTTTACGATCAGGCCTCAGTTTAATTTATTCATTATACAAAACTAATAATAATTTATTTTTTTCTTCCTTTTTTAAACAAATTAATTTTAAACTAGCGAGGGCCCCGCAAAAAATTTTGCTTATAAATCCACTTATAATCAATAATACGCGAACATCCGACACAGTCTTCATTTATAATGCAAAGCCAGCAGCAGCAGCTTTTACTGAATTAAAGCTATAAGGTTATAGGCAGAGTATAATGGATGACGTCAGAACAATGGCTTTGCGTCAGCAGTTTTCCAAGCAAAAATTGCCAAAAATGGAACATCTAATTAACTCGTCGGTACTCCTTTTAGTGGATGTGTACTAAAATATAGCCCACATCATAGTGTAGCGCTGTTCTTCCTCTTTCTAAAGAGCCATATATTTCCTTCCGAGAGTCCCACCAGGCGCCGCTAGAACGGTTTTTCCGTATGCCGTTTGGTCAAAATTTCGAAAAAATCGTGAGTTGTGTCCGGGAAAACGGGTGAATTCTAAATATGCCTACTACACCCACCGCTGAACGGGCTATTTATCCATAGCCAGCACCACCCATGGCCCATTCCTGTTCTTCAGATCTCAGACGTATAAGTTTTGCAAAAACGACCGAAAAATGGCCATTTTTGGAGGTTTTTCGCCCCTCATTCCTCGCGGTGGGCCGATTTGAAAAATAAACCCCCAAAGGCACGACACTAGATCGAGACCTTTCGTTTAATGTATAGATCGCCGCAAATGGTGCCGCCGTCGGAGCTGTAGCCTCGAATCTTATATATTAAGCCCATACCGGTAGAATTAATATATACGATCACAACCTGTTTTGACGAAACTATCCGTAGGGCTACTATACCTAGTGCAGGTATAATCATATATTGTAAGTGAAGAGGCACACCACTTAAACGCACGGGTCCGACTTGCATCTGAGTCATCTTGCGACCAATCTGCCGGGAACTGATCGCAAGTCGACAACAATTTGCACAACAATCTATCAAAAACTGTGCACAAAGAATGTAGCTAAACTGTGCTGACTGCATGACATTTGAAGCGCTTTAACAATGAATAACAAATACAATTAAAAGGTCGACTTATTCGAATTAAAAACAAAACTCATTCGATTCGATGTTCACTAATACAGACAGGTGAGTTCAAATACCTGACTCTGGCGTCGGCAAGACTTTCAGTGATTTCACAGCTCCTTGACGGAGTGACAAAACTTCATGCGCATCACCTGTTGACTAAAGAAAAAGCCAAAAGTCAGAAATTGTTTAGAAAAAAAACCAACAAAATCAAACTAATCTTTTTTGTGCTACATACACAATTATTTATTAGCAGGGTGGGATTATGCCCATTTGGGGCCCCCTCAGATGAAGCCACCCTCGAACTTTTATCGACCACACCCAAATTTTTGAGCATTTCTTCCATTGATATATTTTTGCAACATGTACATAGCTTGAAGTAAACTTATTGCAAATTTTTTATATGAACTGGAATATCAATATTAAATATTCTTTAATAAATTAAACTATTTTAATGTTTATTGCAAGCCACATATTTCAACACAACCCTAGCAAACAAACAGGTTTTTTTTATAAAATGTTACCACAGTTTAAGGACCTAGGCTGCAGTTTATACTAGATTATAGGATATTCCTGTCTTGTTTGTTAGCTACTTATACAGAGAACATAAAGTAGATCCTATAGAAAAATTCCAGTGTAAAACTGTCTTACGACAAGGCACCAAACTTGAACGCCATTCGTGTAACCAATAACCAGAAGAAGTGGCGGTGACGCGCTGTCGGTCTGTCCTAGTCCCGGGCAAAGATTCAACTTTGGATCTGATTTAACAAACAAAATACAAAATCGTTTTATTCAAATTATCCCTACTGTTATTAGCTGCAATTGTCATTAGCAATAGCATTGCGGTAGCTTTCTAAATTAGCACAATTAGCAATCTCAATTTGAAGTGGTCGCAATAAATTTGCAACATTGTAGCTGCCCTTGATATGATCGTCACAAGTTTTAGCCATCTGAGAGGCATCACATTTTAGAAAAAATTCTCATTCTCCTCGGAAAATACTGTAGACACTTTCATATTCATGTAGAGGGCACATTTTATAACACACCACAGGCAGTTATAGAGTACAGCTTTTATATAGTGCGACAAAACAAACGGGTGCAAAGTATTACACTTGTAACAGGCAGTTTTACAGCCTGCATGAATATAAGCACTATGCAAATACATATAATTAATAGTGACTACGTAAAAAATAAGTTAATAACATTTCTAATACACCACAAGTAAATGTTTAATCTTCTCATTACATAAACAACCATAAATTCACAATAGAGATGATTGGGACAGAACTATCAGCCTAGGGCGTAGTATCAAGACACGCCCCGCATTTACCTGTGATGTCAGCTTGCTCAAATTTTAACCAGGTGACCTTTTCTTTGTCTTCTGCCTTAGACTGAGTACCGCTGTAAGCCTAAATGATAATCGTGATGTAATTTATAACAAAATATGACTTATATTCATACACTAGCATTTCAGTACACTCACTTCTCGGTTTGCCGGACGCCGTTTTTATAGATATTGGAAAAATTTGACAAAATCTGGACCGTTAAAGTCGAACATACTATCGACACATAAAGTCGACACAATCCGTTGTTTCACGACCTGATCGCTAGTTGGCAGGCCATCTCTTTTTTTTTACATCATTATGCGCATCAGTGCAACCACGCCTCGTGTAACGACACATTTGTGGCTTGTATGTCAGGAGCGGCTCGTACTAGACGTTGAGCCAATTAAGCGATTGATTCTACATTACCATGAGTCTAATACACGGCGCCTACTGTATTAGGTTAGTATCGGTAAATACGGAAAATCAGCAAAATCTCCGGCAAACCAAGATGTGAGTGTACTGCAATGCAAAAATTTATGATAACATGTAACTGTTGAAGTGCATTGTTAAATGTTCAAATTAACCTAGAACTAAATTCCTATGTAAAATTACATGTTTATATATAAGTAATATTATCATCACATCATTGCCTTCAGTTCGAAGAAAATTTAAATGGTACTCAATTAGTTGCCAAGTCTAAAAGAGCATCATTTAGTAATAAATTCTACCCTCTCATAAATTCTTAAGACCATTAATGTTTAAGATTCTTATGCACGCACCTGTGGAACTACCTCCTGAATGAAGCCAACGACACTTTCCATAACTGATTTGTCACTGAAAAACAAAACAAAAACATCTTGCCAGTTTAGGCATACAAAATAATTTGCTAAGTTCACATTCTCAAGTTTCACGACCACACAGTCATAGTTAAAATGAGATTATTCTTTATCTAAGATAAATTCATTCATCAGTTATAACCTGCAAAGGTAAAAAATATGGATTTCTTTACGATAAATTAATCGAAATGGAATTCGTTTTCGTTCAGAAATTAAATTAAAACTTGTCTTTTACTTTCAGGTACTGCACACTACAAAGTTCCATGAGGTAAATTTGCCAGACTTAATCATAACTACGTTTTGTGAATCAGTCATCTAACAATTTAGCAAAGGTTTGCTAGAACTATATTTACTAACTAGGTATCACGTACACGGACTACAAAACGTATATTTACCAATGCAAATATACAGATAAAATCTAATAAACTAACGGATAAAGCTAGGTTTATTTTATTTTTTAGACCTAGGTGAACAAACAAATTAAGCAGCAAGCTGTTACCTTGCGGGTTGCGAGCGCACAAGCAGCCCACTACCCTTACAAGCTCGTCTCGGTGATTCTGATGCCATTTAAGACTAAAAGAATGAAGAAACGACAACTTTTCTTAATGACGTAGAAACAAAAACGTATCTTCTCTCCCTGACATCTTTGTTTTGAATGCTCTTCTGTTAGACACATACTGTACAATAATTGAACGCGCGCCATCTAGTGCATGATAGTAGTATATTATAAAATTCTTTAACACCTGCTGAGTTTTGCACCCGAGTATAGCTACTATAAAAATTAATTAAGCCATACGGATTCTTTTTGCTAATAATTTTCCTGTCTGGTCAAAACGTTGAGTAAATGTTCATGTGTGACCGTCATAAATTAGTAAATATTATTGACTTACTTGTGCACAGATATAATTATTTTGTCATCATTAATTATTATGATCCTTGGGTCCTGCCTGTACGGTACAGAAACTACTCTATTTAAAAAAAAAAAGATTAACACATTGCCTGGAATAACAAGGCCGATATATAGGAAAAATTAGAAAGTACTTTGTTGGAGCCCGATTGCCTCAATTGTTTTCTGGTACAATGAAAACCACTTAAGCATGTATGAAAGTATACTTGCCAGTACAAGCATTACTTAACGCTGATATTGTTCAATCATTTTTAACTATGCAACGAAGCTCCATCCACACATCGGACTTTTGAATTGTTCACTACAGTAATATTAAAACGAGAAACTAGGTATTATAGAGATGACTATATAGCTATCAATAAAAGAAACAAGAAATTGGAACTGTTTACTTCAAAAAAATTATCATTACTACATAACTTTAAATACAAATCTAGGAATATTTTATCATTACTACATAACAAAATAGTATCTTCATTTTTCAACCAAAACATAAATTACATAATACTTTTGTCAGCAGTAAACTGCAGTTGCAGTAATTATGTTCAACTTAATCGTCGTCACAACATCATCGTACTAACATGTGACATTCAAGTATTCCTCATCAACATGCTGAATTTCTACCTTTTGCACCTTGCCCTCACTCTACAAGTGTGTGTGTATGTGTGTGTGCGTGCGTGCGTGAGCAAATGTGTGAGAGTGAGTGCAAGAGAGATCATTTAATGCACTTCTGTTTTGTTTCTTAAATTTTAAATTTACCATTAATCTGGGCAGCACCAACACAAGATTTTCTTCCTGATGTTGTCCAGAGGCCAACCGGTAGTCTCAATAAAAATTATATATTAATGTTTTTTCCTTGTAAAATTTGTATTAATTTAATGTTATTTGTGAGAATTATCATTGTATGCTCATGGTAAATCTAGCAATAAATTCTAATTCTAACTTTTTACAAAAAATAAAAATAGCATGAAGTGACATGACAAGTATCACTAGTCAAACGAAGCATTACAAAATTTGAGAAGTCGTTTGTAAATGCGCAAATACAAATTTAATTTTATGATGACCAATCTTTGCATTTTTTAATAATGTGATTCTAAAAAGTGAATAAGGCCTCAATCACAGCTTGAAATAAATAAAAGCCAAAACGCGCAGTTATCGGTTCAGCATGAATGAGTCGTATTTTGACATAACTTCATCCAAGTCAACGTAGCAGCCAACCAAATGTCTAGAATAACAAAACGATAACGTTAATAAAAACGCAAAATGATAGTGGTAACTGCATTGTACCAACTAGCATGGAGAACAAACGGAACAAGTATGCATATGAATATATATAAAATAAAGTTTGTGCGCTAGTTTAGCTAAATCGGTGTGTATAAAATCCCATTGTTTCAAATGCTGCAGTATGAACATACTTACGTATTTATAATAATAATAATAATATTAATAATAACAATTTCATTTAGGACATAGTCCAGGGATAACTCAATACTTATCCAAGGCGGCCTGATTATTATTACCCATGTTTCCTTGATAAACCTACTTGTTTGGTCGAAGAATCAGCGGTAGTATCATTTTTTTAACGTTTGGTGGTATGACTCGATGGGGAGTTGAACCCGCGACCTCCAGGTAATACCTTAGAGGAGCTCTGGGAATTTATTTTAGTACAGATAAGCCTTAAAGTATACAGCTATCTGCATCATTTACAGTTTATAAAAAATTTAGTAGAGCACTTTGCTATTAATTTTTCAAACTGATCTGTTTCACACTGAAATGAGTAACTCTAGCAGTGGCGGCTCATGTATAGGTGTTGTGGAACAGCAGCATCCACTATTTTCACTCAGTATTATTCGATAACTAATCAGTATAATATTCAATATAAGTATTTTTTCTTTGGGTCTTTCTTTACACTTATACGGCCTCAGAGCATGAGGGCAGTACTGTTTGCTTCACAGCCCAACACAGGGTGCTCCAGCAACACGGTGTCTGGCTGTTGTGTGCATGCAGCCACGTGCATATGTTTGAGCCCAAGTAGAGACAGTACTGTCGCTCACACAGTTTGTTGTCAGTTGTCACTTGCTTACCGTGAATCGATCAAGCTTGAACTGCGACAATTTAGGCTATTAGTGAGCAAAAAATATTTTTTGTTTAGAATTTATCAAGTATATGAATAAATTTTTGTATGTTTGTTTGTTTAAAATTACGCATTACAATTTACAACACTAAAATAACATATGCTTGTTTCGTTTGACACAGTATTAAAACAATAGCTACAAATTTTTTGAAGCAGCGCCCCTACTAATTTTAGCTACGAGTCACCACTGAGTATTACAGCTATTCAACAATGTTAAACGTTTTCGTGTTAATGAGAAAACACTGTAGGAAATTTCTTCCCTTTTTTCTAAAGAAATTAATAACTTCATAGTAAAAACGAAAACCTTAATCATAGAATAACCAATCCGAGTAAATAACGAAGCATCATTTGAAATAGTTTTTAAAGTATATTTAAATTGGTAAAAATCAAGGAAGATTTATTTAAATCTTTTCAGAATTTAAACAAAATTTTTCCTTTCTCCTAGTTTTTTAAATAATTTTTTTAAAATTAAATCGCATTAAAGGCCAACGGGAAATTTGCCAATATCCCTGCTGCGCAAGTCTTAACTTATGTTTTTACAGATTCTACAATGTTATGCATCAAAAATTAAACATAAATAAAAACAACAGTAACAGGATCACTTAATTCAATGCAATTTTATTTACTTTAAATTCAAGTGACAAGCTGTTTTCCATAAATTTACCTTCTTAGTTTAACGGGATCAAAAGCCGTCCGTCCGTGAAGAATTCGTCGATTGTTAAACATGACCAGGTCTCCAGCTTTCAGACTGAAGCGAATCTCTTGCTTCTCGTCGCGAATTTTGTCATTCAAGATCCTAGAATAACAAAATATGCAAAATGGTAATTATAGCTTATGAAAGCATTTTATGGTCTGCAACAATGTGCCAAGATGAAATTCTAAATGCTTTAATTCACACGTTTCGCATCTCATTTAAACACAAATAACTAATGATGTCCACAATATTTTAAGAGATCATAGAACAAAGTTTCAAAGCTCTGTATAAGGCAATGCCGTTGTGCAGTTTATTATTGACAGGCTTTTGCTATAAGTAAGGCTTTAGTTGGATCTGTAAAAGACAGGATAATAGCATTTAGCTACAAATATTACCAAGTTCTTACAGACATTACCAAAAGTTTGAACAGTTTAACCATGTAAGATTAGAATAAAAACTATGTGAGCTTTCACTTTGTGAAATCTATGATTTCATGATTGAGCACAGCATTTTGTTATAATATCACATGTTATAAGAAATTTTGTTATAATAATGTCTAACAGAAAAGTAAAAGCGAAACTAGTACTTAAAACGTAGTCGCCTGTAAAACAGCATGTTAAAATGCGTGAAAAAGACAGCTGGCAGAAACCAGTTTGAAGCCAGGTATGTGGAAAAATCCAAATGCTGGCTAGACCAACTATACCTATAAACAGCACAAGAGATGTACATTTTAGGTTTAAAAAATATAAAGCTTCGACACCCGCTGTTTTTAAATATCAGACCATACGTCTCTATAGTACCATTTATATGTATAGTTTATTAAAATTTGAAAAATGATTTCTGGTTTTATAAGAAATAGTGATATATTTAAAGGACAAGAAAAGAGGTACCTGATATAGGTTTCAGAAAAATCACCTTAAAAAATTATATTATTTTATAGCAATTTTATGCACATATAGTACTCACGTTGAAAGGAATTTTAGTTTCTTTTCATTTTAAATCTCCAGCAATACTGTTCCGACGGCCGCACTACATGACGTCACTATGCAAACGTAAATCAGGGGAGGAAAAGGTTATGTTAAACTATTTCCTAAAAAACTTTCCATGCAAAATTATATTACTTAGTATTTCGCTTACCTCTTCAAACACTTATGTAACTAGAAAAGAAAATTATTAATTATTTAAAATGTTTTCACCAATTGGTAAAATGTCGTTGACTCACCCTCCAGGGTGCGCCACTCACTAACCAAAAACGTATTTTTAATCTTATTGACAAGATACTGTAATTTTAAATTTTACTTAGTGACTACGAAAGTTCTGGTTATTTTTTCAAACTTTACACAATGTTATTTTAAATTGTTTCCAATGAATTATCATCAAAATGGCTGTGTCTAATGGTTTCAGCGGTAGTTTAAATTTACATGTTTAATAGCATATGCAAAAAGGCAGAACGTAAGTGGTAAAAAATTTCAAGATGCATTTTTTAGGCTTAATGTAAGTTGAGGGTTTTCTTGTGCTTTAAGTATGCACTGTGCAAAGTGTGCACTGCAGGCATGGAGATTTTTTTTAAATTGTGCATGCTATTTATCAAAAACACGTAACTTTGTATACATGGGAGCAACTTATTCGCTCTTCCAACACACTTACTTGTATGCGTGATAAAAAGGCAGCATTACATTTGACGGAGCGTGTAACGGTGCCATTGTCCTGTTGTTGATGTGGATCTCTTCCACACGCCCAGCTTTGTTCGTGCAGATTATAGGAGTATGTTGGGAGTACCGATACTGTGGGAAAATAATAATAAAAAACACTTAATGGTTGTTTGGTTGGATGTAACCTTAAGAGGCTACAGTCCTGCTAAACATTATTTAATAAAAATGGCACTGCAATAACAAATCATCTTTAGTAATCATTCTTTAACCCTTTCACTATGTAGTGAAAGGGTTAAGGATTATGTCGTCAACATAACAGATGGATTACAGTGAAACATTACGAACAATCAAAAATTTACTAGTTCACTACTGAAATACTCCCAGAATTAATTGAACAGTTAAAACACATTTAAAACCATTTGCAACATAACTGATTATTTTTAAAAACCGGCACACCCGAACTGTAATAATACCATAGTATGGTTTGTGTAGATCAAAGATCTTGGTGATTGCTTAGAAGTGTTCTGCATTCTAGACTGTCCTGCTGTTCTGATCTTCTTTGTTTAAGTTCCTAATTAGTTTAATAAATACTACTTTATTATGCACGCATTTGTCTGGTTGCTAATAATATTGTAGAATGTAACACGAGCCACCAAAATTTAATATGTGTTTGAGGAGCGGTAAAAGATTGAGGTGTACCTTCACTGGTGTAACATGTAAAATGTCAACGAATCATTTAGTCTACTAAATAAATAAATAAATTTAGTCTATTAAGTACTGGTACCATAAACACATGACTGTAGAAGATATTTATCACTTATAACTGTTTTATCAATTCATTTTAAATAAATTATATTATATGTATATAATCTATAACATGTCAAACGAAAACAAATTTATATTTCTTTTACGATCTAATCATAACGAAATTGTAGCTTCTGTTTGTAATTCGACTGGTAACGCAGTGGAATTTGTATCTTTTTAGACAAAATGATATATTTATAATTATTTACTACCACAAGAAATGCCCATTATTTACCAACAACAGCAGTTGCTTATAGTCAGGCTTAAATTTGTCTTCAGAATCTGTTTTAAATGTTGCAAATGGCTTTAAAGATGTTTTAACTCTTCAGTTAAATCTGGGGGTGGGGGTGACTACGGCTAAATCACGTTGAAAACACCGGTTCTCGTCTGATCTCCAAAGTTAAGCAATGTAGAGCCTGGTTAGTACTTGGATGGGTGACCGCCTAGGAATACCAGGTGCTGTAGGGGATGCCCACACTGTATCTCGACACTAGGCGGAGGAGCTGCACAAGCAGCCAACGGCAAGAGGGCGGAGGAGGTCAAGTGACCCAACGGCCATGTGTAGAGTAGTAAAACCTTCTAAATCAGGAGTGGAGCCCCGAAGGCGGACCAGTGCAGCATGCTCACTGACTCCGGCAGCTCCTGCAGCCAACCTGGTGCCAAACATATCGCTCCGCTTTCCTTTGGACTACACCAGGGAGGAAGAGAGGGGGTTCCTGTTGTCTGGGCAACTCAGGATCTCCATACACCTTGCCCAGGCGTGTGCCCTGGAGACGTTCAAGGGATCGCACTGCACTCTCTTGGCGCACACGCCATTGTCTTCCGAGACAGACGGATGCCAACAAATTATAATTCTGGGAGTATTTCAGTAGTGAACAAGTAAATTTTTGATCATTTGTAATGCTTTACTGTTATCCATCTGTTATGTTGAAGACATAATCCATAACCCTTTCCCTACATAGCGAAAAGGTTCAAGTCGTTTATTTTAAAATATTAATTTGTATTTTTTTTGTCTTTGTTATGGCCTCCTACACATCTCACTAGATGTTATGTTTTTTGTATACCAGTAAGTCTCTAAATCTCTGTAAACACATAAATTGCTCGATTAGACAGGATCTGTACCTCTTTGTATCGTTCTGATATAAAACTGCAAATGCTGAATGTCACGTTGGTAGAGCAGAGAACATGAAAAGCCAACGGGTGTTTCTCTTTTACCCACTCAGAGACTGCAAAGCCATCGACAAAGAAAGATTCGCCACCAACCGACGCAACCGATGCTTTGGTTTGGACGTTGTAGTCAGCTCTTAGGCAGTGTAACGCTTGCATACCTAAAATAACCAAGTATGTTTTAAACTGAATATATATATATATATATATATACAGTAGTCGCCACTTAATAGACTCACGGTTAATAGACTCAGTCGCTTAATTGACCTAATATTTTTCTTTCACGTACTTAAAGTAAGACATTTGTATGTTTCCAAACAGCTCTTCCTACTTTTATGTCATCTTTACTTCCCCTTTGTGCATTATATATGTAGAAACAATCATGTTAAGTACCGTTTTGTTTGTAAACAGGTGCGTTTAGCAAGCACTAATATGCTAGCATAGCGCTTTCTCTTTGAATTAGTTACCCGCTCGCCCACTGCAATTAACCTCGTTACCCAAAGAATTTCCGGAAGCTAAACTTGCCAAGCGGTTTCCTTTTGATGGTCTAGTTGCAAATCATGCTTAATGAGTTAATAGGCAAACATGCAGGTACAGTATAATCAGCTGGCATTCCATCTGACTTACAAGAGTAAACATCAAACAGCAAATAAGGGCATGGAGTTAAGCAGTTTGAAAAATGGAGCATAAGCGTAAAGATTTATGGCTTTAACATTTTAAGATTTAACATTTTACTTTTGACCTTTGAAGTATACTAAGTATACTTTTTAATTTATTGTTAATTCACTTATATAAATTAATATTTTAAAATATTTTTTCTAATTTTTAACCGCACAAAGGAATTTAGGCATTATTTCTTTTCCAAAATTGATTAAAAGCCTTTGCAGTGCATAGTAAGCTGATGACTCATACTTCTATAGCAGTAATACTACACCTATTGGTCAAATAGTTGGTTAAATGGGTCAAAACACGTCGGTCCCAACGTGAGTCTATTAAGAGGCGACTACTGTACTTATCAACTCACTGTAGGTGTCAATAGTTTCAATTTTTAGGGAATAAATAGATTTTCTTATGATAAGATCAAAATATGGTAAATTAGTTACATTAAACAAAATTCTGATCCCTTTATTAAAAGTGCCTTTAAATTCCTTAAACTGTAGTCGCAAAAGTTATTCCATAATGCGGCACAATAAAAGTTAGAGCAATATGCTTTGAACAAAAGTTTGTTTGACTTCTGTACTGCAGTTAGGAAAATATCAAAGTAATTTGTTTGATCGCATGTAGAACAAGCGACGCTGGTTGTCAATATCCGTATTGTCTGTTTTAAAATATGTATTATTATCTGTATTACTATTGTTTATTATTAATAAAGTCTGTTTTATTACCTGTATTGTCTATTGTCCCAAAGTGAGTCTATTACTGTTACTCCACAACTGTGTGTGTGTGTGTGTGTGTGTGTGTGTGTGTGTGTGTGTGTGTGTGTGTGTGTGTGTGTGTGTGTGTGTGTGTGTGTGTGTGTGTGTGTGTGTGTGTGTGTGTGTGTGTGTGTGTGTGTGTGTGTGTGTGTGTGTGTGTTTGTGCGTGTGCATGTATGTGTGTGTTTTCTGGTATCTTCTATACCTGGTGATTTTTCCCTGTAATTCATATCTGTATGATGTGCCAGGGCTAAACCGGTAAAGGCCAGGTGAGCTCCCGGCTCTGGTTGATCCTTGACGTCAAACGTGATTCCGTAACCAGTTTGTTTCACATAAGCGAATCTCTCCACAACCTTCCGGATTGCACCTTCCCGAAGTGGAACATCTGAAAACATAAACGTGTCAATTTCCGAGACTGCTATTAGAAAATAGCACAATTTTGGTCCAACCCCATTTTATGCTTAACTTGTGTTGCACTTAATGTCAAGAATTTACAGTAAAATTTATGAAAATTGTCATCAGCATAAAAATGTATATTATCGATATTTGACGATCTTAACGATACTTGATTTGATTTTGTTTTTAAAGTTTATTCCAAAACATAACGCCTCTCCAGAAAGACGTTACAAAAAGTAATTCGGTGTCTGCCGACTGGCTACTATGAGCCAAAAATGTGTCACAAAAGGAATAATCGAATGCAGAAGCAGTAGCTGTTGCTCCTGCCACGATTCCTATAGGCTTCTCCGCGTCCACACTCTTCAATTAAATAATATAAGTTTTCTTGCCGGAGTACCAGACTACGTGCCACTGTACAAATTTAAGAAAATAAAAAAATTGGATTATTAAGGCAGCAGAAAATGATTTTCATACAGGTGTGTACTCTTGTCCAAATGCTAAGCGAAGATCCTATGCTCGTTCACTACAGATGGTGAGGAAGGATCAAAACCTGGCTTATTATCAGAGATGACACTTCATGAAATGCTGAATTAGTCACAGTCAAATTCACCCTCCCTGACAGAAGTAAGTACTCACAAATATTAACTCATTTATAGATGAATTTTTACTGGAAAGCATAGGATCTGTTGTAATTAGGGATGCATAATAAGTTACAATTCTCACCTCTTAAAAATGCCAGCCCATACTTATGAAGCATGTCTAACCACTGAAAGAGTCCTTCATCGGTGGTCATCATTTCTTTATAGCCTGTTTCCGGAAGCTCGCCGGAGATGACAGCCCGATCCCATAACTTGATCGCTGGGCGGGCAACCAGTGGCGGCATCTGGAACGAATCGTTTGACAAGCACTTTCCATGTTTTTGCAACCTGTAATTAAGAAGATGCTTAGTAAGTAGGAAAACGGGATGCAGTGAGAGCACATTAGCCGGGAGTGGAGTGGGTTCTGTAATTATTTCTCCATATATTCAGTATGTTTTGGATTCCATCTGGAAACGCACCATTCAAAACAGGTTTTGAAAAACCTATGACTTTTCTGTTATTGTGTAAGTACAGACATAACTAAACGATTACAAATTATTTCCTGTCCCATTCAGGAGAATCTCAGCTATCCAGTCAAGCTATTTGTTTAAACTTTTATAAGTGATTTAATTGGAAAAATTAAGAAAAACATGCCATTCTTCAGGCACTCCAACTTAACCTATTAAGTAGTTTAGTCTGGCATACATTTGCGTGATCCTACACACTAATTTATTGATCGCTGGCTTGCTACAGTCCAAGACAACTATCTGCTGCACAGCATTCCACTAAGTCAACCAATCAGCCAAGGACAAATTAAGATCGTTTCATCTTTTAACAAGAATTTTTTCTTTAAAATAGATTAGACTAGAGGCTAAAGTGTATCAGTCTGCATAGTTGAAATTTTCTGCATTAGCCAATTTCACACAAGTGATTCTGAACATTGTTACAATGCAGATACTGCAGTTACGAAAATCTTTTTTCAATTTATTAGTCAAAAATTGATTTTTAATTTGTCTAAGGTGAGCAATTGCATTTCATAAATAATTTTGTATGAAAATCCATTGTGTGAGGAGTAGAAACCAACAAAAATTATCAAATATAATGTAACCTTTGCTTAGTGAGAGCAGTTTTTCATGAACCCTTGCAAAATGCAGCAAATGCTTACGGTCCTGAAGGAGTTAACAACAATCTACTTTCTAAACCTTTTTCGATTTCAGAAGGAAGATGGATAATATCATATAAAATTTCGTAGAAACAAGAGATAAAAACATTTTTCTATCAATGGCAGAGAAAACTGAGTAAGAAACTACCTCACGTTAATCTGATTCGCTGAAATAATAATAATATATAATTTATTATTTGTAGAGCGAATCACATCGGAGATTTCATGCATTTTACAATTAAAAAGTTAGAATTTACAATTACATACACAGTCATTATAAAACTAACCATTCTTACAATCACAAAATTGTATTAATTGTAAATAATACTAAATGTATAAGATTCGAAATTTCACCGTAGAATTAAATAACGTACGTATAAAATTATCATCCATACATTGCCCATAAAGGTGTGTTTTAAGTGTTTTTTTTTAATTTTGTAATGTTGGTAGTTGATGCAGAATTAATGGTAAATGATTCCACGATCGCAGAGCAGTAACAGCAAAAGCATGACGTTCATGTTTCCTGCTCATACCTGGGCTCTTTTAATCATAAAGGATCAGTTGTTGCGCAGGCATATGAATCATAAATACGTGTTCATAAAAATTATAATATGCACATACTTAATAAATAAATGAACAACTTTCTGGAAATTCAGTACTGCACGATTGGACAGTTAATTTATCAAACAAGTGCATAGGTCTCTATGATTGTCTCACTTCTGCCTTATTTGATTTTATCAACAGAATAAATATGGAAAAATGTCAATAACCCTCAGCTCAGTGACCTAGTAAAGCCCCGCACTAGATTAGGAATGTATTTACTGTTAACATATCCACTTATGAACTGTACTGAGCTATATTGTAAGAACTTTTGAGAACATGTGATCTAGAGTTTGCTACGTCAGCTGTGCAAGACCATTAGAATTTTGAGAACCTGGAATCTAGAGTTTGCTATGTCAGCTGTGCAAGACCATTAGAACTTTGAGAACCTGGAATCAAGAGTTTGCTATGTCAGCTATGCAAGACCATTAGAACTTTGAGAACCTGGAATCTAGAGTTTGCTATGTCAGCTATGCAAGACCATTAGAACTTTGAGAACCTGGAATCTAGAGTTTGCTATGTCAGCTATGCAAGACCATTAGAACTTTGAGAAACTAGGATCTAGAGTTTGCTATGTCAGCTATGCAAGATCATTAGAACTTTGAGAAACTAGGATCTAGAGTTTGCTATGTCAGCTATGCAAGACCATTAGAACTTTGAGAACCTGGGATCTAGAGTTTGCTATGTCAGCTATGCAAGACTATTAGAATTTTCAGAACCTGGGATCTAGAGTTTGCTATGTCAGCTGCTCAAGATAATCAGAAGTCAAAAGTCCATTTCACATTTATTTACCAAGTATGAACTGTTGTTTATGTGCAGTCATGCATGAATGGGAATGACCACTGCTGACCAATTTCAATTATAACATAAACATATAAGATGTATAAATATCTTGCCTATGCAAAAATATGCTAGATATTATAGAAATCGTAATGGACATCTAATGAAACATACCAGTCTGCGGAATAGGTGCTGACATGGCTCGGATGGCTGGCTGTTTCTGGCCAATGAACTGTCATATTGCTCATATTATCCAGTGATACTTTTGCTGGCCTGATGTTGATATCAAGACTCGGAGTGTCCAGTAACTTCTGCTTTGTGACCTCATGGACACAGACTGGACATGTGCAGTTGTCTCTTAACTGAATTCAATTTTTAATTCGATTAGAATCACAAAAAACTCTTTTTTTCTAAATAATAATTTACAAATTTCGATCACTTGACCGCATTTAAAATGACCAACTTTCGCACAAAATTAAAATCACGAAAAATACACAAAATTTCTGAAATTCATCTAATGTACGACACGAGAGTGAATCTAACCATATCAGACATTAGTAAATCTTAGGAATAAGTAATTCTGAACAAGCAGACGTTAAACTTTTTGAAGGTGTACAAAGAATAGCTGCAAAACCTTGCAGTTCAATTAAAAACTGGGCACACTGCAAGAGATTGCAGAAACTGCAACTTCAAACGTAAGCAATATGCCGACTTCAATGTGAGCTGCTGCGAACGTACAAGTTTCTTAATAACATTGACATCAGCACTAACAATAATGCGTTCCTGATGAAAACATGTATGAGAGGAGAGCACGACAGGAAACTGTTTAAATTTATTAATTCACAGAAACTTCTGATCCCAATGGGGTTATAAACTACCAGAAACAGCAATAGATGGCACTAGAGTAAACCTAAATCAAGAACAAAATAGCACCACCAAACACAGAAGGTACAAATATCGAATACCTCTGCAACAGTCCGCAGTGCTGCCACACATAACGTGCGTATATAGCCCTTTTTACTGGGTTTTGCACCTAAGAAGACGTCACATGAAAGTTAAGAAGTAGAATGTCTTTGAAGAACCGAGAATGGTATGGGTGGTCATTCTAGGTTTTGTTATAAAGGACAATGGTCAACATGCAGTTCTGGATTCTGCAAGCTTGGGTCCAACACTCAATGGCAAAGCAAAGTAGCCTGCTTAATGTGGCTTAATGAGATAGGATTAAATTCTATCCCATTAACAAGGAATATCTCAGGTAAGCCACTGAACCAACAGAGGCCATCTCAGCCACATTTGGATGTGAATACATCTTAGCTCAGTGATACATAGAATAGGTAATATATCAGATGAAACTGCTCAGAAAAATATAAAACCCGGCAGTCACCGATCCACTTACTGGCTAGGTGCAGCATTACTTAACTTTGGTATTAACTACATACAACCATGTAACAAATACTTGGTCCTCTGTCATGATCATGCTGATTGTTCTAGAACAGTATCAACAATTTGTTAAGCACCTATAAAAGATGAGCGATCAAAGCAATATGCAGAAGGTTTTGACATGCTGACCTGCTATTAGCTGCCGGGGCGACCTCTGTGTGCAGATCTTACAAATACTAAATTATATTTACCCAAATGTATTTAAAATCATAGGCAGACCCGTCGTTAAAAACGATCTTGGCTGTATGACTGTCTGTTCCCGTGATTTCCAGGATAGATCGACGCGGCGAGAACGTATAAGATACCTGTTGTGTAGAGCAATAGCGATTCACAGTCGTCGTTACTGCAACAAAACAAGAGCGATACATAATTATAGGGGTCATCGAGCCAGATTATAAACTTGTAAACTTTCGGTGCTGAATTTACGAGGCTGTTTAACCAGACCGCCAATGACGGTGTACAGCGCACGACGTCACCATGACAGCAATAAAGTTTACTGACCTCTTCTAGATGGTATTCCCACATACAACACCTGGATAGTTCTTGATACCTCCAGCCCGGCATACTTAACAAGCCTGACAATACGTCGCATTTGCTTTTATATTTTATAACCATCAACCTAAACAAGAATTTTGGAATTTATTAAACTACAAAAGTACAAAGAATCATAGAAGATTATTTGAATTTAGGCTATTAACAGAAAGCGCTATAAAATTTCTAGATTATTAAATTTTGGGTTAAATATATTAAATAAATAAATAAAATATATAAAATTAAATAAATATAAATTAAATATATATATATTCAATATACATATATATATATATAAATGTATATATTCTACTAAATGTATATATTCTACTATATATATATATATATACTATATATATATATATATATATGGACACAGCAATGACCAATAGTGAAAATTTTCCCTGCGCTCAGTTGCTGTTCAAATACCATACTCAGAATGGATCAAATTTATCTTCATGTGACAAACTATTTAAGACAAGAGTAATTAGTCAACCCCGAATAACGTACATATCAATATTCAAGTCTAAATTAAAAAAACATTTAATGACACGTTTTGAATATCCGACATACGAACACGATGACACCTACTCAAATCATAATTTCATTTTTCCTAGACCGTACTAAACTAGTTTATATTTTATTTTTTGAATTTCTAGTTGCACTTATAGTTTAGCTTGCACCAGGCGCATTTGCCCAGAACAGTGTTTTTTTTTATATGAACTAACACTGATTGTCTGTCTTATATTATGATGGTCAATGTTTTAAAATGGCAAATAAAGATTTTACTACTACTACTACTACATCGTACATCTGTTAACGCGCAGCAACATTGTACTATTGTAAACATTGTTTGAAAAAACAAAATTGTTACACATGCATTATAATTACAAAGACTAATAATACACTTACGTGAACAGAATAGATAGAAGACCACAAAGTGTTGTGGCAGTAGCGGTCAAGGTAAGCACTGCAAGCCACCAATGGATAAATACTGTTGTGTACATTGTATAATGTAAATATAAATTAAGAAGGTGAGAAGTTCAAACTGATAGTACTATCTCAGTACTACGGACTACGCAATAAATTTGTAGTGTCACTGGATTGAGATGCGTTCTAAAGTCCAATTAACAATCAGGATAGCTACCGAGTGTTTTCAAGGTTATATGTGCGCTTGCATAGCAAAATCGTCCATAAGTCGGCAGTTAACATTTTCTAGTTATTCAATACCCCGAATCTCCATTTCATGAGGATCATTTTGATACCAGGTTCATCGCTCTATGTTATTTTTACGCTGAGGTAATCCACACTGAAGTTGTAGTGTAGCCTATGTGGTGTAGTGAAAAAACATAACTTTGAGAAAATCACTGTTAAAATTAGTCATTGTTTTTTGTGGCGTTTCTACAAAACACTTAGCAACCGTAGAAAAGTTGGCTGCTATGGACTTTGCAAGAACACATTGTCGTCATAGTTAAATCCAGTATGATTGCTGATGAGGATGTGGACATAGCAAAAAAACCCTAAATGATAGCTTCCAATAGGTTCCATTGGATTTGAAAATACAAGTTTTTTTTACAATTGCAGTGCTAGAAAGTGGGTATGGGGTTACAAAATTAGATTTTTAGTTTTTCTTGAACATTTTCCAAGATCAGTTAATGCTAGAATATAAAAGTCCAATATATTCAGCATTTGTTTTTATAAAAAAACAAGAACTGACATTCAACCAAACTTCTGGTGTATTCTACTTTGAGGCTTACTAACATAGTTTTAACTATGCCGACTTACGGATGATTTTGGTTTGCAAGCACGCATATAAAGAACATAAAGACTTCTTGTTGTTCCAGACACACAGACCAGTTGCTCTAATTACAAAATACTATGTTATTATTTACAAATATTTACAGATAAAAACTGAACACTATCTTCACATTAAATATGAAAAAATCTATGAGACATCATCAATACACAGTTAATGAATGAAGTTATACTGCATGTAGACTGCAATGTTTGGTCCAGTAGTTGACTGCCGTAAATAAGTTTTATAAAATCAACCTTCACTAGAGTACAAACAAAACGTTTTTGCACTTCGTTACCACAATTAGAAACAGCTGGGTTCAAGACCAAGGTGGTGGTTACTTCCATTTCATTGAACAGATGTAGAAAAAAGGAAAATTTGGCTTATCAATTTCGCCTCGTATTGATACGAGTAATTTCACTTTTACTTGTACAGCACTAGTTAAATAAGTCTAGATTTCTAAGTCAATCGAACGCAAATAATTCCACTTTAAAATTCAAAATCTTTCTTGCTATTCAGTATTTTTGCTTTCATAAATAGTAAATCAGCACCATTAAAACTCCGATACGTGTCTATATAACTGAGTCAGCCGTTACTATGAGCATTTTTAAATCAAAAAATAGTATACGCCCCTAGCACAGTTTTAAGTAATGTTTGCACTGCTTACGGCCTACTCTGCTTGCGTACTATGATGTAGAGAGGTGAATGTACAACTTTTTTATCAGACTGATTTTTGTTATATAACAAAATTTGTAAATTACATGATTAGTACATTAGTAATCCAACTTTCGTTGGTGAATTTTAGAACATCAGTTAAGAATACCTGCGCGAAGGTTCTGGGTTCAAATCGTGATTGGCTCACAATTTTTCAGTGCTTCTTTTAGTGATGGGAATCGATACAAAAGGATTTGCGATACGTTTTCGATAAATGATAAGGAGTTGTGATATAATTTCGATAAACGATAAGGACTTGTGATACGAATTTGATTTCGATAAGTATTTCACAAAGTTATTGTTTTACAAGCATTGTACACACTGTACTACACGGTGCAAACCGTGAAGCATCATTTTATGTAATAAATGCTACCAGGTTTTGAAGTTAACGACACAATAATATAAACTGTTGTTCTCAATATGTTTAGTATTGCTAGGGCACGCAAATTGCGAAAATGACACATCGATTTTGATATCGATACTCCAACTGTATCAATTTTCTGTTCTGATAATGATTTATTTTGTGGAATCGAAAATGGATAAAAAAAATCGATTTTGTTTTATATTGATTACAAAACAGAAAAAAACGCATTTTTCGTTGATAAAACGATGATCGATTCACATCACTAGCCTTTTTCCTTCCAATTAGTAGTTGTTATTTTAATTGTTGCAAAGAACGATAAATTTTTGCTAATTGTGACAAATATCATGTTTGAAGGAAAAAATTTAGAAATTCATTTTTACCATTTGTCCGGGAAACACCACCGCTATCATTTCCCTTCATCAATTAACAATAACACATTCTACAATTAACAACATTGTACTGGTTAGTGTTCCAATGAAGAACACATGACCCACTAAAATACACAATAAATATCCAATAAAATAATTAGCCAGCACACAGACGGGCATAAATTAGATAAATAGTACGCGGAGAGAATCAAGTTTTTTCACTCGAGTGCGGCTAATTTGTGCGACGTCGTATAGAGTATTTTCCCTTGGAGAGTTGGGATAGAAACACCTTCATCTTGCTGCTGTCTGTCAGCTTCTTCACCCACAGCTAGATAGGAAAGAAAAATCGAGAAATTTGACTTTCATGGTGCATATAACATTAATATAATCACAGAACATACTCTTGTCATGTGAGATTTCATATATAACATAAATACAATCATAGAACATACTCTTGTCATTTGAGATTTCATATGTAACATAAATACAATCACAGAACATACTCTTCTCATGTGAGATTCCAAATCTAATCATGAGCGAAACAAACAATAATAAACTGAACACTAAGCAAGGTGATTTATTCAGTAGGACACGAGTCGCTTACTGGCAAACTTCAGATAATTGAGCATACTATTAATGGTTTGCTCCACGCGCTCTCGTTTCGCAATAAGAAATAATATAATATGCTAGTTTGTCATTTTATGCAAAGGAATTCTGCCTGCAACCCGTTCCTATAGCAACCAGACCGCATAATAAATGATAGTGCTCTGGTATGACAAAATTTCCAAGTTCGCTTCATGCGGCGCTTGGCTTTGACTCTGCAGTGTTTATTGTTTAATGTCTGCGTGGGCTTAAATCTTAATGAAAGAGAAACTGCCAGCTACGTACATATTGGCAAGAAAGACGGGTGCTTTCAAGCAAGCAGAAAGAAATTAATTAGTAGAAACCATAAAAAACCATAAAACATTTAATTCATGATTTAAGCAGCATTGATTTTTGCCTCTGGAACGTGTCTCAATTCTTTTATATTACTTCCTATGGAAGTTTTGGTTTCGTTTAACACCGTGTTCTGCTGGAACACATTAGCGTCGTTAAGCGCGAACTTACTGTACAGTTTTCGTAAATTTACAATACTGCGCAATAGTGCCTGTCTAACTCCATGTTGTAAATTTAGATACACAATGTTACCTCATTTGTGCCAATGCCACTAATGACAGCACTAATTTTGCCAATATCTTTTCCTTCCAAGAAGATAGCGTTTCCACGGTGATACCTGTTAAAGTAAATGTAATATAAGTGACAGAAGTACATTAAAGGAACACTGGATGATTTTTCATATACAAGCCCATTTTCAAGTCCAATAAAAAGTATACATTTTAATGCAACTAGTACTGCAAAAGCATTTAAAAACTTGATTAACAGAGGGTGAGCCCAGCTATTGACGACATCACAAACTAACATAATTTTCAACATCAAAAATATTCCACGAACGTCTTGCACATGTTAAGCGAAAGCGAAAATTGAAGTACAGTGCGTTGTACTAAAGCTAGACAAGTTTTAAGATAAAAATTCAAATTTACCACTGTACTCACGCAAGAGCTGTCGAACGTATGCAGTTCGTCATAAACTAACATATCTGAACTGAGAGGTACAACACCTGTTTTTTGTGCAACACATTCCGAAATGCAGGCGATAGTGCCTGTCTAACTAACAAATGGCAAAATGCAATGACGAAGAACTAGTGGCTCAAATGTGAAATTGTGTTTGTGTGGTAACGATTCTTTCACGTAAGTCACTTTTGAAAAAATAGCACTTTTTCATTCAAAACTTTAAAGAGAGTTTGTTTTGACCTGCAATTTAAGATTGGGTCCGGTTTTGCTTTAAGATTAATTCTCATGCCGTAATACTAGAGAAAAACTGTTGTTACCATTTTTGGTGGTTTAATATTGTTTTTGTACATATAGATAATCAGGGTGCATCGGATCCAGTTTTGTCGGATCAGGTTCAGCATGTGCTGGACCTGCTTCTGGTTGCTGATCTAACATATTAATGCAAATGATATTTCATTTTATTAGCCTTTTGTTCATGTGATGGTATCGTTTGTCCAATTTTAGGGTCACGGAGTAATTATAAATGGAAACACTGCAAACGTTGGTATGTACTCTCATTTTGATCACTTGATCCGCCCCTTGGTTTGAAATAAACAATGCTATGCTTTTATTGGAAGTAGACGATTCTGAATTTTTAGCAAACATTTTTGTGATAATAGCACTATCCTTGCAAGCTCCTTGCTGCACGGAATTGCAGTCGGAAGATTACTGGTATCATTTGCGATACTTTTGAAAATTTCTCAAGATTTTAATTCTTCAAATTCTCTAAAAAAATTAAGATTATTCAGGGAATTAAATTGCTATGTGTATATTTTCTTACCAGCTCTAATTTTTTTCGCAATAGGTGCACGTTTGTTAGTTTTATGCTTCAAAAAATAGATATACAATCAGTGCAAGATCCAGCGAATATTTTTTGCCGGATCGAAATCGTATCCGGATCCTGTAAAATTATCGGATCTCAGGATCCGGAAGCGATAGAATTAGAATTAGAATTAGTTTATTCACCGTAATGATTTCACATAACATAAGTAGGCAACAATAACTATATAATTAACGAAATTAAAATTTAACTACAAAACAGAAAAAATCATATACAGAGGGCAAATTTATTTACCGAATCAACAAAAATATCGCGTTTTAATGTAGGGGCACAATAGTTCTTCACTCATACGTCTTAACACATCTCCAACAATATTTCATTAACGACGTTAAATTTGGGGAGTGCTTGAAGGTTACAAATGCTAGAAAAGTTCAACTCAGAATGTTCAATTCGTAAATCTTCTGTCACCGGACATCTCAATAAGACGTGGGCTTCTGTTTGAACTTCTTCCCCACATGTACATAATCTGTCTTCTCTCGGTATTCTGGACCAACGTCCGGATACATCCCTACAAATAATACGTACCATTTTTTCTCATAGTATAATTTTCCATCTTCAATTTTGATGTCTGATTGGGAATCATTTGAATCTGAAAAGTGAAAATGCATTGTAGGCTAATGTACTAATGTAATGTATCTGTGTGTATTTACCCGTCAAAAGGTAGCTTCTCTGTTAATACAAATATAAACTATTCATCCACTTTCATTAGCAATTACATAAACAAGATAAGAAAATGCAGAAATGAATTCATTCATGCAGTAGGCTGCAGCTGCAAGGCTCCACATATCATATAACCAAGTACACTCATATCTTAGTTTGCCGGACCTCGCTTTTATGGCTATCAGAAATTTTGGACACAGTCTGGTCCCTTAAAAGTCCCGCCTACTATGGACACAGCCCGTTATCCCGCGAGTTGATAGCTAGTTCGCAGGCCATCACTTTTACATCCAAGCAGCGTGTAACGTCACGTGTGTAGCTTGCATTCGAGCGTGTTTAAGTTGTTTAATCAGCACGTGTAAGTTTAAAGTCATTTATGTGAAGTTATTTGAGTCAATTGCTGACAGTTTTTGCAATTGAGACTTTTGCAAAGAAACCGAGACAATTAGGTGATTACCATGAGTCTAATACATAATGCCCACTACATTAGCTTGGTATCGGTAAATGCGGACAATCGTCAAAACCAAAATCTTTCAGCTTTTGTCCGACAAAACGAGATATGAATGTATAGCCCATCAAATCTAATCCAAGATTTGAAATTTCATTAGATTTTTATTCATTAATAGTATAAAAAAAGAAATTTTATTGACGCAGCTTAAAGGTTAGCAAATCGACAACAATGCGTTTGATAAAGTTACATTATCAAGTATTTTTATACAGCGTACTTTTTTTGGCTGTCGTAGATGACACGTTCTTTCCTTTGTTGATAACCTTTAGATCTTCTAGAACATCGGAGTCGTTTAGAAGCAGGTTCAGCTGGTTAACTCCGTTATTTTTACGAATTTTGTTGGTCAGCGGAGGTGGATCGTGCGGCCGTCTACGTAGTTTCCGTGTGTTCACTGGTTTCACTTCCATTGAATCTGTCGTTTAAAAGACAAAACACATAGCAAAATATGTTACAGTCATTCCTTAATCTGTTTTATTTATGAATGATTTCACAGACGAATGAAGAAGAAGAGAGTAGTATAGAATTTCAAGTTTGACGGAGTGGCTTACATTAAAAAAAATCATCGATTTTACTCAAATACATTCAAATGTGGTTTGGTATTTTCGTTGATTGGTCCTGGAGGCTCCAAAACTTTACAGTGGTTAGCACTAAAGATGTGCCATATTGCCATGAAAAGCATGTCACAAACTGTTACATAAACAAAATTTTCGCTTTATTTGAACTATTTTAGGAAAGATTTATCAGCGGTTTTTGACATCAAGGAGAAAAGAAAAGGTAACTTAGATAAATATAGTAAAACCTCTGGAAAATGCTACTGCAAATTATCTGAAATCTCTGCTACGAAACTTAAGAAATTTTGCCGAAACCGAAACTTAACCGAAAGTGCAATTATCGGTAAACCGAACTGAAAATTTCGTTTTGGTGACATCCCTGGTGCCAGGAAAGCTCACCTCCGGTTAACTCCATAGTCTGTCGCTCAGACTCGACGATCTTTTTCTTCTCTTCTAGTTCAGCAATGAGATTCACTCTCAGTTCCACTTTCTTTTCATCAAATTCTTTCACAGCTGCCTTCTTTTCGTTGATGTATTCCTTTTCTATGGCGCCAAGCTGCAACGAATTGCACAGGTGTTTCATTAACAATCCGCTTCACGCAAAAAATATTCTGGCATTTTTTGGCTAAGGCGACCATTTGCATTTCAGTGGAGCATGCCGCGTGGGAACAGTTGGACGAGCCACCAGTTAAAAAAGTGTAACTAATTAGCATTGTTAATTACTGATTAATCAACATTAAAGAAAATTATGGAAACATTACAGATTAAACCCACAAAGTTACCGGATTTATAAAAAACAATAACAAATGTTTATTCATCTTCATAGCCTTCACTGCAAACCTGGCAGCAAGTTGCCTAAAATCGATAAAAATTTAGCAAGACTGCTCACTTCGCTATGAAATAAGTAGTACAAAAAAACAGCTTAAACGGTCAAAACTCAGCGGCGGAATTGAAATGCTTAAAGGAAGACAGGATGATTTTTCATATACGACCCCATCTTCAAGTCTAATAAATAGTATACGTTTTAACACTATTAATACTACGAAACTGCCAAAATAAAGAAAAAATTTACCAGCATTTAGAAGTCACACAAAAGTCACATAAAAAAACATTACCCGGGCGATTAGATGGAAATAGAAGTATTTTTACCGTCTGCCTAATTATAATGAATGTAATAGAAAGACTCTTTATATATATCGCATGAGTTTCATTAGAAAGTGATCACAATAATTTTCCAGTCTGCTCAGTGCTCAATAGTTCAGCAGAGTGAAAACTGAAATGACTTTAATAAACCTGCTAAACTAATGTCTGTTGTTAGTTTTACGATTTGTATATTACCGCATAAGTGTGAAACACCTCCGCTAAACGAATTCTCTCCCTGTTCTGCACGTCGAGCCGTTTTAGCCTCCGGTTGTATTCCGTATGAGTGCCCTCCTTGAGCTGCCTCAACTGACGCTTCAATGAAGCCAGTTTGTCTTGGTACATCCTGAATTAAAAAACACCGATATTTAGGATCTGAAGTGTACAAGTGGATGTAAACTAAACTAGATTAGATGGCTTGTAATTATGAACGATGAACTATGAATTATGAATTTTATTTCACACATCAAAAAATACAATATCAAACACATTAGTAAACTATAAATAAAATAATTTAAGTAGTGCAAGGTGAGTGTACAACCATACGGTCATTAACACACTCACCTTACTTAAATGGAAAAATGATTATAGTTATGCATGCTTCTGTAGATAACTTAATGTAAATAAGGATGAAGTAAATGATGTAATAATAGCAATGGTATAAGAGCAATAAACCTGAAAGTTGAGAAAGGAAAACATAACATGTAATTACGACTTTGAGTGAGCCTTAAAGAGTGAAATTTTTTTTAAATTAGTTACGATAATTAAATAATTGACAGCAAGATCATCCAAATTGTATCATGAAGTAAATACATATAACACAGACCTTCTCTTTCATGAGTTTTACACCTATATTTCATACGTAATGCTTCATAAACACAAGCTAATAAGTAACTAGGCATTTCACATAGTCCAATAGTCCTACTTGATTCCCCCCCCCCCACCAAAAATGCATTTAAGAGTAGGTGGCCTATACAATTCAGCAGAAAATGTTAAAAATCTCTATGCATTAAGGCACAACTCTTTGTTAATCTAAAAATTGGAGGTTCATTTTAACAAACTACTAGAACGGCACTTTTAGTGACAGTGAATGAAACTTTCTACGATTGCGAAGCATTTGCAATGACTATTTTTTACACTTGTTATAATTTTTATGGAGTTCGCAAAATTTCTTTAAGAACTACACAAGAAAGGGTCCGGACAAACAAATCCTGATAAACATTAGGAACACGAAAGGCTTATGCTACGAGATAAACTATTAATATGTTCATATATTATACAAAATTGTATAACTCAAAATTTACACTAAATTTTGCACTATCTGTCAAGTAGATAAGTGACAACTTCTAGTTTGTACAGAAATATACAACCAACACCAATATAGTCTTATAATAAACAGCTGAACATAGAACTTACAAAGATTTTGAATGGTGGTAAACTATTCTGTATTTCTTGAATAAAAGAGCAAGCTTCTTAAATAAAATCTTAATTAAAAGAAGAGAAAGAAGAATAGAAGTACAATGGGTGATTAGAAGAATAACTATTAAGTAATAGTACCTCTACATAAATATTAATGTTTGCGTAATTAAAGAACACTTGTAAAAATGATAATTTTACATAAAGTGTAGACAAATCAGTTATTACATATAACATATTATATACATATAACATAATATACATATACAGCACATGCATTGATTTGTAGTAATTACAAAATTATTTTTAGTTTGTCAAGTGGCGATTTATTGTCGCCAAACTAAAAGAATGATTAAAAGCTCACTGTTCTTTAATTTCCGTAAATTGTTCTTCCATTTTCATCATATCAGTTTCGCTTGCATCGTCGGTCCCTGTAAATTTAAAAAATGCATTATATTTATAACATCACTAAATTACAGGACATATATGGTACATATGTGCACTTTAGAAAACCCTCAACTTATATAAAGATTAAAAATATTTCTTGAGATTTATAGCACTTACATACTGCCTTTTTACATACAGGGCTTGCGTCTACAGTAATGCTGTAAAAAACGTGTAAATTTAAACTCCTGCGATATTGTAATATGAGGTGTATTAAGGAAATTATACATATAAGTTGATGTAATAATGTTAAAAATCTGCCTGATCACTATGTGTAATAGACGTAAAACCAAAAGTAAAACTAAAAGGCAATAATATAGAACTGGATTTCTTTTTCTAATCATTATTAATTTAATAACGATACGAGATAAAGGAGCAAAGCGAGTTTAGAATAAGATCAAAAAGGGCAATCCAGCATCACGATAGATTACCCCAAAATGCTTTCTAAAATCAGCAGCACTAACATAAGCCTAGCCAAAGCTACCATATGTACAATTCGCTTCACTACCACCAGCTAACTTAATCAACAATGACAAAAATCACTATACTCAAACGAAAAGTACCTGAGTCAGATCCCTTTTCCATGTGAAGTTCTTTTTCAGAAGGTTCACTTTCTTCGTCCTGAAATTCGTATTCGTCTTTAAAGCCGGGAAAGCTACTATGCATTGCCATGATTCTGGCTGGGATTTCTAACTACTCTACTCTACTCTAAATGGTCACGTGGCTTTTGTTATTGTTGTAGAGCACCCTCTAACAGCAATAGTTGGTCGCGTTTTGTAAAATTTAACTTATTAAATTGTGCTTTAGTTTCCTAAATTAACAAAAAATGCAAGAAGTACAAATTAAGAAATTTTGCTATACAAATCCAAACTATTTTTGTTTAACAAAAGTTGTTTTAAACTGTATTTTTAGTAGCTCAAAATTTGGCTTTTCGCTTGAATGCGTCTAGAACTGAATTTCCTGGTGTCATGGCAGCTTACCAAACATTGCAACATGAATATCTCAATATGCCACCCGTTACTAGAGCTTATACTACTGCTTGTGTATTCACTACATTGGCCGTGGTAAGAAACTCAAGTTTTGTATAAATACAGGATTTTGCCAAAATAAAATTTTGCAAACAGTTACTGTACCTTCTTCTGAAAATAAAATCTAGAGTCATGCAAAAATGTTAATTCATGTCGAGAGCTCTGCATTATAACGCATGCTAGAAGCATTAGATTCTGGTCTTTGATTGTAATAAATTTAAGCTTCTTCTTTTATTTCCAGCACTTGGAGATAGTGAGTCCATTTCAGTTGTATTTTAACCCAACGTTAATTTTCAAAAATTGGCAGGTGAGTGAATTTCAAAATTATTATACGAAAAAATGCCCTATAAGTGTCGTGAATTACTGCATTAGCACGTGCGAGTGGTCACCGACATCGTGCTTGGTGAGGGAAGTTAAGTGATGCTTGTGGCTAGTCAGTGAACGGATTGGTGAACCAGTTTGACATTCACTCTGGTGGTTTCCTTCGCCATACTGATTCAGGCTGTTTATCTCGTTGTGCAATTAAGGATGTGTATATGCCTGAACATGACTAAGATGCCTGTGTTGGTTCGGTGTCTCATCTTTGAGGCATAGATTTCATAATGGACTAGACTCCAGCCTCATTGCAATCATAAAATTTGAGTAGGACCTGCCATTAAACCCTGGATTTTGGCTTTCAGAGTCTTTTTGAATTAGTATAAAAAAATCACTTTTACTGGACAGGACACTCTAAAACTCTCTTAAATAATGACTTTAGTTTGAAAGATTTTCTTGACACAAATGGGAATTTGTGTACTCAAAGACAAATATTTGATTCATACACAGATATGTATACGTAGATGCTGTAACCTTATTTATTTTAATACAAATCTAACTTACTATAAGATATATTGTTCATATTGTGTTTTAGTAGAAGGTTTAAGCTGCAGCTCCCTGTGTGTAGGAATTTGTTACATTTTACGTCACTATTTTATCATTTGAATAAAAAATCTCGCAATTAAGGAAAGGAAGAGGAAAAAGCGGAACGTTTTAAACTGCCATTGTAATTCGTCTTCAGATGTTAGTTTCTGTTTGTTTCACTCTCTGCTTTGTGACTGGTTAGTGATTTTATATTTCTGTATTTCTCCCTTGAATTTTCATCTGCTGTGCTTCTGTGTAATTGTATTCTTTTTATGTGTTTATAATATAGACAAAAAAATACCCACAAAATTTTGTTTAAATTCATTTTTTGTGATTTTTTTTTCTTTTTTGCCTTTTCATGTGATGAAAGATGAACTGCAGTAGTAGTTTGAGACATTGCATCTTTTCTTTCTTTTTCCTTGTTTTTTAATTTTGGGATTTTTTTTAATCATTGTGACTATACTTGTCATAAGAATTTAATAGATGTTCAGCCATTAGCCTTTTCTTGAAAGTAACAGTCATCATCATCTCTTGAGTGACATATCATTTGACATGACCCTCCTGATCACTTTATTCCATGCTGCCCTGTCACCCGCAACCTCCCATGTCTCTGTATTTTTGGTATCTAATGGTATGTTGATAAAACCTTTTTGGATGAAATTGATGTAAGTCAGCAGCTGCCCTCCTTGTGATTTCTTTTCTGTAGTGTTTACAGGTGCTGACAAACCACTGGCTTTAAACTTTCTATAAGTTTTGAAGCCTGCAGTCTAAATGCTGGTCATTTTATGGCTATGCGTCTTGGTAAGATAACAGTGTTAAAAGTGCAGTCCCAAAACTTGTGATGTCTTGATTTAGAATAAATTAACGCTTGGTTCACCATTGAGAATGTTCACTTTGGTCTTTTTTTACAGATATGGCGATTGGTGACCAACTTCCTGTTTTTCGGATCGATCGGTTTCAACTTTGTGTTCAACATGATCTTCACCTATCGTTATTGTCGTATGTTGGAGGAGGGGTCATTCAGAGGTCGAACTGCTGATTTCGTTTTCATGTTCTTGTTTGGCGGTTTCATTATGATTGCATCCTTTTAAGTGAAAGTCAAATTGTTTTTATATCTTAAGCCATCTTATGTCTTGAAGTATATATATATATATTGGGTAGGTATAATATACTCGGGTCCCAGGTACTTACACACTAACACAGTAGCCTATTGATTTATTACTCGGCCATTGTTGACATCATTTACTCTGGAAGATCTTTATATTTTATGGTAGACTTGTACACAGGTAATATATACAATGATGCAATTTTAGGTCTTAAAATGCACATCGATTTATACATAAGGTTGACTTGTACACTCGTATATATAGTAATCAAACACTGATTTGTGTAGCAGGTATAATGTGTGTAAAAGCCTTTCAGTGAGTAGATACGTCATTTATAAGTTTAACAGGCACACGATTACAAGATGTGTTAGTTATGCATTAAGTAAGAGTGAGATTGAGAAAGTTGTGTAACTGGTTATTTGAATAGGGAGTGACAAGTTGGTTATGATGTGTTTGATGTTGATGTTAAGCAACAAAAATAGAATGAGTGATGATGAAGCTGATGAAAGAAAGATGAAATTGTTGGGGTCACCGGAACACAAAAGTATAAAGAATTTGCCCTTTAAGGTAAAATTCAAAGGTTATTAGTGTACTATAGATTTAATTTTGTTAATTAAAGTGCCCACTTTGTATGATAAATGAAATGACAGCAGATACTATAGCATTGTTAGAATCAGGAGACCATGAGATATTACCGCATAGTAGTATTTGGATATTATTCCGAGTGAGTGCGTTTATAGGATAGATATACTGGGCATGGATTTGCTGGTAAACTGGACAGTGTTAAAGAGTATATCAAGAATATTATTGATATTAATGTACAGTCAACCTCGGGTATAAGGTCCTCGCTTATAAGGGACCACCAACACCGGTCCGGATTTTTCGTAACGTTTTTCCTGTGTAAAAATCTTCGTTTATAAGGTACTCGGATATAAGGGACTTTCGGTTATAAGGAATGATATCTTCAGGTCCCGCGTAATATAAACTCAGGTATATTACCTCGCATATAAGGGACCCTATGATCAAAGTGAAATTGATTGCTTTTTAACCTCAATTTTTTGCAAACTCGGCCTTCGAACAGCTCGGTTTCCGCGGTCACATACATCTCGCATCACTGAAGGAGCTTCCTACATACCGTTTGCACTGAATGTGTAGCAATAATCCATAAAAGTATGGGTAAAAGTACAGAAGAGTACAGGTCTAGATACACTCTTGGTTTGACTCAACTTTGGCTAAAAAAGACATCGGATATGAGGGACGGTATTTTCTGGTGCCGAAGTGTCCGTTATATCTGAGGTTGACTGTACTTCTAACATTTGTAGGCAAAAGATAACAACAGATAAATTTATGTTTGTTTTAAAAATTTATACGTTTTATCGTGATTGTCCTTAACCATGAATCTCGTGTAGATGATTTCGTTTTTTGTCAAAGTTGTCTTTCTTGGCCAAGCTTTTACAATAATGCTCGTTTACATTTGGAGTCGACGGAATCCGTATGTGCGCTTGAACTTTTTCGGTCTCATGAACTTCCACGCTCCAATGTTGCCGTGGGTTCTGCTGGGATTGTCTGCTATTATAGGAAATTCACTGCTAATAGATCTGATTGGTAAGAGTTTAACACACGTTGGAAAATTGTTGTTTAAAAATTAATCTACTGTGAGAAGTTGTGCTTGACAAATGTCTAATCAGGGGTAAATAGCCGAGTGGTGTCGTGCGTATGCTTCTCAGTAAATGCACTGTGACGGCTTGAGTTCGTTGCTCACTCAGAGTGATTTTATTTGCCATATTGAATGTGGGTATTGAGAGAGGGTATTATAACTGAACACGGCTAACGCACTTCTGCTGGTTCAGTGACTCATCTTGATGATGATGAGTTTTTCGTCATGCACTGAGGGCCAAAGTATTGCTAATGTAAAAATATTGAGCAAAATTGTGACTGTTTTAACAAACTGTACATGATTTTGTGTGACTTAACTTTTGTTCAAATCTTTTGACTATTTTACTTTCAGGAATAGCCGTAGGCCATTGTTATTATTTCTTGGAAGACGTTTTTCCGAACCAGCCTGGAGGAATGCGGTGTTTACAAACTCCGGAATGTTTGTATGTTTTTTACGATTATTATAAGAAAACGATTGCTAAAATATCTGTGATTTGTTTGTTTAGTTAGGCTACTATGCTATAAGAATAGTAGGTAAGAATTTGGTGGAGCAGCACATGAGAACTTTCTGTGCGAAGTGCTTACGAAGGTAGGATCTCCGATTTTCCGTTTCAAAATTGACCAAATTCCCTCAGAGAATCGTCAATTCTGTTTCAATTCACCTTTTTGGGGTTTAGAAGCTGCATGGCCCTGTAACTAACATTTATCATCAAATTATGTCATGTGAGATTGTAATTAAAAAATAATTTTTTATATATGTATGTAGTCAATCAGGTATTTGTATTGGGCTAAGTTAAAATAAGAATTTACACACAAAAGTTACAGAACAATATCCTATCATTCGTACAAATCATCAGGAGGTTACCTGGCTAGCTGTCACACGCATAACATCGTCAGATCATGTTTGTGTGAACAGGGGAAACCTTTCCACAAACACACTGCTATTCACTAAAGAATCTCGAACTAAAGAATTTCCCATATTTCTCGGGACAACTGCAAAAACAAACTGAAAGTAGGAACGCGAGTTGCATATAAAATAAAACTCGGAGAAGAACTTCTATTAAGCTCGCGAAAAGCTGAAAAACTGCTTAGTTTTGCCGGAAAGTAACAAGTGAAGCAAATTTCGTCTCTAGTATGCACTAAATTTGCACAAAAGTCGAAAATCAGGTCAATTCCGTTTTTTATAGCTGTTTCCGTCATCCATTTCCATTAATTCCGTCTGTTTTTCGCGATCGCAGAAAATCGGAGGCCCTACGAAGTTAACATTTATGTTTTCAGTGAATACAAGTTAAAAGAAAGTTTTTGCATTGTTAGCGTTTCTATAGTTTGATTGGAGAGCAGGACTAGGTTGATTTAGATTTTTTTTGTGCGTGTAAATTGTTTTTATTGTGTTTTAGTAGATGTAGGCCTGGGTAACGTTTGCTTTGATTTGATACAATAGACACCATGATACTTGATTTTTATTTTGATACATATGTCGAATCAGTTTATTACTATTCATAATTGCTGACGATGATATGAGTCTACACGACTTCTAATACAGGAACGTCTGCACTTTAATGATTAGAGTTGCCAACAGTAGAATTTCTATCATGTTGAGTTATATTCAGTTGATACTTTGATTTGCGGCGATTCCTTGTCGGACCCAAAAATTTCAGAAATTTTGCTGAACTTTGTTACGAAATTTCCCCGAAAACTTCAAAAATTTAGGCTTAATCACAAGTTTATTAAAAAAATTTATGGAAAAATAATGTAACAGTACAAAAATGGAAAATTGGATGAAAAAACTGATAAAACAATATATTGAATCTTGGCCTAATAATATTCTCTTGTATGTATTCCCTTGGACTATGGTCGGGTCTTGTGAATGTAATGATGTGGGCAACTAGATGAAAATATAAAAAAGAAAGTTGCTCAAGCAAAATTGATCAATTTTTAACCTCATTTTTTTGCAAACTCGGCCTTCGAACACTCGGTGTCCGTGACTCAACTGCGGCTATAAGGGACAACGGATAAAAGGGCCAGTCCTGAGGTGTGCCTTATATACGAGGTTGACTGTATATCATTTGAATTATTTGCTATAATAATTAGCAGTTGCACTCATTTCCAATGCCTAAATTATTTTAGTTGACCTTTAAAATTGCTGCATCTTTGTTTTAGCAAAAAGCTGTTCGATTCCGAAAGAGAAGATCCGAATTATGAACAGTTACACGAGGAGTATGAACCTGCACCTCTTTAATGATTTCCTCCACAAGAGATTATTTATTTCAAGGATGTCATTCCTTTGTTGTTTTAGTTTAGTAGACTACATTAACTTATATTGTACATAGTTATTATGGATCATTCTGTATATGTTGTTAAGCGCATCAGTCATTTCTTTGTGCTCAAATACTTGTAAAGCTAAGTTCACATTCGCTGTAAAGCATAGTGTTATATATATTTGCATTACAAAACTCAACTTTTTTCGTTTTAGTAACGATAAATTTCAGTGCCACATTTTTATATTTTTGTGTGGAACTCCAGTGACATCTATTGAGAAAATGTGTAAGAAATGCTGCTGGAAAAATTTCTCTATTCGTTGAAAGTGGGGCATTTTTTGGATGAAAAGTTATATTAGAATTATCTATGAAAAATGGCTGTCAGGATGTGAATTGGATGTAACTCTCAAAAGAACTTAAGTAATGATTCTGTTTTAAAATAGTGCAATTGATGATCATTTTTACTTCTGTGATGTATTATATTGTAAGGCACTATTACCTACGTTTTTCAAACTCATACGATGGGCATAATACAAACTGGAAGACTCATTATTATTCCAACTCACTTTTTTGGCAGATTGCCATTATACAATATGCTGTTAACAGGCCGAATGGCCATACAGTATAGCTCGGTTAGTATGATTAAGAGTTTTTTTGTTGCATTTGGCTGGTGGTTGAGATGAAATATTTGGATAAAGTTGTTTCTAAAGGTACAGTATAGCTCGGTTAGTATGATTAAGTCTTTTTTCTTGCATTTGGCTGGTGGTTGAGATGAAATATTTGGATAAGATTGTTTCTAAAGGTACAGTATAGCTCGGTTAGTATGATTAAGTCTTTTTTTGTTGCATTTGGCTGGTGGCTGAGATGAAATATTTGGATAAGGTTGTTTCTAAAGGTACAGTATAGCTCGGTTAGTATGATTAAGTCTTTTTTGGTTGCATTTGGCTGGTGGCTGAGATGAAATATTTGGATAAGGTTGTTTCTAAAGGTACAGTATAGCTCGGTTAGTATGATTAAGTCTTTTTTCTTGCATTTGGCTGGTGGTTGAGATGAAATATTTGGATAAGGTTGTTTCTAAAGGTACAGTATAGCTCGGTTAGTATGATTAAGTCTTTTTTGGTTGCATTTGGCTGGTGGCTGAGATGAAATATTTGGATAAGGTTGTTTCTAAAGGTACAGTATAGCTCGGTTAGTATGATTAAGTCTTTTTTCTTGCATTTGGCTGGTGGTTGAGATGAAATATTTGGATAAGGTTGTTTCTAAAGGTACAGTATAGCTCGGTTAGTATGATTAAGTCTTTTTTTGTTGCATTTGGCTGGTGGCTGAGATGAAATAATTGGATAAGGTTGTTTCTAAAGGTACAGTATAGCTCGGTTGATATTATTAATGTGTTTTTTGTTGCATTTCGCTGGTGGTTGAGATGAAATATTTGGATAAGGTTGTTTCTAAAGGTACAGTATAGCTCGGTTGATATTATTAATGTGTTTTTTGTTGCATTTCGCTGGTGGTTGAGATGAAATAATTGGGTGCCCTAAAGGTATTCTTCTATTCTTCCCAATTTCATCCATTTGTATTAGTATCTTAAAAACTGCACCAAAACTTGTGCTAAAGCACACTTTTATTTTAGAGATTTTGTCAAATGTATCAAACTTGAATAATTTGGCAAAAGCCATCAAAAAGATGTGTTACAGAGAAAAACAAACAGAATGAAGGGTAGTGCAGTTTCGTAGAATTTCTAACAAACGTTGTGGTATTGTGCTTATTTTTTTTGTTACATGCTATTATGCTGCAGAATAAATTCTGATATTTTTGTAAACGTTATTGTTTGCAACTTCAAGATTACACATTTACACGAGCACTGGACCAGCTGCATATATGTACTTTGATACCTTTTCTCAATTGTCGAACTTCACAAATAGTTTACGCATACTTGTGTGTCTAATCAAGAAGTAGTTCAATTTTCAAGTACGTATGTTTGAAAACCTCGAACATTTTCGTGATTCTTGAACCCATACCTTGTTAGTTTAAGTTATGGGTAAAAAAGTTTAAGTATGTTTAATAGTAACTTAAACTCAAAGTTTAATACTCAAGTTTAAGTTAAGTATGGCTAACTTAAACTAAGGCATGTAACTTAAACAAACATCGTGAGACAAGCCCTGGGTTTAAAAATCGCGAAAATGCACGAGGTTTTTCAATGTGGTTGAAAATCGAAGTACTTCTTGATTAAATGCTCAAGTATTTAAACTATTTGTGAAGTTTGACAATTACCTTGAAATGTATTTTTTTGTTGTCATTGAAATAATTATTATATATACAACACAGACTGCCAAACATTCGTCTCAAAGTTTATTTCACATTTTTACAAAACAAGGAGACAATCTTTCTCCGCAAATATCAACGACATCACAGCTAGCTAGTATACCAGAATCAAGCCTTTTGTGCAATAGTTCTCATTTATTTGGTAACCTTCTAAACTGCTATTATTGATTGGCGTGCTTTGATACAAAACCCTGTATTAACGGAGTCAAAGTAATTGGCGTTTAAATGACACACTAGGCAAATGGGTGCAAGAAATGAAACTAGATTTTGGAATAATTTTTCCACTCCAAACCTCAGATGCAGAAGACAGTAAGCTCCGCATAACTGAAAATTACATAGCTCAAAGAATTTCAGTGAAAAAGATGAAATCCTTCGTTTTTCTCGTAAAAAAACATGACTTAACTCAAAATGTCGCCCAACTCAAAACTAAACACAAACCGAATTGCAGTTCATGAGACACTGATACCACCATAACACCATTGTCGTATTGTTTAATAGTGTTGTGTATGTGTCCTTTTGTAACTTAAAAAAAGTCATGTTTCCCTATATAATTTGTCATCAAAACTCCGCATTTATGTATAGAAGGGTTGACTTTCTGCCTTCTATTTGCTTGCCATCTGGAGGAGAGGTTTAGACTTATCAGAGTTTCTATGCTCGAAAATGGTCAACATTGGATATAACCCAAAATATCGCCTAGCTCACAGTTTTTTCGGTCTGATTGGATTTGAGTTATGCGGAGCTCACTGTACCACGTTACAAAAAGCATGTTTCAAATAACATTTCAAATCAATTAATGAATCAATGTAGTACGAGAAGAAACAATGTTGGGAATACAATGATACAATGATCAGTTACGAAAATAACAATGCAAAAGCACAATATCATTGAGCAACAAGCACTAGTTGAAAATACCACAGTTTCGCAATCTGTATTCTGTTTACGAAGTACTAATCAGGCTATTCAAAATTTTCAGCATACATACAGCAAATGAAAATAAATTGGTTTGACATTTGGGAATATAACGTATGTTGAAATTAGAAAGCACACGTCGTGTAACATCTGGATGATAAGTTGTTTCTATCTTCAAACAAAGTTTCAGCACAATAAACAATAAAATAATCAATGAAAAGAAAAACCTAATATCTAGTACTGGATCTAATATTTACAAAAATTAAAATAGGAAAAAAACAGTCCTCTTCAAATGGAAACTAAATTCGATTTACGTTTTAATTTAACACTATTTTCGCTACGGAAATTATTAACTACATATGTACAGAAAATAAAAAAAAACAGGCGTTTACAGGAAAAATGCATTTAGATATCATTCTTCCATATTTGGCCGAAATCGAATGCAGTTCGTTACTGCCACCTAGTGAGAAATTTACTTACGTACAAAAAAGTTTCCCACATTTGAAGTTAACAGGTGAACGTCCCAATACCTGATTAGAATCAAGTGCAATCAAAGCAGGCTACACGATGAGATATTTTTCTAATTTTGCAATTCAGATATATAAGCATTCATTTACTGTTTAGTCGTACATGTAAGTAGAAAATTCAGCATTTGAAGTTGTAGGTATATCAAACATGTCTTACATGCATACTGGCTAAGAATGTATAAGAGGGATTTCCATGTGGACTTGTGTGTAATCCATCAAAGATGCAATAGTTTCTGTCAATTCACCAATAATTTTAGTTGAATACTGCAAACAGGGGCAATGCTAATATAATATGCATAACGTGGAGACATCTAGTGACAAGAGACACAGCCATTATGAACCGGTTGTCCTTTAAAAATCAGAAAAGTAAACATAATTGTAATTGTAGTCCTGGGGGAGGGGTGTCAATCTGGGGTGAGCATTGAACGTTCAGGTTTGATTCGAACAAGTTTTAGTTTGAATTTGATTCGAAACTAAAATCACGAATTTGAATAATTCAATACTACAACTACATACGTTTTTTATCATTAAAATATTTGAAACATCGACCAATCAGTACAGTTTAGCTGCGATTTCTATGCACAATGTTTAAACAATGATTAGTGTTTTACTGCAGAACAAAATTAAGTAATATGCATGATGTTTTCGAGACCACTTTTTATTAATGAATCAAACGTCGATACGAAAAGCATTAAAACTGAATACAGATTTGCTTTTTCCGTTGAGAATGCTCGCCCTGGTGCCAGTATTGCACCGAAAGTTTTTAAACTGGTCACTCTTTACACATCTAGGAGGTTTGATACCTTTACTTTTGAGAAATTGAGAAAGCTGAGACTACTAAAGCGACACGCGACTGCATGGATGAAATAGCATCAATTACGTCTAAATTCGGAGTAATTTGTGACCAAAATCAATGAACCTAAATTTCTTCAAAGAAGACAACAAATGCAAAAAATGGAAAATAAAACTGATTGCATTTTACTACGTATAAACTCTTGCAAAAACAAAATATGTCGTAAGTTTTCACATACAGTAAGTCCTCGATTAACGACGGTGATTCGTTCCAGCAAAACATGTCACTAAAAGAAACAATGCTTTCTGTCAGAAACAATGTAGTTGCTTGCAGGAGAGAAATCAATGATGCTTGGCTCATAAATTAAACACTTTATAGATTGCTAACAGTTCAACATTATGTATTCGTTTAATTAAAAATAGCTAGCGTCGTTAAAACGAAATGTCGCTAAGCTGGGTGTCATTAACCGAGGTCTTACTGTACGTTCAAGACAAATACTACTTGCCGAAGAGTTGAAAAATGGTTAACATGTAAGTATATGGAATTAAATCAAGACTTAAGAGACTGATGCAGTCCTGTAGGTAAAAATGGTTATTTAAAGAAATTAGAGTAACCTCAGTAAAGAAAAAATGTTGTTCATAACGTTTTCAGGATAAATTAAAGTAGACATGTTTACAAACTAATATTGCAATAACTAAAAGAAAAATGAAAAAAAGATTTACAAGCCTATTCTACATTGGTTTATGCTCAACTGAATATAGCACAGCATAAATACCAATTATTTATACCATATATACAAAGTTATTCAAGGAGGAAAAGTTTACACATGTTCCAACTATTTGTTCAGCATAACAGAAGGAAAGTTGCATTTCCGGGCAACAAGTCAGCATTTGATGCTAGCGACAAACGTCTGCTCGTATACTAGTCATGTAGTGACACCATCGCTAATAGCACCGTGATGTCATCAGGTTTGCCTCCTAATAAACAAAATGGATAAAGAACTCCTTCGTTATACGTGCAAATGAGAAAAATGCAAAAAATAACTTGTCTAAAAATAATCTTGTAACTTCAGTGAAGTTGATAAACAAGTGCTGGTTAAGTTTTGAAAGCACCGCAAAGTTTTTAAACTAGATAGATAGATAGATATTTTATTTATGAAAATCAAATTTTTTACACGGAAATTACAAAATCAACGTATACCAGATGGCTTTATCAGCGGGCAGAGCTCGGGTAATGATTTTCGGATTATACTAACCATTAGACCCAACATAGCTGCACAAGGTGTACACACAGTTATACAAATTTAGTTTTAAAATCTATGAAGCAAAAGAAGCTGTTAACTAAACATTTGTACACTTTTGATAAAAAAATATTTTACCTACATGATAATCACAGTGATGCGGTTATATGTCCGCTAACAAAAACCTATAGCATTTTACTCAAAATCTATGCATACAGTTGTAAGTGAAATTTCTAATTGACATTAATTATCCGTTAAATAAATTTGCAATGTTGCTATAATTTGACGCGTACAGTGATCTTCAAAGTGCATTTTTGGGGCACTCACACAAAAAATGCTCTTCTGTCTGCATTTTTCTGCAAAGACAGCCTGCACTCACGAGGTACATTTGCCATACGAGTAATATCTTGACAACTGTACATTTTGCATACGTTCTTTTTGTCTTTTTTAAAGGACAGCACAAGTCACTTAGCATGTTATGTTCATTTTACTGCTATCACTTAAACTTAGAAAAGTACAACAAAGAAATTTGCAAAAATTGTCTATAAAGCACAAATGGATTTATACTACTGCTGTATAGGAATTTTCAGGCGCGGTGGTAGCCGCCATTCATTTGAAAATCATGATGCAGTTGGTGTCTTCGTGACTTTTCACGAGCGCATCGTGAGCTTTCGCAAGGACATGCCCGTTAAAATAATTCAATCTTCTGCATCTAACCTAGCATTACTATTACCAAAATTAGTTGTCTAATATTTTGCAAAAACTTGTTATATTGATGATGTATATTGATACTGCACTGCTTTTCTTCAACCTGTGTACAAGGTCATTGATGGAAGAATGGACGTTCAAAATGGATGCGCCCAAGTACCTAATGATTGCAACTTCAAAGTGATTTTACTAATTAGGTGAAGCACATATTGCACTTTTAACGTTAATATCACATATTGCACTTTTATTGTTAATATCACATGTTGCACTTTTATTGTTAATATCACATGTTGCACTTTTATTGTTAATATCACATATTGCACTTTTATTGTTAATATCACATGTTGCACTTTTATTGTTAATATATTACATATTGCACTTTTATTGCTAATACAACATGTTGCACTTTTATTATTAATATCACATATTGCACTTTTATTGCTAATATCACATGTTGCACTTTTATTGTTAATATCACATATTGCACTTTTATTGTTAATATCTTTTGCAGATTTTGAAATAAATACAACTTCCTAGAAAGGTTGACCTTTCCTTTAACTGTACAGACTGACAAAACGTCTAAATAACTGAGTGGTCATGTAGCGACACTAACCTTTTATGTTAATCCCATTAGCCCTGGCGTGTCGTGCGAAAGGAGAAATGTAGTCGGGATCGTGCGCTAACTGCCGAGCCTTTTCCACCAAGTTTCTGGCTATCTGCTGAATACTTTCGTAGCAGCGATCCTGCAAAAATAGTAAGCATTTAATGTAACAGATGGTTCACAGAAAAAGCTAACTAAGCTGATTGCGTCGGCAAGTGTTGAACAAATAAACAAACGAAAGAGTTAGGATAAATACTACGTACTTGACATAGTAAAACAATATTTAGTTCTAATAATGAAGTCGTCTCTTGTAAATTTTATGTTTTGGTTTAAAGGAATGGCAACAAATAAGACTTAGCTGATTAGAGGTTGGAGTTAGCATATTTAGTCCTATGACACACCAAAGCGACCAGCATCTGGCTGCTGAAATACAGCATCCTGCATCTATAGTTCACTTAGACTTAGCTGATTAGAGATTAGAGTTAGCATATTTAGTCCTATGACACACCAAAGCGTTCAGAATCTGGCTGCTGAAATCCAGCATCCTGCATCTATAGTTCACTTGGTAGTGAGTTAACATCAAAGTATCTGGCATCAAATCTCAATGTTCTTTGCAGAAAAACAAAACGGACGATAAGAAATTTATTTTTGCAATACTTTCTTTTTTACGTTATTGATTCATATGAACAGGTGTTCAAAAAAATTGGAAGAACTTTCCGCGTCCGCTGTTAAAATCTTTGGTTTAATCACCCACTGACAATACATACTTACACATGTTCATTCTCGTACTCAAATGTTGGACGTTTTGGTTTATCATTGGCTTTGTGAGATCAGTGAGATTTATAAGAAATGTTGCTGCCTTGACACAATGAAAGCAAAATTTGTTTGAAGGTGTCACTCAAAGTTCCCGAAGATTGAATTAGCAATAATACAGGGATACAACAGCATCCCTCCCCCTGCATTACCCCCACCTAACCATAAAGATAGGAGTCTTATGCACATGACTGATAGGGGCATGATCTGCGAGCCATTACGCATGATTTGTATTGACTATTTCCATGTGTCCGTGAATGCTATGCGTATATATAAAGCCCACGATACTCTTTCTGCCATGTTGGTTCCTTGTTCATGGAGACTGGAAATAATGATTTTTGGAAGTCATGTCTCTGAAACTTCAAGGTAACAGTAATCAAGAAATAATCTCAGCAGTGTCACTAGCTTATCACTGTCATATTAAATGCAAAATTGAAAAGAAAACACAATTTTTACGTGCATAACACTTTACAGGGATAGGAACAATACGATGTGTATAACTACTTGGTGAAGGAATTGCAACTGGATGCAGGACAGCATAATTACCGTATTTTCCCATGTATAAGAGACCCTTGTGTATAAGAGACCCCTTCAATTTTTAGGCAAAAATTCTGGAAAAAAGTTTTTTGGTAATGAATAACTTTATTCATCATAGAAATCATTAAATTCCTCAAGTCTCTTCTCCGTTCTCATTGCTCTCCACCATCTCTCTAGCAATCCTCCTCCCTTGCTCCATGATCATCTTTGTAGACACTGACAATCCACTCATCCTCTGAGATTGGACCCAGTGTTTCAGTGACTTCTCCAGGTTTGGCCAAGTCGCAGGTTTAGGATAAGAATATCGCTTCATAGTCGAACGCGACACGCCTTGCTTAAGCTGACTCATCTCGTTGACCTCTGTCGACGTATCAATGACGTCGACGGGCATGCAGAGAGCTTATGCAGATGCGTTGATTGGCTGCAGAACAATCGATTTCTCTCCAATACCAAAGAGACATTTAAAAAAATAATAACTTACCCGGTACATTAATTTTATCATTAGAATTTAGCCATGGAGAAGATTTATTGAAAGGAAACTATAATTATTCGAAATAAAACAGTTGTAGAGCACTTATTTCTTTAAAATCATTAGTGTCACAATTTATGCATCTTATTGAAAAGACTTACTCCCATGTATAAGAGACCCCCTATTTTTAAAGTGAAAATTCTGAGCAAAAAAGGGTCTCTTATACACGGGAAAATACGGTAGTGCGCTTCTCCCACCTCTCTAAAACTCAATTGAAGAAACATTACTGCGTGTAGGTCTTGGTCCTGAAGTGACCAACACCTGACCAGGAAGCCAATCAGGGGAAAAAGTTACAGGAAACTTGAAAACTTGCTAAATCGCCATGGAAATGGCAGTTTCTCATCTGCCTATTGCTGCGTAATGCGTATTCGGGACGAGACCACGTTCGAGTGGATACAGATCACGCATCGAGCATTATGGGTTGTACATTACATACATACATGATGATGATGATGATGATGATGATGATGATAATGATGATAAGTCTTTATTAGCCTCTTTTTGCAGACAAATACATCTGTACTAACACAGACACTAGACAGAGTGAATTCTACAATATTACATTTTTGGATTCTGTAATTAGCTTTTCTAATTTGGGCGTATAACATTTCTTACAGTGATATTACAGTGATAAACAAGAAGTATTGAAGTGCGTGCTAAAATCAAGGTTGTTAATGCAGCAAGTTTCCTGTGAGGTAACATAAAAATGCAGATAAATTGATATACCAAATTATTAAATTCTAATTCAATGTTTAAATCCACAAGAGTTACAATCAGTAATCTCAAGAACTACACAAATTTAATCTCTATTTTACTAGAAATTAACAGCAGGATCTTAAAATAAAAGGGTTCTTTACAAAGTAGGTTAGTGCCGATATTAAATTTTCAATTTTGGTCCAATACACAATATTTAAATTCTCATTTCCCATTTGGTTTAGTAGTACATTTCGCCTATTTGCGTCGACTCGAGGACATCGGTATATCAAGTGTTCTGGATTCTGGGCTTTCATGCCACATTCGCAAAGCTCATCTCTAGCAAATCCAATATGACTCATCAATTCATTGAAATTTCTCTGTCCAGTCAATAACCTCACTGCTGCTTCTTCTACTCTTCGTTCGGGTTTTCCAACTTTTAAAGTAAGAGTCGGATCTAAATTTTTATGCGACAAATTGGCTGTAGTTTCAAAAGTGGAAGTGTTTCCATTACATACACATGGAAACACTTCCACGTATTTAAATTTAAACTGATGTACACACTGAGTACACATCACAGATCACTCACGCGACACGGCGTTCTAGCTTAAGACTGCAGTAAAGAACAGCAATACCTTTTATGCTAAACAAAAGGCAACAACTAAACCAATGGAAACGCTTGCATGTTGAAAAGTCAAATTTCCCACTTTCTAGTCCTAATTTGTGCTGCACGTAGAGTAATTTATGTAGAACTGGATTGTCATAGCCAAATAACCTTGAGCAACATCTAGCATTTGCACATGATGTAATAAAGATCCTGGACAGAATACTAATTTGGATCATACAAAAATACAGTCAAATCGCATTATAATGACCCTCTTCATAACGCCAACCTTGCTTAACACCCATATTTTTGGCAAAAGAAAATGTCGATATTTATTTTCATTAATTTGTTTAATGTATTTATTAATGCCCCTTCTTATAATGCCACACTTAATACAGAGCCAATTTTTTTGCAGTTCCAATGTAGGCAGCACAAAGAGGTTTGAAGGAAGACCAAACGATTGTTTAGACTCAATCTCATTTTAATTTACTGTCCAAAATATACATTTTCTTGCCTATAAAAGTTAACAATTGTTCCTTATATTTGAATAATTAGCTTAGAAAGTTAATTAACGGCAACCGAACACAGCTATTGCTTACGTCAGAAACTAACCACAGTTTGTGCAGTGGCAGGCATCTCCCTTGCGGATCAAGCACGTTTGCGTAAGTTTTACAGTACTGCTTAAACGCATGATGTAACGAAAATGGGCTTACGTCATATGACGCCAAAAACTAACACTGCAGTTCATGACCATATCACAGTGCCACCTTCTATTTGTCGGCCACGCGCACGTGACAAAAAGGCGCCCCATTGCCAATCTTAGTAGATTCACTGAGCAGCCTCTTTGAAAGTTTAACAAAATTTGAATATCCGAGGTAATTGTTATTCAATCTAAGCTTTGATTTAAAAAAAGCTTTTGTAGTTTTCAATATTTCAGAGCATTCTTTATTCTGAACTAATATTTACACGAAAATCCAGTTTTGCTTTAAGTATATAATATTTAGAAGTTGTGTGCTGGGTTGTGTGACTAGCATGAACAAGTGTAGAAAATGAAAATGTATATTAAATATACATGTGCAGGATCACTGTGAAAAGGAATGATGAAGGAACTGTGAAAGAAGAGAAAAGCTAATAATAGAAGCTGACATTTATGAAGGTCATAAGACATGCAAACTATGTTACACTCATTTACAGAATATTAATTAAGGAATTTATGGTAAAAAATCTCTAAAATTTAATGACGTCTTATTATTTTTACATAATTACCTATTATTAGCCCGTTTGCCCTGGGAAATAACAAGGCTAGAATGTGGCCGGGTCTCAACTTAATCCTAAGCCATACTGTATTCATGATCGTTTCATAAATTTTATTTCTTTTCAATTGCTCAGAAGTTAATGTTCATGTAAGTTCACAGCAGTGGGTATGAAAGTCGAAACTCAAAATATACTATGAATGTATGTAAGATAGTCTAACAAAATAGCTTTAGCCATGCGTAAAGAGGTAAGGTTTTTAGCCGAGTGGTCATACTGCATGTTTAGTAACAACGGTTAAGCAACACCAAGCCTGATCAGAAGCTGGATGGGTGACTGCCAGGTTCAATACTCTCTCTGGCATTTTCATTCTCCGTACTGATTCTGGCCATTTACCGGTACCTGTGATGCATTTCAAATTAACACCCGAATATGACTAGGCCGCCTCTACTGGCTCAAAGTCTCATTTTAAAGGATTATACTTGACAAGGAGATCTTGTCATGACCAGAACCATCTACATAAAGTAGGTATCATCACGGAATGTGTCAAACTGAACAAAAAATGGTTAGATTGCCGATAAAATGGATGCCAAAGTAAACATTTAAGCACCCACCCCTCGGTCACAGATTAACACTTTCTTCACAGTTGTTCAAACAGGTAAAACAAATATTTACATTACGCGTTAAACCGACGATTAACATGTATTGATAAACACGCCATTATAATAGAGTTGCAGTTCGAGGTGAGGATTCTCTACCAGAAAGCGAATTCCGATCGAATAGAATTTGTGACTTTCGAATTCGAATCAAACCGAGTTTCGTCATTTTCGAAACTGAATTGAATTCGAATTTTTGAATCACGAATGAAAGCAGTCTCACAAAGATAACTTGATTTTGTTCTGCAGTAAAAACACTAATAGTTTATTTTAAAAATTGTGCACAGCTAAGTTGTGCTGAATGCATGATGTTTCAAGCTTTTTAATGATAAAGAGTGAATACACTCATATCTCGGTTTGGTGGACATCGCTTTCACGGATATTGGAAGAATCGGACAAAACCCAGTGCCCTAAAAAGTCCCGCATACTACGGACATAGCCTGTTGTTTTAGCTGATCGCTAGTTGGCAGGTTGTCACTTTGTTTACATCACTACATCAGTGCAACCTCTACGTATAAAAATATAGAATCAATTATGCAGAATCATTTTAGTCAAATGCCGACAGTTTCTATATACTTTTGCATAGGAGCACCAGGTACTAGACATTTTTGAAACAATTAGGCGATCAATTCTGCATTACCTTGAGTCTAATACATAGGGCCTACTGTATTAGCTTAACATAGAAGCGCCTGTATTAATGTGGAAGCGTCGCAGAGGAGGTCAACAGAAGCATTTCTGGCATCAAACCAAGAGCGATATTGTGTCTCCTCTTGGGCTCGACCGCTACCACCAAGTTTCCGATGATCTCACAGAGCTGCCGTCGTACTTCGAGGACCGGAAGCAGTGGCGTGCGATGGTTCTGGATGCCACCTGTGCCGGCCTGCCTCCACCTGGTGGGGGCAGCAAGTAATGTAATTAGCTTAGTATCAGTAAATACGGACAACTGAAAAATTCGGACCTACTTCTCCCCACTTTTGTCCAGCAAACCGAGATACGAGAATATTTGTACAGACATGAATGTATCAACGATTCTCATTTATAATGCCAAATTCACTTGATAACAAATTTGAAAGATGCAAAATGTTTATCATACCCTTAATTTGGACAGCTCTCGACAGATCAGCTCTTCTGACATGTTATCAAACAGGCCGTCCGATGCCATGACGATGACATCTCCTTCCTCGACGTTGAACGAAGAACTTTCTGCGGCCGAGGGACTACAACAGAAAATATTATTACCAAAACCAGCGCAAAAAAGGTTTACACACTTGCTTAGTACATCTTTGCAAGAGTTCCGAGGTAAATATAAGTTTTCTTGATTGCTGTCAAAATAATATGTTACGGCAAGTACAATAGGAATAATAACATATAATATTAGTTAGTAAAACTTAATATTGAAATAGTATTGCTAATTATTAATGATAATTTATTTTTAAAGTGCATAAATCGGCAATTATTGTCACCAGATGGTGCTATAAAACAGGTCTACAAAAAAATTTAAGCATACAATAAAAAAAAATCACAAGACAACTAATTAAATGATATAGTAAAAATGGGCTTTAAGACTCACGCTAATTTAACGTTACAATAAGAAGATGGGTTTAAGATTCATTTTAAAACGATTATAATCAGCAATAGAATGCAAGCTAAATGAAAGTTTATTCCATTCACGCGGAGCTGCACTGGCAAAAACACTTATTGCACTATATTGCAGGTTTTTACAGTGTAGAGACATTTAATGTGTTAATAAAAGACATTTTTTCAATGCATCTATTTAAAATGTTGTTTAAACGGGTTGCTTTAAACCCTCAGTTCCCAAACTGGGGTACTAGTACCCCTTGGGGGTACCAGCGAACACCACAAGGGATACATGAGAAGCCTCTTAGACAATTTTAAAAAAGTGTTTTATAATAATCAGCAGGTGATTCAGACATCTCTGCTGACAGTGCCAACAATCTGTGGTATTTGGCCGAGGTCTTGACCCCTGTCCACTGTAAAGCTGTTAGTAAACTTCTGTGTGTTTCCTGTGTGAAGCAGGCTTTTCAACGATAGTGACAATCAAGACGAAAGCCCGAAATCGCCTTGACATCTGCGAAGACATGAGAGTCAGTCTGTCGAAAAGCGATTAAAAAAGTTGCTTTCTGCCATGCCACAGCAGCCGTCTCATTGAACTCTCACTTAGTGCACTTGATTGGAGCAATACGTATAATATATATAATAAAAATATTCGTGACATTACGTCAGTAGTACATGGGTACGTTAGGAACCGGGGCTTTAAACTGCATTTGTTGGTATGATATTTTAATTAGTATATACATGAGTATCTTAAATCATTGAACTAAATGATTGGCTGAATGGTTTGCAGAAGACCTACACAAAAGGTTTTGACATAGAGGCAGTCACAATATGCAAGTGTTAAAATTGTTTAGCTGCTGGACGAACCTACAGTTTGGCAGCCATTAACAAGATGTAAAACTGGTTAATATATCGTTGTTAAACAGTCTAGAAATTCATTAGAGTGTTTAAATTAACATCTTACAACACATTTGATAAAATGGTACTTTTTATTTTTAATTTTTAATGTCTTTAAATTTAATGTTTCTTACAAATTTCAAATGTATTTTATTGCTCAGCTTGCTAAGACTTTAAATGATGCAGTGGATATGATAGTGCGCTATGTAAATAGATTTTACATTACATTACATTAATAACATTTAGGTCAAAAAACTGCATTTCCAATAACCAGCTGTACAGTTACAAAATTTATTGTATAAATACTTTTTCGTGTAGTAATTACTTATTTTGCTTAAATATTTTATAATTACTTGCTTTGAAGGGGCTGGGAACTCATACAGGTCGGATTTCTAAAATCAGACGAAGAAAATGTTTTCAAAAGTGTGAAAAACTGCAGGCAAAGAACTATTCAAAGACGTCCTAGATAAAAGCTACAGTTAAATGTCAAGGACTTTTAGTGTAACATTCCCGGAGTCTATCCCATCAGGGAAAATAAACATCCAGAAGGAGAAATATGCACCGAGTAGCTGCCTAGTGCCTTGTGTTCATTATGTACTAGTAACTACTGATTTATTGACTAAATGTTTAGTTAGTTGCTCAAAGGACAATAAAACTTAAAACTGCATCAGTTAACATTTAATTTTAATTGTAACTAAAAATTAAACGCACGCTTAATTTTAAATAAAAGTACTGTTTTGCCTAGCAAAAAACAGATTATTCAATACAAATCACAATGCATATATCACTTTATTGCAAACTTTTCCATACTCGTAATTCCAATAATAAATTAATAGTCAACATTGTACTGCTACTACCACCACGGCTACCACCACCACTACTAGTACTAGCAATATTATTGGGGTAGCCGAGTCAAGATGACAGAGACCCGATAAGGTACCCCTTCAACCTACGCAAAGCAACTAAAGATAAATTATAATGTTATACAGTTACATTTTAGCATAATTCATTGTAGTTATATATTGTACTGATAATTTTTATTAATACAAATACTATATATAATTCAATTCAATTTTTTTATTCGCTAGATAAACAACAGACGCTTTTGCATCACAAAGTACATAAATTAATTCTTAAAGTAAGTACAGATACAAACATTAATTTTAGTGTTGGAGACTTAGGAAGCAAAGCTTACAAGAGGCCACCAGAATCAGTAATGAAAAAATATTAATAACATATTACCGATAGTTATAAAGAGCTATAGAACGCATGTTTTAAAACACGAGACTAAAACAATCTTTTAGAGTTACATCAGTCATATAGTTATAATTATTATTGTATCGTCGTCGTCATCATCATCAGCTTCTTTGTCGTCGTCATCATCATCATCGTCATTGACATCGTCATCATCATCATAATTATATAAGGCAGTATATAAGGGCAGCTGGTTTCTTTTAATACAGATGATACAGTACGACATGACGATGACGCGTCTGCTTATCATTTAGAATACAGCGGCCAGATCATATTAAAGACTTCAAAAATGGTACCCGCTGTCACCCTGTCTGACTTTAATGGGTTAAGGGGGTTGATAATAATCTCTCATGTAGTCGTAGTTTGTTATTTATAGTCGGCAATGAGAGCTGAGTATAAGCCCGCGTTAACACTTGACCCTAACACCAATTTCAAATAAAGATTATTTATATAGTGCCTGATATTATAAATGAATCATTTTTAGATCACGAATAAAATGTTGAATACCCTTTATGGTGTCACAATAAAGGGTATTAAACATTTCATTGCTGTTAAGCATGGTAGGTCTCAAGAAAGCTCTCAGTAAAGTACACTTTTAAGTAATATCTCTTAGATCAGTGGTTCCCAAAGTAGGGGTAAATTACCCCCGGGGGTAATATGTTTTTTTGTGGGGTAACGGGCACCCCTCTGAAAATTTTTAAAACTTCGCTCGGAATGCATTTTACGTAGATTTCTTCTTGAGTTGGAGAAGTAGTACTAGGTGGGGGGTAATGGACACGACCGGGTTTCCCGATTTGGGTAACGGTCAGAGAAAGTTTGGGAACCACTGTCTTAGATAATGAAAGAACTGTCATGTTCACAGTATACACTACTGTCATGGCTGCTACACTGCGTATCATGCAGCTTCACAAAAGGCTAGTCTAATAAGCCTTTTCACAGTTCAGGGCCTGATCATGGTCGCTAAAAGGTCAAAGGTTAAGTGTACCAGACAACACATTTGTTTACACTTGACAAGGCCTCGCAGCCCATGCTATTGTAATAGTAACAGTTAGCTAGAGCCTTACCTAGTTCATTTTTTCTTGTTCCCAAGCAAGGTCCTGCTAGTAGATCACTCTACGCATAGACTAATGCATAATTAAGTGAAGTTCACGTAAAACAATTGAAGCTACTGAACTTTGAGTTACCCATATGTCATCTGACGATTGTAGTTAAGACGCGTTGCTGTGGTACACTTAACCTTTGACCTACAGCAATTGCACATGCGCACAACGAAACTATGAAAAGGCTTATAGAACAGACATCATTATCGTACATGCTTCAGTCACACATGCGCAGAGTCGTTCCGAACGTGATGTCACTTCCGCTTTCTTCCCGGATTTTTCGTTTTTCGCAAGAAGTCTGTGCGGCGCTAAATTTCAAGTGTTTGAATGCAAGTTTATAAAAAAATAAAGCCGCTTTTTTGCATGAGGCTAGTCAATAAGGAATTTTGACAGCAAGAGTCTACCAGGGTCAGTGGACCTTCAAGAGCAATGCCATTTCATTGTTTTACTTTGACATGACTGATTTATATACAAAAATACAAGCAGAACAAAAATTACACAGAGATTGTAATTAGATGCAGTTACAATTAATTAATTACATAGTCATTACCGAACGCAATAAAGACATTCTCTCCATTTTTTTCTAAAGGAAGAAGTAAAGAAAGCATGACATTTATCTAACTGTTTACAAATACCGCTAGTACAAAGACTGAATATGCACTTTTGACTGATAACGTTGAAATACTTACAATCGAAATTTGTAGTAACATTTCTAACACTAGCCTTGCAAGTATACAAGATTTTCTAATGGAGATGTTGTAAGCAACTTTTACTTTGCCCAGCGAAATGTAGCTATAGAGTTAAAACTACTGCAGTAGGAATTGAATACTTCTTAACAGCCAGTGAGGAAAACTTGCCGAAACGTTTGATTAATTGGTTAACTCTAGAATAATGAATTGTTCTTTCTCTAATAATGACAAGATTGCCTTCATTATTTTCAAAAACAATGTGCCCGAAGTATCTGTCCTGTTTGGGGGGGGGGGGGGGGCTTTATACAAACACATTCTATACTGATGAAAGTTTGTGCAACTTTTTTAAAAGCAGGTGACTTTATCGAGGCCAATTTGGTCTTTTGATCACCCAGCCAATCCTTTCAACAGTACTCACTTGACACATCAAGTAGGGGTTATCCAACGAATTTTACAACTCTCTAGTAACTTAATGGCTTTTCTATTGAAGAATTTTCTAGGCAGATATCATGTCAACGGAGCAATAAACCTTCACTTAGGCAACATGCCCTGGAATTTCTGAAGTTTATGACGTAATTAACTTTACCGACTATCACGAAATAAAGGCTATAAAAGCTCCTTTGGTCGTTTGCCAGAACAATGCGCTGTGTAAAATTGACGTCATAGTTACGCTAAATGACCAAAAGAGCGGAAAGAGAAGTGCGAGAAATATCCTACCTGTCACTGAGAACGAGACCTTCTTGTCCCGGGGGTGGCAGTGCTAACTGGAATGGTGTATTAAAGTAGTGCTGTTGCTCTTCCGACCTGTGTACAACTTCCCCCTTTCTCACCTGAAAATTTGAAAAAAATCTTGCAAGAGTGTTCTAACTTGCAAACGATATTTCACGAGATAGCAACTACTAAACACGAATCAGAACCTGCCTTGACCACAAGAGCTGAGTGGTCTAGCGACTCTTGGACATTGAGCTGGCCACTTTAAAAGGTCACAGATTTAAGAACTGATTTTTCATAATTCCTTCTTCCAGCAATGATTAGATTTCACAAACTCCACATTTATTCATCAGATACTAGTTTTCTGTTATGAACTAAAACACAAATGAAACCTAATATTAATATACAGTCTAAAATTACCTATACAAAATAATAATTTATAAGAATTTCCTTTAGGACATAGTCCAAGGTTGCACCATAAGTAACTCAGTGTTTATTTCCTAAGTGGCCCCGATTATTATTGCCCACCTGTTAGTTTGACAAGCCCACATGCTTAGTTGGAAAACCAGGTGTACCATTTTTAAGTCTTTGATACGACTCAGTCAGGAGTTGAACCCGCGACCCCCCAAGTATTATACCACCTGGTCTTCGGAGTTTAAAACGTGAGTGCACTCAAGCAGAGGTACAGCCCCAAGTTCGTACTCTCTTACAGACTGAAACCACCAGACATACAATACGTGCGTATAAATTCATTTTGCTATTTTGACACTTTCTGACCTCGACTTTGACCTTTTCAATCTAAACGCAATCTGTTTCCAAGGCTGATGATGATGATCTACCCACACGAGGGGATTTTAGCTTCATCCATTTTGATTTTACTGTGAAGACGGGCACATCGGTCCGTGACTACAAGCTCTACCGATGCGCTTATGAGAATAAAAAACTCATTTTGATAATAAAAATCATCTGCCTGTCTTCCAATAGCTTCTTGAAACTGCAGCTATTTTTTGTCATACTTAAGTTAGCGGGAACATGCTAATGGTTTCAGATTGTGACACCAACAGTGGCTAGTTGTCATATAAGTTTTGTATCTATTACGTCTGTGATGAAAAGATTTGAAATTACAAGTTGCAAGTTGAAATCTGAAAGTTCTTAAGTTTTTATTCCATTCTGCAGTGAAGGCTGCATGCCACATTGGCCCTACGATCACTAGGATGCCACAACGATGGTACTGCGATCATTAGGGAAGTAATGCGATTGATGTGATCACCAGGCATGACAAAACAATGCAGTGACCACCCACATTAATGCTGAAATCTCCAGCAAATACCTAACACAGGGTTTCCACAGAATTTTAAAATAAATTTTCCTGACTTTTCCCTGACCAAATATTGATTTTCCATGACCAAGATAAGCAGAAATTGCATTGCCACTATACATATTCAAACATTTTTGTGTATGGGCATTCATACATATACTGTGTGTATATATAATGTGTTGGCCAACTATTATTTTTGTAACAGAAACCAGAACTGGGAGCCTCCCATAGCAAAATTTTATTTGAACATGAATTGCTGAAAAATCTGTTTGGAAAAATATCAGTTCACGTTGAGTATTTTTGCAACCCATTTTTATAATTTTCGTGGAATTTTTACCAAATAATCCTTTTCTCTGACTTTGCCATGACTTTCCAGGATAGCCTGTATTTTCAAGGATTTTCCAGGATTTTCCCGACCCTGGGAGCCCTGCTGATATATACTCCCCCAGAAGAATGAAAAAATGAAAAAACTTAAAAGGTATTTATTTACAAAACTTTAACTAAAATAATCTATCTTGAATTTTGTTTGCAAGATTATCTTTAAAAGCTATTTCACAGTATTCCAATCATTTTCCATCTATAAAAGTTATTTCACATTAGTCCAATCATTTTCCAAAAAAATAACAATAATATACTTTAACCGAACTTTTGTCTACTGAATAATTGAATCTTTCATAAATTTTCGCTTTGTCCTGATATATTTGCTTTGAACGAAGATGTTATAAAATGCAGAACAAAAACACATTAAACTGGGAAATCACAGCAACCTTGAGACAATCATATTTGCAGACACTGATGCACGAGTGATCACAGTTGTAAAACCACTTAAGGCGAAGGTTTTGCATCTATTCATTTAAGTCAGTCGATGAAACATGGATTAGAAATCGCCGATCCTGATACAACATCATTTTGAGAAAACCGAAGTACTTGCATCTGTCTGTTGAAATCAAACTCATTAGGCAAAAGCAGCAATCAGAAATGAAAATCTGTCTGAACTGTCGAAATGAATAAAAGTAAGAAAAACTGGCGTAAAACAACAGAGTTCAGGTTACTGAATATGTTACAGGGTTCCCACAGAATTTTTAGAGTCAACTTCCCTGACTTTTCTATGACTTTTCCCTGACCAAATATTGATTTTCCATGACCAAGATCAGCAGAAATTGTATGACCAGTACACATATTCAAACATTTTTGTGTATGGACATTCATACATATACTGATATATAATGTGTAGGCTCAGTTGCAGCACTGCTAACAAAATTACACTAATCACATTAAATAAACTTTCTTAATCCAATCATTATGTTTGGAGCGAAAATCGAAACTGGGAGCCTGCCATAGCAAAATTCCATTGGAACACGAATCACTAAAAAAAATTTTTGGAAAAACATCGGTTCACTGCGATTATATTTACAACCCTTTCCAATTTCCTTGACTTTTTGCCCTATTTTCATCATTTTCTCTAACCTTTCTATCAAATTATCTTTTTCCCTGACTTTTCCATGACTTTCCAGGATAGCCTGTATTTCCAGGATTTCCCCCGACAGTGGGAATCCTGATATGAGTTTTAATCTTGGCTTTTCTTTCAAGGGGGAATCCAGGTTCAAAGAGAAGGGAGTGGGAAACAGGAAAGGTGAAAATGAGGCAAAATTAACCAAAACAACAGCAGATAGAAAATACAATTATTAAGCGAAGTACAAACGGGTATTAAACTTGGCAACATATACACAAATTTGTTATGACTACTGTGTGTATGTAAAAGGTCATAGTTAAAACAGGTTTTGGTCGCATTGTTTTTCCACCCCATTTGTGGACATGTAATGTACACGTAATTTTTATTTTGGTCAATAAACTAACCAACCAACTCTATATCCAAACTAACAATTTGTAGGCTAATTACATGATCATTTTTGGTGTTTTTTTACAATTCGGCACAATTCAAGGCAGAATGGCAAAGCTTAGTCTACTTAATGTGGGTGGTTGTGGAAGGACCAATACCTGTCTGATTACCAAGACCGAATGTGTAAGATAAGACACTTGAGTGAAAAGAATTGTTTTACCCAATCTGAAAATTCATACATCCCTTTTCAACAAGGTGAGCTGGCAGAATGAGTGTTACCCAAGGCAACCGTCCAGTGGTCAGCTTCACACACTGTGACCACTCGACTTTTCCCTTACCGAGTGATCTGAACGTAATGCGTTTTTTACTCTATATAGATTTACATAACTATGCTCAGTGTGCACCATACTTACAATTAGATAGCCACTGTCACCTAGGTTGGCCGTGTAAATTGTGCGATTTAATCGATCTAAGACAGCTATGCATACTGTACTGCTTCCTGCAAAGACATAAAATACAACATACTGGATAAACAAATATCAAAATGTAATATTAACAAAATGTAATATTTATTTAAAAAGAGGAATAAAACGCTATTTTTAAGTACGCCCCAAAGAACTTTCCACACAAAGTTATATTATTTTGCATTGTGCTTACCTGTTTGAAAGACGTACGTAATTAGAAAAGAAAATTCTTAATAATATGAAATATTCGCACCACCTGGTAAAATGTCATGGCATAGCCATCCCAGTGTGCACCACTGATTCACCAAAAACACATCATTGCTATTACTGACAATATAAAATAATTTAAACTTTGGCTTAGTTAGCGAAGAGTGCGCAATGAATGTTCTGATTGTTTTTCAAACTTTACGCAATGTTATCTAAACTTATACCAAACGACTTACCCTTAAAATGGCTGCAACTAATTGTCATCGCGAGAATTTAAATTTACAAGTGTTATACAGTGTTACTGCTAACGCAAGCCCGTAAGGCAATAAGGCAGCATTTAAATTTTAAAGGCTATAAAATTTCAAGACGAATTTTTTAAGCTTTACTTATGAGAAGTGTTTTCTTGTGCTTTAAGCAGATGCAATTGCGAAAAACTTTCAGACGCTACTTCAAAGACATTCAAGGGCAAATGCACAATAATACGATGATAATAATAAGTTTGAAATGTTTAAATTAGATCAAGAGATTAGTAAGTGCTGTGCCATTCACGAGTAAATAGTGGCAGCAAAGTGCAAAAAATTTGATAGCCTGGCTAACTAAATCAGAGAGCCTGAAGGCTATTTTGCAGACAATAATAAAATCCCGAATGGATGTACAATATACTATTTGATAAAAGCCACATACAACAGGGCTATGTAATGCATTGCTACATACAAGGACATTGTTATATAGACCACAATGCACTACAAAGCCCTGATGTATGCATTTTTTTTACCAAACATAGACATTTATTTTCTCCAATAATGTCGCACAAATTTCCAGTTTACGCAGAAAAACAAACTTTACTTTATCCACGGAGATCGGACGAGGAAAGACCATAGGTCATCTAGTCACTCGCCCTTTATAATTTAATATTGTAATAGCAGAAAAAGAATTGATGACACTGGAAGCAATTATTAGTAATTACTTAAATAAACTGATCAAAATGAAGCAATAACAAAAGGGAAAAAAATGTAAAACAAACACAACAATATAAACATTCCAGCCATTAGTGACAATGTGAAAAAGTTGAAATGTGAATCGTTGCATAACAAAGATGAGATAAGTGAAGAAAAAATAATAATAAATGCAGATGACGAATAAGTATTGCAATAAATAGTTGCAAAATAAATAAAATGGTAATTAGTACTGTACACTGTACACAAGTAATTGCTAATTAGGTATAGTCCTACACAAAAAATATGCATTAGCAAATTTTTTAAAACTAATTTTTATAAACAAAACAGTGGTAAAACAAAATGACGATGAAATTAATCACAATGCTGTAGTTTATGCGGATTTCCCATATTAAACGAATTTACATGGAATATTAGGAACAGTATCTCTGACGTATTACATCATTTAATGCAATAATGCTATTTAATGACATCAAGCTAAGCCTCCAGAGATTTATACTTAGTCAACAGGCATACCGTATAAATTCACGCACGGATATTTGTTACTACATTGTACGGTACACAAGGCAGTCATTAAATATTTACGTAGCTTTACAGAGAAGCTAGATATTGTTACACTGTATTACGAAGTAACTGGTTTACTCTTAAACAAATTTACAATATTTAGGTGACCTCGAACTCATGATTATATAAATATATGCATGCTAATCCAGGAGCAAATTTGGCTGCCGTTAAAGCTAACTGGATAAGACTAAAAATAAAAAGTAGACCATGCCCCCAGATGGCATTACAGAGAAATGGGGTAGTCAATTATTCACCCAAAGTTGTAAATATTAGAGAAATATGTTTTTCACAGTTTTGGGTAACCGTTGTTGAGTTAGTTGGGGGCTTAATAACACTTAATACTGTTAAAGACACTCTGCGAGCTTCAAAATGCGTAATTTTTGGTCAGGGAAGGTTTTAAGCCAATTAGACGAATTTGTTCAAACTGGACCCACACACATACTTGAGTGGAAGATGCTAAAATGAATCAGTGAGTGCCCAATGTGCACGAAGTTTCTTGATACTGTGAAGGGAGTGAAACTATTCAGTCTGTCCTCGTATATTTATGTTTCAATGTGTTTTACAGATCGTTTGTTTATTTGTTTTTGTAATTTTAGTTTATAGTTGCCATTTATCTTTTTAAAAAGGTAACTGGCGAGCTCCATATGCATTAATTAGATCACCATTGCATTTTAATTTTACTAATTTGTCGACGATATTCAAACCTTCAACACAGAAAGAACGATGTTAATGAGACTATATAACATAAGGTTTGGAATATAAAGTTGTGTTGTTTGTTAAATATGTTCAAAGTGTTTAAACTGTTCTGTAGCATTTGCGTGGTAGAGTGTCCCACTAACAACTTTGTAATTAGGCTCCTCACTTCCTAGCACCAGCTCTGTTTTTGTTAATGCTGTAATGCCAACTTATGTAGTCTACAAGGCCAGATTATCCTATATAGGTTATTATAGGCTGCAATCTAGGGCCCTTGAGGCTTTGGTAACAATTAATATTGGTAAAAAATCTGATATTGCACTATGCTTGTGTTGCACAATATATGCTAATTTGGTTTGCAATAAATAGTAAAATAGTGTGACTATTTTAGTTTGTAACTATTTATTGTGATACTTATTCATCATCTGCATTTGTTATTATTCTTCTTTTTAATTATGCCATCTTTGTTATGCAACAATTCACATTTCGACATTTTTCACATTGTCACTAATGGCTGGAATGTTTCATTATTGTTGTGTTTGTTTTATATTTTTTCTCTTTTGTTATTGCTTCATTTTGATCATTTTATTTATATTGCTAAAATAATATTTTTACTGACAAACAAATTATAGCTATTGAAGAAGTTTACTTCAAGCTAAATAAATGTCGCTAAAATGTATCACGAGTAAAAATATTCAAAACTCTAACAGTTAGAGGGTGGCTCCGTGTGAGGAGGGTCCGTAAATTCATTAGCCTAGTGGCCCCAAAAGGTAATAATCCGGCCTTGGCAATCGTCTATTAGATCAGTTAAAATTTGTAAATTTGATCCTAACAAGTACTGGCTGTTGTCAACTTGACATTTCAAGCATGAATTGAAAAAAAAATATTGAAACAAGTGCCACACATGCGTCTGCCAATAATAATAAACAAGCGAAAAACTGCCAAAACGCCGCATTTATCCAGTCAAAAAGCTTGAAAAAACTAAGCTTTTAGCAATATGAGACGAGTTAATCAGTAAAAGATAGTGCTTTTAGCAATTTAAGATGAGTTAATTAGTTTGCCTGTTAGCTATGTTATGGAGCACTGAACTCAGTATGTCGGTCACACAACTGTGAGAAACTGCTAACAGAGCTTAATGTTGCATTTGGTAACACTAATGCTATCATACTGCTTATCAACAAACACACACAGATCACAGCTAACATGTTTACATAATGTATGTATAGATTGTAGAAGCTTCATTGAGTCAAATAAACAGACAATACCAGTAGCTTTGAAAGGATCTAAGTGTAAAAATATGATAAGTTTACATGTGCTGGGAATACCGGAAAAAATTGCTCAGGTAAAACACGAGTTGCTGGACTAAATATATCAGGTGGTGCAAAAAACGTCCGGAAGTTTTTATCACGATGCTACAAGAAAATAATGGAAATCCTTGAGAGGCACAATATTGATGTTATAGATGTTTGTGTATAAACAGCAAAAATTTTTGACCATTCCCTTAAATTTATCCAAAGAAATAGAAGCTTTAAAACGACAAGTCAAAAAAATAAACGCCAGAAAAAACATCGTATCACTAATTGTTATAAATTAATTTACAGCAATGTGCTCTGAGATTTCGCTCTTTTCACTGTTTTTTCCAAAAGCTCACGCAGTTTTTTACCTTATCAAGGGGCATTCAGTCGCAGCACTCAACAGTTTTAGCCATTTCCTTTCTGACGGCTCTGTACACCTGTCATATAAACGTGTTTTCTGGGAGTTCTTAAGTTTCATTTTTTTCTTGACAACAAATTTTTATCAGCACTTTATTTTCTGCGATAAATGCCATAATGCAAACTGGTTTATTTCGTTATTATTTTGTTGCCAGGTATTGAGAGTTCTAAATACATCAGCATGACTTTTTTTAATTGAAGATGCCTAGCTCACATTGTTCTGGATTTAATTTTAAAAGTATTTCATGCAAAAGTATTTCAAAAACAACTTGAAAATTACTAAAACCATAAACTTGTAACTTTCGCAGGTAAAAGTCAGCGATATTATAACATCATGTTGTGTAATTTCAGCTTCGAAGAACACTTACTTCTATTGTTATTATAACCGAATTTTGGTGCATTTTTTCCGCACCACCCAATATGTGCAGAGGCACTTGTCAATGCTTTTACAAGTGGATATTCCTAAAGCAGAACAGCTGCTTGTAAATCCAACCCTCCATCCCCAAGTCTCCTATCTGTGGAACTGTTGATGATAAACAGACCAACGGCTTTTTATCTGAGGTAAATCTAACAGGAGCCAAAAAAAGAAAAAAAGAGAAGCCTAAGGGACTCGACATTCGATATGAGCTAACAGCACATCAGGGGGGGGGGTAACCAGATCACAATTACATGGAATGTAGATATACATAGATGGGAGTAGCTTTGTAAGCCCTAGTTGGACTAATGACCTAGCTTCAATTTCTCCAATGAACATGTAAAGAGTGAGGGTGGATAACGGTGCAAGTTTGGTCTTTCTGCAACCGTCTCCCTTGTTAACTATGTAATCGCAAAGGAATTTTTGTTATAGTTTTTTTAATGTACGAGACGAATAAACTCAAATTTAATTCAATTCAATTTAATTTAACCTGATAAGTTTGGAGTTTTTGCATGTCTGTGTAATAAATGCGCTCTACATAGTCTAGGTAAACTTCAGACTTAGAACTCATATGGACACTATTAATCAATGCGAAACTAATTACCAGGTACAACGTGAGTAAAGTAATCGCTCTTAATGAGCAGCAACTATTATTTGCTCATAATACATACTGCGGTTTCCTGCCGCGGTACATTAATATGTCATCGTCATCAGGTAGATTCCATCGGCTGTAAATCTACAGCAATTTCAGTTCCCGTGATCATTGATCAAGGACTTGGCAAAGTGCGTCTGTTTTTAATTCCATTATATACAAATTTGCATTGAATCGTTTGATGTAAAAATGATGTGAAATGTAGAAATGGAGATCATCATCTCATGGCGGGGTTTGGGGGCAGTACCACAGAGATTTTTTGTATTTTTTTGCAGACAAAATAAACATGGGGAATTTTTAGGTGCTATCAAGCTTTCTTAGGATATTACAGTTCACTATTTTTTTGCTTCTTTTGTATACGTGAAAAAATGCTCAATTGCACCCAAAACTGCTTAATTTTAAATTTTGATAATGTTACATACATTGTGAGACACACAAATGCTTACTAGTAGTACCACTAATTGCATCGCGGTTGGTACTGATGGTGAAGGAAGCCACTTGATTATGCAAAATTGCCTGGGAAGTTGTGAGATGCATGAAATATGAAATTTACTACACGTGTGTGTGTGTGTGTGTGGGGGGGGGGGGTGTGCATGCATGAGTGCGTATGTGAAGTATTCAAAGCACATGGGACACATTGCATGGGCAAATGAACGAATGACTACACGGCCTAACATGCTGATAAGACTTTTGGCAGTCCTTACTGGTGGTTTTTAAGAAAGGATAAATATTCGGCTTAACATAATTTTAGGCTTACAGTACTCAATAATAATAATCAATTTATTTCACTCCAGTCATATTTCCCACTGTTTCTTATGTAGGAAGTAAGAAATAGCTCCAGTTAAAAAATTCTGCAATATATAAAAGTAAGTTATGCACTTGATACTTACCTAAAATAGGAGATTTAGATTCTAATAATTCACTATAACTAGTTGCAATAATTTCCACTGGAAACTGAGGAGTAAATTCTCCAAGTTCAACAAGCCGCTCGCATGTTTTCATCAATGACGAGGAAAACAAAGAGGGATCGATGCCGTAACGCCTCCAACCCCCAACTCCATCTGCTACTCCTAAGTAAACCAATATGTAAAATTTAATGTTTGAAATTTTAGTACAGTCAACCTCGAATATAAGGTACTCGCTTATAAAGGACACTTGCTTATAAGGGACCACCAACACCGGTCCCGATTTTTCGTAACGTTTTTCCTATGTAACAATCTTCGTATATATGTTACTCGAATACAAGGTACAATATCTTTAGGTCCAACGTAATAGAAACCCAGGTAAATTACCTCGCATATAAGGCACCCTATGATCAAAGTGAAATTGATTGATTTTTAACCTCAATTTTTCGCAAACTGGGCCTTTGAACAGCTCGATTTCCGTGGTCACATACATCTCGCATCACTGTTTGCACTGAATGTGTAGCAACAATCCACAAAAATATGGGTAAAAGTACAGGTCTAGATACATCCTCAGTCTGACTCAACTTCGGCTATAAGGGACATCAGATAAAAGGGACGGTTTTTTCCGGTCCCTTATATCGAGGTTAACTGTATTTCTAGGTTAATCTAGTTAGATACAACATATAAAAATGATTATAAATACTTATGTAAGTTTATTTTTCTCTTCTGCAAGAAAAAGTAGCACCTACATAATACCTTTATAACCAAACTGACTCATTTATCACATATTATACTTTATATAAAACTTAAAAAAAGTAGTCAAAACTGACATTGTTTTAGTCTGACGAATTGCTTTGACTTGCAGCGACTGTGAGTTACATTTGGCAGTTGTTATCGCTCTCTTTTAAGTGATAATTTAATGCACCATTTGATTAATTTCTGTTTTGTTTCTTAAATTTACATATCTGGGCTGCACCGGCTGACACAAGATTTTCTTCTTGGTGTCGTCCAGAGGCATACCAGCAGCCTCAATGAAAATTATAATTTTATATTAATGTTTTCTGTGTCAAAATTTATGTTAATTTAATGCTTTCTGTGTAAATTGTCATTGTAAATTTGTATGCTCATGCCATGGTAAATCTAGTAATAAGTTCTAAAAAAATCTTTTAATCAGCTCTAAACATATAAAAACCAAAGCAATTATTGATGTTATAGTAACTTCTTCAGTGTATAAATTAAACACAATTTATACACTGTATTGTACTTATAATATAAGCCTAAATAAATATGTCTAAGGACCTGTTATTTAAAACTAAATAAATTCAAATAAACTAGGTTATTACTTTTACCCACCCAATACATCAGCTGCTTTGTTGGATGCTATAAAACACGCATCATCGCCATGAACATTTCTTCTGTGTATTGCAGCAGGAGAGCCTAAATCTTTAGCAACACCGCTTGCTGCAGAGATTAATCTGAAAGACTTGCTAGAAACTTGATTGTTGTTTAATCCAGCTAATGCTCGGGCTAGCAAACGTCCGTACACAACAACTGACTGCATATCATGAAGAGTCAATCAAAACTACGGCAATACATCAATAAGCCGCATAACCAGAAGACCTGCCGTAAAATTTCGGTTGAACAATCAAAACACATGAAAGTCAATCGCCATGCTTCCCTTCAAGGTGACAGAAATGTTAACGCGAGATTTCACGTGACCGCGAGTTTAAAGATGTCAGCACCCGTTACGTGTCGGTAAGTGTGACCAATAAATTATGAAAAACTGTTTAAAGAATACTAAAAACTTAATTTTATCACCTCGTACCCACTTCTCTGATCAAAAACTAGTACTACAATTGTAAAAAACTTGTATTTTCAAATTCCAGTAGTAATTTGTAGAAGCAGGATCGTCTTAATATTGATTTGGATGCGTGAGACTGTAGACCTTATGAACTGCTTCAAAATAATAAGTGGAAATACTGTTCTGACTAAGACAGTCTTTTTTCCAGGCCTCACAGAGTTCTTCGTGGTCATGAGTCTGAGTTATTTGTGCAATCAGCTAGAACCAACATCAGATCACACTTCTTTTGGCATCATGTAGTTCAACCATAGAATCATCTTTCATCATCAACCATCAGTGCTTCATCAGTTGACAGTTGCAAAAGGCATATGAGAGAGGACCATTTACAGATAGTTACCATCTAGGTCCTTATTTCTTTGGATAAGGTAGCAGTCATTTTGCTTCAGATTTTTTCTTTTGCCAAACCCAGATCTTTGTCAGTAAGAGCTATCTACTGAATTTAAACATAACTTCAACTTGTTTTTGAAAAGTCCATAGCAGCCAATAATTGTGTGGTTGCTAAGTGTTTTGTAGCAACACGACACAAGACAATGGCTAACTTTAACAGCGTTTTTCTCAAAATTATGTTTTTGAGTGTGCAGCCTGCACCTCAACTTGAACGCGGATTATCTCAGCTTTGAAATAACAAGGAGCATTATGTTTCCTCATGAATGGAGATTCAGGATATGTGAATGACTAGAAAATCTTAATTGCTGACTTGTAGAAGATTTTGCTATGCAAATATATATTAACTTCTTTTGCATCATTTTGTTTTTTTAGGTAGCAGTTAAGAAACTTCAAAAAGAATGACAACACGGTTCAGCAGTGATGGATGTGATGTCATTAAGCGACAAGTGACAACAAAGCCGACCGGTGCTTCTCGCCAAAATATTGCTGAATACTATGAGACTGACCGCTCAGTGACATGGATACTTAGCAATGAGTTTAAAGTGGTATGTGTGTCCATTACCTGGCAACATTAGGATTTAGGATTTAGCAACAAGACACCACATGCAATACACACGCACGCAGGCAGACCGCACGCAGGCAGACACACACACACACACACACGGAGGGAGGGGGAGAGAGAGAGAGAGAGAGAGAGAGAGAGAGAGAGAGAGAGAGAGAGAGAGAGAGAGAGAGAGAGAGAGAGAGAGAGAGAGAGAATGTAATAAATATTAATTATAAATGTATAGCCATTTAACTAAATAGATTTGTTTTGTTTTAGGTAGCTTTGCAATTTCCTGATAATTTATTAAATGATTCTGCATCAGTTACTAAGGAGCTGTCTCAGAAGATGGAAGGAGTGCAGTTTTTTGTGCTTGGTGACAGTACGTACGGAAGGTAAGAACTTTTGTACAGGTATATTTACATCATATGCCCTTTTTGTGGACATTGAGCTGGCAGAATTCTATATTAAATGAAATCTGCTCTCAAGACAGATTTATACACTATACCACAGTAATCCAGCAAAAAAGTAGACTGCTATGCTAGTGGGTTTTGAAAGCAGTTAGTTTAAGCAACATTTTTATTTGATAAGAAATATCATAAGTACGTTTATAATAAAAACAATGAGCACTTAATCAAACGCTGATTGGCTAACAGGTATAACGTATATAAAACCTTTCAGTGAGTAGATACGTCATTTATAACAGGCAAACGATTGCAATCTCTGTTAGTTTTGCGTTAAGTAAGAGCGAGATTGAGAAGGTTTGTAACTTTTTTTTGAATAGCGGGTGTGTGAAAGGACGGGATGATTTGGTTATGATGTGTTTGATGTTGATGTTAAGCAACAAAAATAGAATGAGTGATAGCGAAGCTAATGAAGGAAAGATGAAAGTGTTGGGGTCAGGGGAACGCAAGAGTATAAATAATTTATAACGTAGAAGTAGAATTCAAAGATTTTAATGCGCCATAGATTTAATTTTATTAATTACTACTCCCACTTTGTATAATAAACAAGATTTTTGAAAGGATTTAAGATCGTAAAGGAGTGGAAATCTTTCATTTGTGAAGTGGTGTAGAGGCAACCATTGATTCATAAATAAAATTTAGTGTACTCTAAATACTTTAGTGCTTTATGGTATGTCAAATATGAAATTTAGCTATGTTATAATATATATCATGCTTGCAGTGTCTTGTCTTGTCTCACCTGCTTGTTTTTTTTTTAAATTTTAACTAAATGTAGAATTTGTTTACAGTGCTCAAAACAAATTAAGAAATGTTGACGACTTAATAAATTATGGATAATAAAACAAGAAACTAAATCCTTCTCAAATTGACAACATCAACACCCCAAAATTTAAATGTAGAAAATTCAGTGCATCTGGTTCCTACAGGTGGCAGCAGCAAATTGAACATCATGTAAGTTCTATAAATTTATGTGTACTATCACTGCTGTTACTTGGGGGGGGGGGGGGCATACAAGTTTAGTTATCTTAGAATTCATAGTGTGTTGAATTTAACTATACTTGTAAGACAGTCTGTTGTTTCATCTGTTAAATGAATATACTAGAAATACTGAAGTATCTAGGATGATCTCCGAACTCGGGTGGGAAACACTAGAAATTATACGCCGACAAGCGATACTACGATACTAAACATCTTTCGTGATATAATGCATCACAGGATAGGTATAAATTTACCAACTTACATCACCCCATCTCTCAAAGATAACAACAAATTTGTTCAGCCATCGGCAACAGTTGATATTTATTTATACTCCTTCTACCCCGGAGCGATACATTTGTGGAACAAACTTCCACCGGATATCAGATAAATCACTTTTAGAGATCACTTCCGAGCACTAGCACCCTCTGCGGTTTCTACCATGAGGGTGCCATCCCACATAACCTGTGTGTAAATCTAACTGTGTTTTTAGCCCGCACCCACCATGTTTGTTTTGCTTGTTTCACCTCTTCTCATAACCTCTAATACCGTCACCAGTTAGCGAGTTGCAGAGTGTATACTAACCATGTGCACCTCAAAACTTCTAGTATGTTGTCAATGACATTTTAGAAGTATGTTATTCAAGACTTCATCAGATATTATTTCTACATATTTTTTCTTTTTTATGATTTAGTAATTGCAAACATTAAATTTAGTTTAAGCGTAGCTTTATTGTAATAGAAAATTACAGTATAAGGCTTGACGGTTATATGTAAGTAATGAATGTTCTCGCCAATGGAACGTAACACTTAGAAGAATGCAGACGATGAACTACATCAGTAGAAGCATTATAGTTTTTTGCTGGCAGTATAGGTACATTTGTAATGTTGACATAACATTAATATTACTATGTAAACAATGTAAACTAATACAATGGTTAGAAGCACATAGTTAGAAATACAAATTTCTGTACAAGTTTTAATACTTGAACATTAACAGTTGTATGAAAATGTTGATTACCATGAAGAAACAGATAAACGAGTTCATTTGTTGACAGATTATGAATTCTAATGTGTGTTCTTGCAAACCAAAACCGTCCGTAAGTCGGCATAGTTAAAACTATGTTATGATGTTTCAAAGTAGAAAGCACCAAAACTTTGGTCAAATGTAAATTTTTTGTTTTTTATAAAAACAAATACTAAATATATTGAACTTTTATATTCTAGCATCAAATTATCAAAAAAATGTCAAAAACATGTGGAAATTTTTTATTTCATAACCCTGTGCCTACTTTCTGACTAGAAACTAGTACTGCAATTGTAAAAAACTCTTATTTTCACACTCCGACAGTAGCTCGTGGAAGCCATCATTTTGCTTCTGGTTTTTCTGTTGACAAGCACAGATCTTTGTCAGGAAAAGCCATTTACTGGCTATAAACATAACTTCAATCTGCTCTTGCAAAGTCCATAGCAACCACACTTTGTTACAGTTGCTAAGTGTTTTGCAGAGACGCGACAAAAAACAATGGCTGACTTTAACAGTGATTATCTCAAGAACACGTTTTTCACTGCATAGCCTGCACCTCAACTTTAACGTGGATTATCTCAGCTTAAAAATAACATAGAGCGATGATCTTGGTACCAAAATGATTACTGTGAAATGGAGATTCAGGATATTTGAATAACTAGAAAAGCTTAATTACCGACTTATGGGTTTTGCTATGTAAGCACACATATTGTATTGACAAAGTTCAGATAGCAAGTTTTCTTGAGGTTGGTGAAATCTTACTATTTTTCATGATGAGCATTAAGTACACAGGTATTGCATGTCATTTTCATTTATTTTTGGCAGCTGTTGTGTTGATGAAATTGCCGCCCGACATGTCAATGCAGACTGTATCATACACTACGGACGTGCTTGTCTGAGCCCAACAGGTGGCATTCCTGTACTATACGTGTTTGGACGAGAACAACTTGATGTCGACGACTGTTGCAGCAAGTTCCGTTCTTTGTTCACAGATGTCGCTTCCAGAATTGTCATCATCGGCGATGTAATGTACGATTACTTATTAGGTGAGAATGTCTAACAATCTTGTTCGAATTTGTGAAAATTTTGTATACCTATTACTTTACCATCCTTGTTTATTGGTTGTATGTGCCTGGATCTGCTAGTGTTTCATGCATTTTAACTTTTCTTTGCTTGTTTTTTTACGTCTCTTAAAATAGTTTTCTCTTCATAGCTTTGTATATTTTATAATAATTTAGAAATTGACTAAATATGTACTTGTTACCCTGTCAGGGTATCCATGCATCCAATGTAACGTGAATTATCTCAGCTTAGAATAACGTACAGCGATGAGCTTGGTATCAAAATGATACCGGTATTGCCGACTTATGGACAATTTTGCTATGCAAACAAACATATTATTGAAGTACATATTTTCATTACTGAACGAATTGAATTCGAGCTGGTTGTATTTTATAAATCAGAAAGTGAGAGAACCTTGGAATTTATTGCCTATTAAGGTGAATTCAGGTGAACGTAAAATGTATCAATTCCTAAAAGAAGTATCAGTCAACCATTTTTGACAAAAAACTGCAGTTGGTGTGTTTGATTTGTATGTGTTTTACTAAGCACTGCAATAACACTTGTAAATGTGACGTATTATACATGCACTACCTTTACCTTCATTTGTGCATTTGGCCCACAGTTGGAAAGGGAGGCTTGCAGCAAAAGCATTGTTGTCTTTAAGCTTTCTATTAGTCATTTTTTACAGTCTGCCAATATTGTCAGATTTTATTTTTCTTTTTCAGAAGAAATTTGCTCGCGTTTGTGTTCGAACTATGAGAGTTTAACTGTTGCAAAACTTCAGCACATTTCGTCATCATCCATTGACACTTCCGATGAAAGGATAGTGCAAAAATGTGGTAGAACGTTTTCCGTTCCCATAAATTCCGCACTAGAAGATGCTGACATGTTTTACGTAGGTTTGCCGGACTCATCAACCATGTTGAACTTAATGTTGACGTTTAACAGGTGTAAGTTTTCTACGTATAACCCTGAGAACAAAGAAGGGCGACGTGAAATTTTGAACGTTAATAAAATGCTGATGAGGCGATATTATATGATAGAAAAGGCGAAAGATGCACAAATTGTCGGAATTCTGGTGGGAACACTGGGCGTGGCGAATTACGTAGGCATCATAGATCAACTGAAATCAGTTATCCGACAAGCGGGAAAGAAGTATTATACCATCAGCGTGGGAAAACTGAATCCGGCTAAATTGGCAAATTTTCTGGAAATAGACGTGTTTGTGTTAGTCGCGTGTGCAGAAAACTCTCTGATAGATTCGCAAGATTTCTACAGGCCGATCGTGACGCCGTTTGAAATGGAAATAGCTTGCAATCAGCAGCGGACGTGGACCGGTGATTACGTGACTGATTTTCAAGAACTTTTACCAGGTGTGAATTTTGTTTTTGATCTCTTTACAACAGGTGTAATAAGGCCTGTGGCGGAACAGAATTTGAAAGAGATGTTTTAACTGTGATTGCCCAGAATACTACACCTTTTTATTAAAGAACAATTAGCCGTATGGCAAATTTGTTACAGAAAGAAATGATGTGAATACAGCGGGATTTGTACCCAAGATCAGTTATGTCCTCTTGCTCTAACTACCTGAGCCATGTATCCACATGCAGGGATGAGAATTTTCCGCGGATACGCGGAATTCCGAGTTTTTGCAAGACCAGTAGTGTCATTTTTGTAAATCGCGTAAATTTGTTGAGAGAATTTTTACGGGCCCAGTACATTATATCACAAGATGACCGCTAGTTGGCAGTCTGTCACTTTGTTTATGTCACGTAAATCAGTGTAACCACATGTATATCTCTATGTATAAAAATATAGAATCAATTGTGTGGAGTTATAAAAGTCAATTGCAGACAGTTTTTGTATACTTTTGCATAGGAGCGGCCAGCGTTTTTGAGACAATTAGGTATCATGTATCCTTGATAGTTGGGTATTTTAAATTATGCATGAAAGAAGTAATTGAAATTTAAGTCAACTTGGAGGCTCTCTATTTGTCATTGCAAATTGTTGTTGGCTCCAAGGGGGGTTCACCCCCTTGAACCCCCATGGGGGCCTATGCGGCCCCCAAACCCCCAGCCTGTTTCAGAGTTTTTTGCAATTTGTCATTCTCATCCCTGCACATGCAAGAAGCAGCCCTGAGTTCTCCTCCCTGCCTATTCAGTACTACTTTCTCAATGTGGGTACATAGTTCAGTGCGTGTAGTTAGTTCACTTAGTTTAATACATTACACTATGTATAGTATGTTATAATACGTTATAGTTTAATTCTAGTCACATGTTCTAATCATTTCATATCTGCTCAGAATTCAGAAGTATTCAGAAATATTGGCTTCAGTTCGCACACGTGAAGCCTTAGGCTTTCCTCTATCAGTGAAATGATTTTTATTCTTGCAGACAGGAATCAAATTAAAGTTCATTAGTTAATTAGCATGCTAGGATGAAGTGCAGAACATCATTATGCAAAAGCTAAATTTGATTTACGCATCTGAAGTTTTCGATTGTCAAATGTTGGAAGTAATTACCTAATTTTTTTGTAATTCAATATATCACAGGCTGGAATCCAGCACTTAAATGTAGGGTTGCTCAGCAGTCAATACAGTGTTTGTAGCAAGACTGGAACCTGCCTGATTATCAAGACTGTGTAACTGGTCGGATGATCCATTGAACCAGAAAAGGTGTCTTAACCATGCTTTGATGTGATAATGTTGTGCCTGATCCCTTTGCAAGTTAAAAAGCTGGAATTGGTATACTGAATGAAGCCACCCTAAGTGAGTAGTGATGATGGTCCCCCATAAGATTATCCAGTCTTGGTGCCATTCTTAACTTCAGTCACCAAACAGAATGCCGTGACCACTCGCCTATTAAACCCACGTCACAAAATGCAATAATGAACACTTTACTTTTTCAGGTGCAGCAGAATTTCTGCCATTAAATCCGGAAAAAAACATGGAAGTGAGCGACGTTTCGTTAATCACGGGACAAATCAGAAGTATCGGTGCACGAACAGAAGCTGAACAGGACACTTCCCGTCAGTACGCTCTTGTGGAGAAAAAACGAACTATTTTAACTTCTTTATTACCAAGTGCAGGTTGGTACTTTCAAAACAAAATAAGCAGATCTCAAAATCTCAATTTTGTTTTCAGTTGAAATAATTTTCCTGTTCAAATACTAGTTGGGGAATCGCGAGTACCAACGGCCTACTATTTTATTGTGCGCAGGGTTTGTTTGTATTAGGCTGTCCACAAAAAATTGTTTCTGTCTTACCTCATGAGCTCGAAAGATGTCAGTTGGGAGGGAGGGAAATTTTTTTTAGCTTCTGTGAATGATTAAAGCTGAATCGTAGAATATTTAAAACTAGTTGAAATCAATGTTTGTTTATTTCCAACTGGTTAGCAGTAATGTTTTAAATTTTTTCAATGCACATTTTTTCAGTTATGTTTTTTGTTTCTCATTACTAAATTATCGTATAATTATCGATTATTTTATAGTTTCTTTTTGTATCATGAATATGCGTGTTCTGATAATTATGGTATAAGCGGTAACACTACTCGACCATTAATGCACCGATTTGGTGGAAAATTCCATACTTTTTAGCCTCCAGTACAATGACAATCATACAGAATGGCAACCCTAGCCGAGAGTTAGCCATGGAAAAACATGGCCGTGTCCTGCATTCCTGAAAACGACATTATAATAATTATTGCGTTTTACGTTTTAAACTAAATACACAGGAATACACTTTTATCTGACTGTGTTTAGTAAATATACAAACTTACAGAAAAACTTTAAAATTCTCGGCCAGGTTCTCGATTAAAAATATTACCTGCACGATTAGACTGAAACAGAAGTATTTTTATTATTGGCCTTAGCAACAATGTTGTGTAAAATGTAAAAATTTAAACTTCTGCTATTGCCAATAGATGCAGCCAATTTGACGACAGATCATTTGAGGCAAAGTTTGAAAAAATTTCACATTGCTTCACTAACTGAGCTAAAGTATGAATTTCTGTATCTTGTCAGTAAGATTAAAAAGATGTTTTAGGTGAGTCCTTGGTGCATACTGGGAAGGTAAGTCAGTGATGCTTTGCCAGTTGGCTAGAACACTTTAAATTACTAAGAATTTTTTTCTAGTTACATGAGTCTTTCAAGCAAATAAGCATAAAGTTAAGTAATATAATTTTGTGTGGAAAATTTTTTGGGATTTGCCCTGAAATTCCCTTTTCTTTCCTTTTAAGAATCCTGGTTCAGGTTTTCCGTCCCTTTTTTATTGTACTATGTTATATTTGTAACAAACCTGGATCCGATATTTCAAAATGCAAAGATGTTTATACGTGTATCTGATAACAAAATATTTTTGCAGATAAATTTTTAAATGAAAGAGCATGGTCTGGGCTGGAGCAGAATTTGGGAGACACACCCATTCAAAGGGCAAAAGAAGGACAGAAGGGCATAGCTATGGAGTATTCCAGGGAACCTGTGTCTTGACTTTAACTTCAGCCTGAGAAAAGAGTATTTTGTGCTTTTTGTGTTAAAATGATATTGTTGATAGACAACCATGAGTATTGATTAATTTTACATCAATAAACTGTTGTAATGCTCAGGGTACTTTGGTTCCTGTTAGTTTAAAAGTTCTGTTAGCAGATGGCGATACTGATGCCGTACTAAGGATTGTGAGTAATAATATACAATGCTGTTCGTCCACACAAGAATGTATTAAGTAACAAGAAATTAAGTCTTAACGTTATCAGCATATTTATGTGCAACAGTGAAACATTGGGTTAAATCATTACTCTAAAAAGCCGTTTGACACATTTCATAGAAGTCTTCTAATGAAAGTTTTAAAGATAAGACGAGCTATACATAATCAAAAATGAAGATTTATACAGCAGGACAAAAAAATTCCGTGGATTCGAGATCTTAAGATTAAGATGGCTAGGACATCTTCTAAGTTTACCAAGTGAAGCACCAGTAGGAACTGGCTTAAAGGAAGCCTTAAAACCTTGCAAAAAAGCACCTGGCAAACCAAAAACAACTTGGATAGCTGCGATACACAAAGATGTTCAACTACTTCAACCAAATCTATCTTTAGGAGTAGAAGAACTTCTGCTGTTACCTGCAGATAGAAGTAGGTAGGTGGAATACTCTAATAAATATTGATACCTCAGTGCCTACAGTAGATGGAATGAGGCTTTTAAATAATGCAATGAAATCTATTGAGCTGAAAGAGGAAGTGATTATAGCTGGTGTGTATGTAAATAACAATTATTTGTGTTTATTTGTTTGTATAAATTGTTTATTGAATTAAAATATTGTGCTGTTATAACAAATTGTTTTTTATCATTTGAATATCTCAAGATATCTCAAAATTTAGGATGATTCTGTCTCATTAGATTTTTCTAAAACTTTTGTTTATGCTTTTCACACTTTTCAATGATCATAGATGGCAGCACAATCACAGAAGTCCTAATGTTCCACTGTAGGACAGTTTGTGTTAACTGGATGGAGGTGCAGGTTGTTAGGCTTAGGTGGAGGACATGGCTATATCAGGTGGAGTAAAAATGTGTTGATCATGATATTTTCAGAAGAAAACAACTAAACCTCTTGAAATTTACCTCATTGATGTTACAGACGCTTATGTATAAACGCGCGCGCTTATAAGGACAGATCTTCTTCTTCATAAACGATTTATTAGTTTTCTTAGCAAAAACAGTAAAAAAATGGTATAGAAACTCCTTGCTTTTTTTCACTGAAAACTATGCAGTTGGAGTTTAGCCTCCATTTACTGAACATTGTGCAGACTTTATACAATTGAAAAGCAAAAAGCATGATAATGGAATGTGAATTGCAAGTCCAAAACTTACCAACTGCGTGATAAGTAACAGAGACCGTTTACACTAACAAAAATGAACAATCGATCATCACAGTTACCCAGGATCATTGTTCCTTAGTAACAATTTTTCATTGCATAATACTAAGAGACGTAAATTGCATAATACTAAAAGACATTATACTAATTAGACTAAGAGAGTAACGTAAATTCATTTGGAACTCGGAAACTGTAAGCAAAAGAGGCAAGTAGTTTTTGGCCTGCATTTTTATGACCACCTGCTTAATGGACTCTTATGAAAGCAAATGAAATAATGTCTCACAGCATAATGTAGCCGACAATGTGCCTGTAATAATAGTAGATGGATTTTAGGTTGTGTCAGTGTGTCTGATTTTTATTATTTTTTTCTTGAAGTGTTTTGCTTAACTCTCCTCCAAGCCTGGACAAGGCTGTTAAATGATTAGGATGAGGCATGGGATATTTTTTTGCACATCTGCTTTCCAAACATCTTATGTACGAACACCAAGCATGTTTTGTTTTTCAGTATACCTTCACCATTGCAGAAAACCATTGCCTTCAGTATACATAAAATATATACGTCCATTAAGCTGCAAGGACAAAACAAAACTTAATCTGTTAGTATAGTATTACTGTTCCATAAGTCATTCAAGTGGAGTGTATTACATCCTCTTATCAGTCATGTTTCAAAAGCAAAATGAACCATCAGAATGCCAGCAGTTCGCGTTGACACTGTTTCTGCAGATGACAGACGTCGTTACTGTCTTCACAAGTCATAACTTTCTGCAAATAATAAAATAAAGTATTCGTAGTTAAATATGAACTCACTCTTTTAATTCAGTAAATTGAAGAATTTAAAAAAATTGTAGTCTCTAAAATAAATTAACAAGCTCTGAGATGCTCTCTACAGGGCTACTGTTATCCATTGGCAAAATGTTTATGGTTGATCATGTTATTAATATAATAGTAATAATAATAATAATAATAATAAAAATAATAATAATAATAAAAACAATAACAACAACAACAATAATAATAATTTCGTTTTGGACATAGTCCAGGGATGACTCACTACTTATCCAAGGTGGCCCGATTATTATTACCCACGTTTCTTTGACAACCTGCTTGTTTGGTCGAAAAATCAGCGGTAGCATCATTTTTTAATCTTTGGTGGTATGACTCGATGGGGAGTTGAACCCGCGACCTCCAGGTAATACCTTAGAGCAGCTCAGGGAATTTATTTTAGTACTGATAAGGCTTAAATATATAGCTATCTGCATCATTAGTGATATTAATAATAGAACAATCTTGAAGTTTAGATTATGAATAAATCATATTTAATATGCGTTTATTATCAAACTGAAGTTGATTGATTTCTTTTGTTTGCCATAGCATCGTATTTTCAGCCTTGATAATTTATATATTAATATAATGTACAGTAGTTGTAAGGACTGTGAAAAGTGCAAATATCACTGTTCATTTATCAGGTTATTGAGGCTTAAAACACGACGCTCTCGATTTTCATTATCAGTATAGTATGTTTTATACAAACAGTACACGAGCACCAATTATACAATAATAGATTAAATAAACAAGAATATTCTAGAATCTGAACTTCTGACTTGCGTGTGTGAACCTGATCAGTGAGTGAATAAGTTGATAGAGATTCGACACCAGCGAATGTTGCCTACTATTTGATGATGAGCAGCCTGTGTCAACTGCACTAGTGTACACTTCAACAGCAAAGCCATTGGTCAACTGCCTGGTGTACACTTCAACACAACCATTGGTCAACTGCACGGTACACTTCAACAGCAACCATTGGTCAACCCACACCAACACAAACCACCCACACACCAACCAAACCACAACCACACACCACACAAGTCAACTGCACTAGTGTACACTTCAACAGCAGAGCAATTGGTCAACTGCACTGGTGTACTCTTCAACAGCAGAGCCATTGGTCAACTGCACTGGTGTACACTTCAACAGCATAGCCATTGGTCAATGGCAGGGCCGGATTATGACCTTTTGGGAGCTTGGGATAATGAAATCATGGGGCCCCTTCAGATGGAGCCCCTCACTAATGTGCTCGCATTCGTCCCGAATATTTTTACTTGTGATAAATATTATATTTTAGCGACATTTGCATAGCTGGAGGCCCCATATTTCAAATAAAGGGCTTCAAACGGGCCCTCATATCTAAAACAAATGCCCTCAAAAACCGTCCTTTGTCTGAAATAAAAGGCCTCAAACAAAGATCCTTTATCTCAAATGAGGATCCACTTTCAAATTGGATTTTCAGACTTCCTAGCCCCTTTTTTAAAGTTGAAACTTTATTTTGTGTTTTATTAATTATTCAGCAAAGGAAAGCATGGTGCCCCAAGCTGCAGCTTATGCCAACCTAGCCTATAGTGTAATCCTGCCCTGGTCAATGGGTAGCCACTCGTACGTGATTACACAGCGGACTTAGTGTTGCTGTCCTAACTGTGCTCCTCCATATATTTATATCAAAAGAGATTTACTTTGATAAATTATTTGATATCTGAGAAGATAAAAGCAAGTACTTGTATTATGGACCCGTAAGCACATGTATTTGCGTAGCACATGTATTTGCGTTTGTTTTATTGAATTAGAGGCTTATATGGGTGCCTTAATCAGGCCCACACCCCACAGTGTCCTGGGTGGAGAGGCAGTGACCTTGGTCCTATTCGAGGATTTAGTTTCTTGCTGTCATCCAAGGTGCACAGTCGTAGGCGCAACCACCGTGTTGCCCATGGCTACTGTTTACTTACTGTTTACTGTAACTTTTTACTGTTGCTGTTTACTTTTTATTAAGGTATATACTTTAGTGCCTAATAAAAATAAGTGTCAATTCTGTTATTACTCGGAAAATACAAGCACGTGTGGGCCGATGGGCCTAATGGGCCAACTTGCGAAATGTCCGTTTGTCCCTAGGCCTATGTAGGCTTGTAGAATATGCGGTTCGGGCCTGCAGTAGTGCTCCTCTGTCATTTTACTGGTAATTTGGAAGAATGCAAACACTTACGAGCTCCATGGATAATGTCTATGTTGTATGCAAACACTATGCAAGCACCAATTACACGAGAATCGATATTTTCAGTTGTTACATCCACATTAATGTTAGTACAGTCCGAATTAGACTATAATAAGTTTTTCCAATTAACGTGGAAACCATGTTGCAAAAACAGCACTCGGGGTCCTTTTTTCAACAGTTTTTTTGTTACAGTTAACCTCGGATATAAGTGACACCTCGGGACCGAAAAAAACCGTCCCTTATATCCGATGTCCCTTATAGCCGAAGTTGAGTTAGACCGAGGGTGTATCTGGACCTTTACCTTTCTGTACCTTTACCCATATTTTTATGCATCATTGCCACACATTCAGTGCAAACGGTATGTAGGAAGCTCCTTCAGTGATGCCAGATGTATGTGACCGCAGAAACTGAGCTGTTCGAAGGCCGAGTTTGTGAAAATTGAGGTTAAAAATATAGCAGTTTCACTTTGATCATAGAGTCCCTTATATGCGAGGCAATTTAGGGGGGTTTCTATTACGTGGGACCTGAAAACATCGTCCCTTATAACCGAAAGTCCCTTATATCTGAGTACCGTATATACGATTATTTTTACATAGGAAAAACGTTACGAAAAATCGGTCCCTTATAAGCGAGGATCCCTTATAAGCGAGTACCTTATACCCGAGGTTGACTGTATTTTAATTAATAAAACAAGCAGATTTGGTCCTTTTAGTATCAACTTCTAAAGGCGTTTTCACTTCCAAGACCCGATTACATATAAGTCAGAATAAAACTATATAATCTTCCTCAATTATATACTCAGCTACGTGGGTCATGGCTTATACATGTAACTGTATATCATCCATTAATTTGTTCTGTTTTCAGTGTTATTTTCTCTTTTATTTAAAGTGCAAAGTTTACTGAGTGTTTTCACTTGGTGCTACTGTTGGCTTAGATGTCAAAATGATAAGTAGCTACTGGATCTGTCACATCACTCGTCTATTCACTGATATGGCTGCAACGTGATTAGGCAAAACTGCGTATTTATGTCTGGCAGGTAGGATGAAATTTGATATTAATTTTATGATAATTAGAATTTTTATGTTTTCTATTCAATGTAAAATCACAAACGCAAATATTGGTGTCACTAGAAGAACTTTCATTTTACAAGTTTTATACAACTTTGCGTGTTTTGTTGAGGGCAAAAAACAGCGGAGTGTAATGAAAGTAATTATACTTTGTTTAATTAATCGTGAAATTGAATTTTGGATACGTACTAGACTTACTTGCAAATCAGTCAAAAGTTAATAAAAACTCTTTATAATAATATAATAACAATGTTGGCTTAATTGACAATGTCCAAACTTACAGGTCTTCTTAACTAAAACCATCTACAGGTCAAGATAATTGACAATGACCAAACTTACGGGTCTGCTTAGCTGAAAGCATTTACAGGTTTACTTAATTGACAATTTCCAAACTTACATGTCTACTTAATTGAAGGCATCTACAGGTTTACTTAATTGAGAATGTCCAAACTTACAGGTTTACTTACAAGTCCATCCACTTGAAAGTGTCCACAGGTCAACTTAGAAGCGTCTGCAGTTCCATTTAATTGCAGCGTCTGAAGGTCTAATCACTTGAAAGCCAGGGGTTTAGTTGAATGGAAACACCTACGTATTTAGTTAAAAGCGTCTGCTGGTTAAAAGTGTCTACATATCTACACAATTGAAGATGCCTATAGGTCCGTATGACTGACAGCGTGTACGGGTCTTCTTAAATGAAACTGCCTAGTCTGTTTAATTGAAGGTGGCCAAAGCTCCAATCAACTGAAAACGTTTAAACGTCCACTTAGTTGATGCAAGGCCGCAAAAATCTATTCGGCAGAAATTTATTGTTAACCCTTTCATACCCGTTGTATCCCGTGGGATACGAGAACATTTTCTGCTTTTAAAATTAATGAAATTTTAAAACTGACAGTTATTTGACATGTTAATAGTTATTTTGATTTAAGTCAATAACAATAGACTAACAATGGTGATAAAATGGCAAACTAGAAAATCTACATAGCATAAAAAACTGCGCAAGGTACAGTACTTTAGAGACGACTTTGTACAGATCAGCATAGCATGCATACTAAATGTCTTAAATACTTAAAAAAATTATCAACAGTTGCAAAATGAAGCACATTTTATGCTTCCATTGAATCCCAATGTATGTCGTGGGATACAGGCTATATTTAGCACGTGGGCACAGGTAGAAAAAAATATTTATTATGTGTAAACAAGATGGACATACTGAACAAAAGTACCAAATCAAAAAAAAATTCTTATTAAAAATAATTTGGGACGGAAAGGATTAAGAAAACATATTATAATGGAGTTTTTCTTCATTCAAAGGCTCAGCTCTTTATTCCATATAAGTAGTTTCAACTAAAGCGTGCTCAAGTCTGTTGCAATGCCAGCGACGGATACAGGCTTTAGAAAAATGGTGGGCTCAATAAAGAAGCAGCTAGGAGGTCTAGCGATCCCCGTCTACCAATGCATTTTACTGCATTTTAGACTATTTTTCTTACTATTTCCTCAAGCAATGTTTAGAACTCATTATGTCACTTCAAACTTTTGACTCTTAATAACACACCAATATACTAGTCTACACACTAGTATAGCATATAATTGGGCACAGTGATATGTTTGCCAAAAACTTCAATTATCACTTAAAGGGCACAAATGTTTTTACACTGAAATCATTAATGCAGAACTTTTTACTCGATATAAGTCATTAAAAGCTACCACTAAACGTTCTAAAGCTTATAATCCAGAGAAAATATGCACTTGGCGTGCTGTAACTGCTACTATGAAAGGGTGGGTCCAGGCCCCTTGGGCTTACCCCCTAAATCCGTCACTGAATGCTATTGTTGTTTTTGGCTCAGATGAAAATTTAAGCATTACTTTTTTTTACAGATACTAGTGGTGCCATCTAGTTTCTGTAGTTTCTTGTGGTAATGTTCAACTCTTGTCGGCTCTTCTAGCAATTCCCAACAACGCAAGTGTTGCAATGGAGACGACTCCCTATCCACCTCTAACGGGCCACGAACCAAACCCCACAGAAGATGAGTTGCTGTATGTTAAGATACACGGAGGAGTGTTAGGTGGAATCCTGTTCTTTGTTGTTATCACGTTTCTGATTGGACAGCTCGTCGCGAAAAAAACGCGGGAAAAGGAACAGGCGGAGCGACGCAAAAGTTTCGTTCAAGCTAAAGAATTAGAGCAGAAAGAACTGCCGAAACAGCAACCACACCAGCCGGTGCAGAAGAATAAGGAAGTGCAGAAAGAACTGCCGAAACAGCAACCACACCAGCCGGTGCAGAAGAAGCAGGAAGTGCAGAAAGGAATGCAGATGCAAATGACGGAAATCAGGCCTCATTCAGAACAAAGTGACATGAAGAAACTCCCGCCAGCATACCAATCCGCCCTTAATTCAACTCCTGTCGTAAATGACGCAAAGAGTAATACAATTGTTGCAGAAGTGCACAACGCCACCTACGATAATCGAGCTTATGCTAAAGACGAAGCAAAGTTTAAAGTTGTTGATGAGTCGATACCTAGTGATGTAGAGCGATTTTAACAGACTTGATATTAATTCCTGACTATAAGCATGCGCGCGCATGTGTGAAGCGTAACTTGAGAAAATTTTACAGCTGGCTTTTCAAACTCAAAAAAGAAGGAAAAACAGAACAAACAGAGGAAAAATGGAAACCGTGCTCAAAATAAGCCGAATTTAAGCCCAATGCAGTCATTTTTTCTGATGATGACTGTGCAATATGTTAAAAATTTCAGCGCAATCAAGTTTATATGTACAACAAAAGTAGATAAGCATAAATTGCTGAACCAAGCCACGTTTTAAGTCAAAAGCAACTCTTTTCGTTACGATAATGTAGATATCTTGTAATTGATTTGCAATCAGACTTTTTTAGTCTCTTTAGTATTATTCGGCTCTCTCGCGGCGCGTTGAGACTACCGAGTTTTTCTGTCGTGAGTTTTCTCTCTGACAGCAAACTCGCAAGTGTGAACCATGGATCCAATCAATTTAAAATAGCACTTTAAGTGATCACTGACTAGTGCACAAATTCGTGGGAAAAGTGTTTAATTATAGTTAATATTGTAAGTATCCACTGGCCGGAGCGGGACAAAAATACGTGTTGACTGACCGCTGCGAAGACCTGATCTCTCATTGCTTTGCGAGTTACTGTCCACAAGTTACTGCAAACTCACCGACAGTTGCAGCCAATTGATTTCCTGCTGGTGTGAACGCCAGTCGGCGAGTTACTCTCGACAGTTCTCGTAGTGTCAACTCGCGCTTACTGTCGCAGAGTAACTCGCAGCAAGTTTTCTGTCTAGTCTGAACACGCTTGCGAGTTAGTTGACGAGTTAACTTGGCGAGAAAATGCCCTAGTCTGAACGCTCCGTAAAACATAATGCAAAGCTTGCAAGTAAAAACGTTTTCTAAGGAGCGTTTTTAACACTTCCATATTTCTATTTTTGCTCACGTCTTGCAAAGAACAACTTAAAGACCTAGGACAAATCAAAAATGTAAGATGTAAACCGAAATTCCTCAAAAACGGAAAAAATAGAAGCATGATGGATACTTAATTTACTATAATTAGCTTAATTTGATTAAAATGGCCGCGGCTAATATTGACAATGCTGCTCAATATTGATGCTGTTTTTGCAGCATTTAGTAATAGCATCGTGTAATACTTAAAATAGCTTTAAACACTCGATCGTTTCATGCTTGCTGGCTCCCATTTTCAACGTCAATTTTCCACCAGTGACGTCGTTCATTGACTGAAGACCACCAGCGCGCTGTCAAAAGTACAATAACCTTTTACAAAAAAATAAATGACTAACTTTACGATATTTTTGCTTACACATTAGGTAAGCTGCAGAAATCTGAATTAGTTTGAGCAGCGCGCGCTCAAGAAAAACCGATATGCGCTTTTGAAACGTCTCCAAGTCCACCAGTTACGTCACAATTTTCAAATAAATGGCAGCTACCACCTGAAAGTTTCTATACAGCGGTATTACTAATTAACTTTATGCTTTATAGACAGTTTTTTTTGTAAATGTCTTCGTTATACTTTATTAAGTTTAAGTGACTTACCCTTTTCTTTAAAAAACTCCAATGTCATGAGACAAAGAACCCAATATATGACCATGATAATTATTAAAAAACAAAACGCTTTTTTTGCTATTTATATGCCAGCAAGTTGACTTATATCTAAAAGGTTAGATTGTTAAATAGGCCTGAAATTTTACTGCAGTTCGCTCTTCTAAAATTTCATTAAAAGCGAAGTTAGGCATAGGCCTGATTGGTAAGACTGTGGTCATAATCTATTTCAAATTTTTATTATTGTAACTTATTTGTCTTACGACTTCAATTCTTTTAAGTACTTGCAAATGTTAATTAACACTGTGACGTCAGCAGAGTCATAGATGCAGGATATAGATATAATCTTTAAATGTGTGATTGTTTGTTATTAAAGTGAATTATACATCAACTAGTTTTACATAGTTTTTAAAAAATACATGTTGAAAACGATAAGTTTTTACTGAGTTTTGTTACTTTTAAAAAGTTTTCAGCATTTTTTGTATCTTATTCTTTGGTTGGAGCTTTTTCCTCGTGCACCACAACTGAATTGCATAGTTAAAGCTAATGATATCCCAAAAATAATTTTGCATCGACACATCAATTACGTCAGTTACCACCCTTTCACAGAGAAAAACAATGGAGCATAAAGCAGTGATTACAACACAAACTAACAAAAGTACTATAATTATTAGCAAATTCTAAGAATCGTTTTAGACTGGTTTGTCAAGAACTTATACTTATCGAAGTCAACCAGCGTTAAAGCCCAAATGTTTAATAGGCCGTATACCTGAGTTGTTTATATTGGGTCCTTATAATAGGCCTGATATTTAATGATTTACTCTAAGACCTTAGTAGGCCCAATATTTTTATGCATAGTGTGGAACTCTGCGTCCAGCACACACTCGCAGAAATTACAATAAGTGGATGATTGTGGCAGACGCGGAACCTAGCTCAATATTAACCGTACTAGCTTGAGACAAGCTCATGTTATTTACCTGCCTGGGAGATTTTTTTCAGCGGCAGATTTGTTTGGGTTTTTTGGCTTGGAAAAACTGAAAAGTTTCGAATCTTTCCAGTTACTATACGTCTGCATAACTTTTATCCAAGCTTAATGTAGTATAGTATAATAACATATTTTTTGCCACCACTTTAATGTTTCACCAATATAATTTCTCTGTACTAATGCTGGACAAGTTTTAGTTGGAGAAAATAAAAGTTATAATGATAACAGCCATTTGACCTCAACTCTCGACGTAAATTTCAATGTAATTTCTGCACGTGTTTGTGATCCGCTTTTGTTACGCAACTTAGAAAAAGGAGGAGGCAAGACAAAGGGAGAGCTAACTGGCCGTCACGAGGGGGCTCCCGCTAGGTATGTGAGGCACACTGGGACGTGAATAAACTACCCGAGTCTCACATACCTTTTTTAAAATGGAGTCAAGATTATTGGTGTCACAGCACCAACAACAATTGGGCTAAAACTTTAGTTTAGCTGTTAGATTTTAGTAGTAAAATATTTCGCTTTTGTGTATTGCCAGGCCTTGAACGACGTTCAAAAATTTTCCGTATTTTACTGAAAAATTATTATAAAGATAAAAAGAAAACTTATTATGTTTGTTTTCAAGGCCGAGTTGTCGAAATAAAACTGGAAGGATTAGAATGAAAAGGTAAATTACTTGGTTATCCAAAGAAAATTTCTTAGAATCACCTGTAATCTTAGAAAAAGAGAACATCTCAGTTTAACATGCTTTAAAACTAATAAAATCTTAACTGTTGACGATTTAATACACATGAATACAGCTACATACATACATGTATAAAACTAAATATAATCTCTTTCCAACGTTCTTTAATAATCCAGTCCAACCAAATAATCGGAGTTACGCAACCAGAATGAATGAGTTTGTCGTAAATTTCTGTAGAATAGATGTGGCACGGCAATTCATTGCAAATGTTGGTCCAAGGCTTTGGAATGACATAAATGATGAATTAAAAACTGTTCAGCCAATTCAAAAATTTAAAAAGAAATACAGAGCAATGATTCTCAACAAGTACAACACTTCCTAATTTCCCACACCTACTGCAGCAGTCATACCACAATCCTGGTACAGATTATGCAAAACAAGGCATCATTGATAAATCTTTAGAGCTGATGTCAACATAGCGCAATCTATTATCTTTCTTTCTACCATTTCCGCTAACACATCCTTCTACCCTTCCTGGGTGATCTAACCTTTCTCCCAGTTCTTTTTTTGTTCACTCATCCATTCTTTTTTATCGGGTTCACATGACAGTGGGCTTATACAAGCCTTTGCTTCTCTAGCCCACTGCAGTACAATTATTCTTTTATGATAACGATAGTGTATGAAACATAACAATTTAATACAGTTGATGTAATAATTTTAATGTCACTGTGTGCTTAATGTCATTATATTGTACTGAATATGATAATAATAATAAAAAATATAAAAATTAAAAGTAAATCTACGTAAATATATCAATAGTTGAGGGGTCGTCCAATTTGATAGAAACAATCAAAAATGCCTCTAGAGTAAACCCATAAAGTTCTGTAGTTGTCTATTAGACAATTAAAAGACAATCTACACCATTATACTGAAGTAAATCTTTTACAAACATTTAGCTCTGATTGTAAAAACGCCGAAGAAATTTTTCAAGAAAATTTTATTTGCTGTTTTAAGATGGATTATCTTTTTTGTTTGTAAAAATTTATTATGTTTGTTTTTTGGAAGCCAATTTGTTGAAACAAAACTGGAAAGATTAAAGTTAAAAATAAAATACTAAATTAAAAGTGACGTAAATATATATCTGTAGCAACTGGTTACAGCCATTTGATAACAAAAAATTAAAAACCACAGTGCTGTAGTTGTCAAACATTGTAGATGATCATATTGATGTATTTTTTTAGAAATATTTTGTACTGAATTTAAAAAACTTAAAATAGGATTTTTAAAGCATGGTTTTTAAAGAAAATTTTATTGGGTTTTAAGACAGATTTTTTTGTCGTGTTATATAAGGTTACATCAAATAAAAATTAAATAAGTAACAACAAACAATTGTTATATATCTTACTTAAAAAGTAATCATACTTTGTTGTGTGCTATACACTTTTGTAATCTGCATATACTATTATGATATGGTACACCACAGAAATGAAGGAATTATTTACTAGACGATTTCGTTTCCATAATGAGATCTTTTATAAAAACTTAATAGAAAGATGAAATCTAGACAATTGCATTTTGAAATTATTCTGAGTTTTTTACACAAGAAGCAGTGAACAGCATGATCCGCGAGTAATAGACGTTTCTCATTAATAACAACAAGCAATTTTACTTATGCATAAGAATACACGGGTTTACTCATTACTGCAAAGGAAATAAAAGTTACTCAGATTACAAAACAAATGGTTTTTTGATGCTCAGTGAGTCACATACGTCACGATCCGTATTGATGTACATGTGCAATAAACTTAATGAGAATTTGAATGCAATTCAAACGTCGTTATACGATCTGTGGAAGTTAAGCATTTTTCTGCTTTTAAAGTACGTAGAGTGTTTTTCTAAAGCTTGATTGTCCACAGTAGATGAGACGCAGCTTTGCGTTATAGTATATCATGTTATACCATGTGTGATACGAGCATGGAATGATATTATTTTATAAACAGCAATTACATATAATATATATATACACACAGTTATGACAAATAACTTGAGTTAGTAAGTATTAAATAAAACATGATAATGAATGACTAATAAAAGGAGATTAAGATTAGTTGTGATAGCTTCGGCCACCGGTTCTCCCACGATATGGTTGACTGTATCCAGGATAAGTTTGATCACCTTGGTAAGTTGAAGGATACCCGAAATTTGGAGCTCGCTGTTGGGACGGTTGAGCAGGGTGCAAGTAAATATTATCAGACCTTTCAAATTGTTGCTGTGGCTGTGCTAAGAAGCCATTACCGTAACCTGTTAGCTGAAGTCCTCGAGAAGCGGAACTGGTGTCATCAGTATCGTCAGAAGTGTCCTCTTGAGACTGCTGAGTGACGTAGCCGTTCTCGTACGACCTTGATGGATATCCTTGAGAACCGGAACCAATAGTTGCGTCACTGCTGGTATCGTCAGTCTGGGAAGGGAATCCAGGATAAGTTTGATCACCTTGGTAAGTTGAAGGATACCCGAAATTTGGGCCTCGCTGTTGGGACGGTTGAGCAGGGTGCAAGTAAATATTATCAGACCTTTCAAATTGTTGCTGTGGCTGTGCTAAGAAGCCATTACCGTAACCTGTTAGCTGAAGTCCTCGAGAAGCGGAACTGGTGTCATCAGTATCGTCAGAAGTGTCCTCTTGAGACTGCAGAGTGACGTAGCCGTTCTCGTACGACCTTGATGAATATCCTTGAGAACCGGAACCAATAGTTGTGTCACTGCTGGTATCGTCAGTCTGGGAAGGGAATCCAGGATAAGTTTGATCACCTTGGTAAGTTGAAGGATACCCGAAATTTGGGCCTCGCTGTTGGGACGGTTGAGCAGGGTGCAAGTAAATATTATCAGACCTTTCAAATTGTTGCTGTGGCTGTGCTAAGAAGCCATTACTGTAACCTGTTAGCTGAAGTCCTCGAGAAGCGGCACTGGTGTCATCAGTATCGTCAGAAGTGTCCTCTTGAGACTGCTGAGTGACGTAGCCGTTCTCGTACGCCCTTGATGGATATCCTTGAGAACCGGAACCAATAGTTGCGCCCCTGCTGGTATCGTCAGTCTGGGAAGGGAAGCCAATTCCGCCATTACTGTTAAAAAAGTAGTTGAGTGCAGACAATCCGGCGGTTGGTGAACGAGCTCCAGTAGAGAAGGAGGCTCTACTATCGTCACTGCCATCGCTGCCGTCGTCGCTTTCGGTTCCCGCAGAAGAGGCTCCGCTATCAAAATCAGAGAAACGTGAGTAACCAGTAAAGCTTCGGCTATCTGATGCTGTGGTATCTTCCTCTTCTGTTGCTTCTTCCTCTGGAGGTGACTGGCCGACAAATGCATAACCTCCATCAGCGAAGTAGTTGTTAGGATTGAGCGTGAATCTGAACGATGCAGATCTTCCATTCTGGGTATCGGAGTCTTCCTCATCGTCATCGGTGTTTGAGGGCAGATCAGATCCGAAAGGGCGCCTGTAGATGCTGCGAGAGGAATAACCAGATGGCTGCTCCACATCTGTTTCAGCTGTGGAATCCTCAGTGGAATCACTCTCTTCTCTTGCAGCGAGTGAATAACCTTGTTGGAAGAGATTCAGAGGCGATAGGTTCAGGTTCAGTGGCCTCAGATTGATATTGAATGAGCTGCTATCATCCTCTTCTTCATCACCACTGTCGTCATCGTCATCGTCTACTTCAATGTCCTCTTCTACCTCTTCCTCTACTTCTGGTGCTTCGGTTGTCGTCTGTTCTTCAGGTGCAGGGATAATATGTGGAATGGCGACGTACCCATAATCAGAGCCAAAGAGACGTATACCATTACCACCGATGCTTGCCTGAACGCTAGTTGGTTCCAAATGACCGTAGCCATGGTAACCACCGTAACCACCATAGCCGCCGTGATAACCACCAGTACCACCACGACCACCGTAACCACCAGCGCCATATCCACTTCGGCCACGAGCAAATCCACCACCATTTAGTTGATTACCAGCAAATCGCCTTCTTCCAGACCCCATTCCAGACCCCGCTGCAGATCCACCTGAACTAGCCCTGAACAGTCTGAAAAGTTAACGGACGTTTATCAGTGGGAGCAAGAATAGTTAAATTGCTAAATGATTTGCGGCGAACATTGGGCAATTGCTGACTAGAAGTGCATTCATGTTTAACGTTATCCAGTACGTTTCTGAGACTTGGCGGAATTCACCAATAGTAAGGTTAGTGAACACATGTGCACGCGTTCACACCTGTTAACGGGCATAACACTTACAGCAGTTAGCCTAGCTGCCACTTAATTGAACACTAGGCACAAAAATTGTGGTACAACGAGGATTTTAACCCGGAATTTAGCTGTTTCAGAGCACAGAGCTTTTCTGCTAACTTAGCATACGAGCACACTGACAAGGTCCTACATATATGCTATGTACAAGTGTACACATGTGTATGAAATCAGATATACATGAAGCCTCAAAAATGACTTTAAAAAAGGCATTTTTATATTGAGACCAGCAGATGTCATTTTCTGGGAGAAAAACATAACATGCTATTCCACCAAATATATTGTCATTCTGTTTATATTCGTGACGTATAGTGTATAAGATAATTTTATCAAGATAATAATTCAAAGTCACAATGAACAAATCGAGTTTAACCAGCAAGAAACTATCCCTCAAACGAGGCTGTGACTTTCTAATGTATATGTAACAAGTATCTTCATGTATGTATATGTAACAAGTATCTTCATGTATGTGTATGTAACAAGTATCTTCATCTATGTATATGTAACAAGTATCTTCATCTATGTATATGTAACAAGTATCTTCATCTATGTATATGTAACAAGTATCTTCATCTATGTATATGTAACAAGTATCTTCATCTATGTATATGTAACAAGTATCTTCATGTATGTATATGTAACAAGTATCTTCATATATGTATATGTTACAAGCATCTTAATCTATGTACATGTAACAAGCATCTTCATCTATGTACATGTAACAAGTATCTTCATCTATGTACATGTAACAAGTATCTTCATCTGTGTACATGTAACAAGTATCTTCATCTATGTATATGTAACAAGTATCTTCATATATGTATATGTTACAAGCATCTTCATCTATGTACATGTAACAAGTATCTTCATCTATGTACATGTAACAAGTATCTTCATCTATGTACATGTAACAAGTATCTTCATCTATGTACATGTAACAAGTATCTTCATCTATGTACATGTAACAAGTATCTTCATCTATGTATATGTAACAAGTATCTTCATATATGTATATGTTACAAGCATCTTCATCTATGTACATGTAACAAGTATCTTCACCTATGTACATGTAACAAGTATCTTCATCTATTTACATGTAACAAGTATCTTCATCTATGTACATGTAACAAGTATCTTCATCTATGTACATGTAACAAGTATCTTCATCTATATACATGTAACAAGTATCTTCATCTATGTATATGTAACAAGTACCTTCATGTATGTATATGTAATAAGTATCTTCATCTATGTATATGTAACAAGTATCTTCATGTACAGCAGTGCAATGTCCGACTTAACTGCAACCCAGGAAGCAGAAACAAATGCATTTCAGAGGGTCTGCTCAAAAAACCTTAAACTAAAATTGCCATACATCATTTCAATTGAGCAGCTGTAGGACTGAGGATCTTTGGAACACTAAAATCAGAATAAGAAGGCTAAGATGGGTAGGACAATTAATGACATTGCCAGAACAGCACCAATAAGATAAGCATTAAACCAGGCACGGAAACCTGCTAAACAAATTGGAGATCAAGAACTAATAAAGATTTACTACAGTTAAGACCAAACTTAAAGCCATAAATAAAAAAAGGTAAGATTAACATTAAACAAAGCATTGAAACCTGCTAAAAATGGGTATCAAGAACAATGGCGACTCGTAGGTAAAATTAGTGGGGGTGTTGCAAAACCAAAAATTTTTTAGCCATTGTTTTAATACTGTGTAAAACGAAACAAACATAATTATTATGTAATCTTAATGGTGTAATTTTACACAAACAAACAAATTTACACATAAACTTGACAAAACCCTAAACAAAAATATTGTTTTCTTACGAATAGCCTAAATTGTCGCAGTTCAAGAATATGCCGATACAGGGTTTTTAAACACGTGACAACTGACAAACCGTACTGCGACAGTACGCTTTCTACCTAATGTACAGCGTCTTATCTCAGACATGTGCGCATGGCCGCATGCGCACAACAGCCAAACACCACGTTGTTTGGGCTGTGAAGCAAATTGTACTCCCCTCACATGCTCCGGTTCCGCACAAGTATGTTGAAAGAACTAAAGAAAAAAGATTTATTATATTGACTATTATCGGTAATAAAGAGTGAAAACAGGGGGTGCTGCAGTACCTACACACGCACCACTGGTTGAGAAATAATAAAGATTTTTAACAGCTGAGACCAAACTTATCAACAGAGTCACATGAGCTGAAAATTTTAGCTGCAGACAGGAAACAGTGGGGTGATCTAATAAAGGATAGAGGCTCAATGTCTACAATAATAGATGTTTAGAGCAACAGTTTGAGAAGTCGTGTTTTTCATTTTTTCTTAAATGTACAATTTTTCATTATTCTAATTCATTAGAATTCATGTTGTTCTTTTTTTCAAAATGAATAAGGGGAACTTACTCATCGCCAGCGCCACCCTGTCGCTGTTGCCGAGATGTTAGGGCTTGATTGCTGAGACCGATGACATTGCGTCCTCCACCGAATCCTGCCGTCGCGCCCCCAGCTAAATTGCCCCCTGCGCCCCCGCCTAGCTGAGCAACGCTGATGCCCTGAAATATTGAAAAACACACAGCATATTAGGTAAGATTCATTCACATTCAATGACATCATTAAGTCAAGTTTCACGCGCAGCAGTAAGTAAGTAGTTTATCACTGTTTTTATAATAGCAAAATACACAACTAAGTGATTTATGTTTCTGTATACAACGTACACTACTATTAAAAAGTTCAAAAATGATTATTGATTAGAGTAGTGAAAGAACTATGAGTTATCCAAGTCAGCCACCCTCTCAGAATTGTTAGTAATATAATTAATTAATGCGCATGTACCAAGTAATTAAAAATGATCAGATTTTGCATTTAAAGCGATTGTTGATTGAATTATGACACAAAAGTGTTAGTTTCTAATAAAAATAATGTTCAATTACGGGAAAGAGAAGACAAACGTGATTATATTTAAATATTATGTTAAACTGGATTATTTTACGTATTTACAATTGTTATTATTATTATTATTATTATTATTATTATTATTATTATTATTATTATTATTATTATTATTATTATTATTATTGGTGTTATTTGTAGTTATAATCATCGACGTCATCGTTGAAATTACTTGGCTCTGAGACAGTCAAACTGAAGTCACAGAGCACATCAATTAGTAACACTAACCATCTTATTATGAGTCGCATGGATTTCATATGATTCTTGTAGAGTCTGGGAGAGGTTGGCTTTCTTCCCTCTTGCACGAAATTACGAAATGTGTGAGTGTACATTAGCCATTTATATACGTTAGGCATGGAATTTCAATATGAAATGGATGTACCCACAGGAGTACAGGCCGATTTCTGCAAGGGGGGGGGGGGCTGAGCCAGCTTTTGCCCGAGAAATACAGTGCCAATTCGAAGAAAGTTCCGTGTTGGGAATTGCCTCACCCTACCCCATGATAAAAAAATTACGACAACACGGATTTTGGGTATTTCATATGGCGGCAAGGACAATTTTTATGAATTTCCTTTTTTATGGAAAATATTATTTTATTTTTACGAAACTGTCCGAAAAAGCTGGTGGTTGTCCGAAAAAATGTGTTTGCTCGAATCTGGGGGAGTGGGAACTGCAGACACCCCTGCCCCCTGGCTCATACGCCTGTGGATGTACTTATTCAGATAGTCAAACATGTGAACATTAGTCAACTATACGGTAACAGTTGAAAACAGTTTCACCAAAATTATTTAATATCATTATACCTTTAGCTTATTACCCTTAATGCTACACTTTAAACTAGACTTTGCACTTTCATTATCATTTTTGTAATAGTAATATTTTTATAAAAATAAAAATTGTACCCATAATAGCTACTTGGGTTGCCATGTAAGTTTATGAGCCAAAGTTGGCGAATTTATGAGAGCAAACTTAATAACAGAATAATTAAAACAATACGCGTGCTTTTACGTGCTTAATGTTATTTATAGTTTAGAGTAAGTTATGTACTTTAACGGATATTTTTCAGTAGCCCAATACCTACAACTGTTACGGATTTTAGTAATTATTATATAAGTTCTGCATCCTATTATTAATTGAAGTTTTCTAGCAGTTTATTAATATTTTACATTGTAAATGAAGAATAAAGGAAGCTGATTATTGCTTATTGAAATGCTTGATTATTGAAACACCTTACCTTGTCTGAAAGAACCATGAAATAATAGTATACAATTAATAATTTATGAATATTTATAAGAAAAAGGTACTGTTAAAATAAATGAAACACTTACCACGCAATTTACAAGTGATTAAAATTTACTGATTTTTATTAAAGATCGCCATTAAACGCTAATGAATGAATGCTGATTCATAAACACTTACCAGACACAAACTTAAGACAAATCCACTCAGGTAGTGCATGATGACGGTATCTGAGTTCTTGCAAAACGGCAACGATGTCTTTTTTTTCTACCAAGCACCCGACTGTGCTTCAAACTTACGTCTTGGTAACAACACCAATGAGACGAAATGAGGTCACAATGTCACCAAAGTGCGGGGCAGTAGCCTGAGCAAGACCTCGTGCTCCATAGCTTTGCGACGTCACCATAATAAGACAATTAACTTTCTTCTAGAAGCGAGGAAGTTTTGCTTCTAGCCACTCTCAGGATTGTGTAATATGTAAAGTAGCATCCATTTGTGGGCCAATGACTGCTTGGGTGTTTAGAAATTACCTACTTGCTAACAGACTAACTTGGTAATTAGTCTAACAATTTGTTCAGCTAGGCGTATAAATTGGCAGATTTCGTTCACGCCGAGACAACATAATTAACAACGTTTTTACGAGATTTATTAAAGTTTGCTACGTGTCGTAAGTTCAAGCGGCTTGTAACTGATTTTTAAGGCTAATCTGTCGTTTGTTGAGGTTTTTTTAAAACAATTTATTTACCGATACATTGAATAGTAAACTTGGCAGTTTACAATTTAAATACCAAGATTTGATGGATAGTGCTCTTCTGCGACCTGTCATAGTCATAATCATAAAGAAGTCAAAGTGCCTATCAAGGCTCAATTTTTTTATTTTTCACAGGAACTTTCGTTCTTTCAGCTTTCAAGATCCAGGCCACACAATTTAATTTCAGTTGTTGAAGTCCGTGAAGTACGAAAGCTCATGTGAAAAATGAGAAATTTCAGACTTAATGGGTACTTTGACTACTTTATGACCAAGATTTCATCGTTAAACATTGCCACACAATTTAATTTCAGCTGTTGAAATCCGTGAAGTACGAAAGCTCATGTGAAAAATAAAAAATTCACACTAACGGGTACTTTGACTACTTTATAATCAAGGGGTAATCGTTAAACATTTTATTTAGAATATAAAAGTCGTTAAATGAAATTTGTAGTGTAGGTTAGACTGCCGAATAAAAACCAACATGATGTTCTGCAATGAAAAAGCCCAACCATTCGATAAATGAAGCCGGAAAATCAAAAGCGTCTTGTTATGCAACCTGTTGGTTTCAGTCAGCCAAGATAATTTGCAAATACAATGTGGTGAATACGTTATGTAACTCCTGGTGATGTTTTGCTCTGGGGAAAGAAAATCAGAATCAGTAACAACGTTAAGTATTTAGGTGACATTTTGTCAGATAATGCAAAAGATGGCGATGATATTCTTAATCAACTTCGTTTATTTTACACGAGAGGAAATGCCCTTGTAGGTCATTTTTCTCATTGTACGAAGGATGTAAAACGTACGATATCTAAGCCACATTAGTTTGGACGAATTTTTCCTTGTACATCTTTAATAAGCTAAAGTCTGCTACACAACAATAGTAATTCTTCAAAATATAGATATTTCTTCAAAATATTCTTGAAAAATTCTTCAAAATATAGATATGCTACTCGAGTTTCTACAACCTGTGTAGAAAATGATAATAATCATTTCAAAGTTATTTTGCGTGCATGTACATGAAATCTTAGATGCCATGTTTTAAACTCTCCTAATGGTTTATTAAAACATGTAATTTACAATGGTGATGTTTTTATATGCTCTAAAGTTTCTGCCCATTGTAATGTAAATTTAATGTATTTTAACGTATGTGATTTTTTTACACATTTTCACTAAATTCTGTTCTTATATTTCCTGTAAATTGTAAGTTTTCGTTTTCAATTAGTTTTTGGTGGTTATCGTATTTTTGTGGCTTAAAACTCTGTTTATGAGCTGAAATAAAGAAGAAAAGAAAATAATAATAAGAAATACAGACAACAAAATCCCAATTTCAATGCCAATTTTCGAGAGCCGTACATCTTAAAAACAAACAATATTATTTATTTGGACACTAACAGCAAAAACAACAGCAAATGTATAACAAACAGGCAAAAAAGTAAGCGAAGATATGTCTCTTAACATTTTTGGTCTACAATTCATGTGAAATAATCGTAATGATATAATACACATCTACTTCTTTAATTGCTAAAACATAGAGTTTACATACAATCGTATTTAAATTTTTAACATCTAACAAAAATAAATATTTATTATGCACATATTTTTGCCATTTTTAAATAACAATTATACACAGCTAGGTCAATTCAAGCACAATTAAATTTCATAATCATTGTACAGTACAATGTGTAGGGGGCGGTGGCAAACGTACACACTATATTAAAATTATGTTATTGTAGTATTCAAAAACGTTATGTGAAATTGCTGCTAAAAGTATGTCCTTTATAATGAATCCAGGTAATAAGATGACAGGTAAAAACAGAAAAAATTCACAAGAAAAAGTCACAGGAAAAAATGAATGACATTAACCCTAAGAACCATAACCCTAAGATTGTATAAAACCTTATGTTTTTCACGTGCATGAAATTCCATGATATATAAATGTAAATGCTATCCATACTGATAATGCTCGTCCAAATGACTCTAATAAATTAAGAATGTATAGACTGTTCAAAATCTCAGTATAAACTCGAAAATCATCTTTTGATTACTGATGTTCCTAGAGCACATTTAAAAGGAAACCTACACAAAATTCTATGTTAGCGTGCATAAATTACAAATTGAAGCTGGTCGATATATCAGGCCTAATACACCTGTTGACATGAGAAAATTTATTTTATGTAAGATTGTTATGGGAGCACGGAAGATGAATTTCACTTTATTATGCAATGCAATGTTTATTGTCACGAAAGGACTGCGTTTCTAAATCAAATATCAGACATCTTTTCAGAATTCTCATCCATGTGTGATACTGATAAATTTATATTTTTAAGCAGCTTTAATTACAGATTTATAATTAATGAAGCCCTGATCGTATATGAAAACGTAGAAAAAACGTTCTGTTTAAATAAAATAATTATGGTGGACATTTTAAATATAGTTTTGTGTTTAAAGTTGGAACTAATTATAATTTTATTATCATATGTAAAAAAGTTACGTCGAAATCCAGTTAAGTTTGAACAAAAATAATACGTTTTGTTCCTCTTCTATAAAGCAGTTTTCGGTAGGTACTTTATCGTGTCAGTCTAGCAAGACTAATGACTATAAAGCTAGATTAATGACTACATACACAGTAGTCACTAGTCAATACATGAGGTACCAGTGTTCCTTGAACAGAAAGGCGACAACAGTTTTGAATTCCAACAAAGAAATTACAGTTCAGCACATACGAGACAGCCACAGCAATAACAGCAAGTGACAATTACTGCCAGAACACCAATTCAGTAGCGCTTTGTGGGAGGAGATTTACTACTTGCAGCATTTAGACGCACTTCTATCGGTTGTGTTTTTCTACAGTAAAAAGTGGATGGTTTTCAAAAGTGCAGGCGTTCCATAGCAGACAACTTTCAATTATTAGGTCTGTCATATTATGTCCAGATGAATGAAGAAATAGAGGGATGGGGAAACCAGGCCAGGAATGTATAACAGTAACACATTTTTTGTAATAAGTGGCAAATCATTACTAAACGTTCGTCATTTTCATGTTTCTCCGGCATGTTGATACTTGTTGGATACGATAATAGTTGCTGCCGAGTAAGAGTTTGTGAAGCTTAGCCCTGATTGGTGATCTGTGTATTGAAATCGTCCGTTTGTGACGTAGCGACAGTAAATGCAACACGTCTTCACTTGGTCTCAGTCTGCTTTGTGGACTAGTGCTTGTCGACGAGATTTCCATTCTGCAGTCAATCTACAAGAATAAAACAGTGTAATGCTTGTGAGTTAGTAATCGCCTAGTATGTGGTTTAGTGACCGGAGTTAAGCAATGCCGATCTGGTTAGTAATAGTATCGGTGACAACTTGGTTGAATACTATTTTTGGAAAGTTTTGGATTCCAACATGAAAATTCATTTGAAAGAGCTCAGCACATAACGACGCAATCACAACAATAACAGCCAGTAACAGTTACTGTCACAACACTATTTCAGTAGGGTTTGTGGGCGGAGATTTAATATTTGCAGCATTTAGACGCTATTCTGTCAATTAGAACGGTCCTATCAGTTTTATTTTTTATACTGCAGTATATAAAATGTATATAATATAGCTATACTGGTTTTTATTTTTTGTCACACTGAGAGAGACTGTAGTTGAGAGGCTGTATCTGACCATGGTTGAGGCTCATTTTGTCAGAGCCTCATCTTAGAAGATTATTCTTGGCAACGACATCAATATCATTTTCGCCATAACCGTTTTCAATGACTGGGCCCTGTTTAGGATAATGACGCCATAGTGCCCTGATTTGTGACGGATTAACTTCCATGTCAAAGTGCCTGAGGGTCTCAAAATCGTTTAATTTCTGCACGAAAAATTCTCCTTACGGGTCTCCTCAGCTACAGTGCTGAAGCACAATTAAATGGAGTTTTGAACATGGGGATGAGGGAACCTGACAGGGGCTAAAGCATGGGGTTGAGGGAACCTGACAGGGGCTAAAGCATGGGGTTGAGGGAACCTGGCAGGGGCTAAAGCATGGGGTTGAGGGAACCTGGCAGGGGCTAAAGCATGGGGTTGAGGGAACCTGGCAAGGGCTAAAACATGGGGTTGAGGGAACCTGACAGGGGCTAAAGCATGGGGTTGAGGGAACCTGACAGGGGCTAAAGCATTGGGTTGAGGCAACCTGGCAGGGGCTAAAGCATGGGGTTGAGGGAACCTGACAAGGGCTAAAACATGGGGTTGAGGGACCTGGCAGGGGCAAAAGTTCCTATCAAGTGAAGTGCATGAACTTAAAACAGGTTTATGAACAGGTTCCCTCAACCCCATGTTCAAAACTCTAGTTTAGTTGTGCTTTAGCACTGTAGCTGACGAGACCCGTAAGGAGAAATTTTCTTACTAAAATTAAACGATTTTGAGACCCTCAGGCACTTTGACATGAAAGTTAATCTATCACAAATGAACAACGTACCTTGCTTTTTAATCCACATCATCAGCTTCCTCTATTGCATACCCGCCGTCCGTTCCTCTACGGAGTTTGTACATCCTCATCTCGTTGCCGTCGTAACGAGACTTATAGTTAACGGAAACGGCCGTAGAACGTGTCTGACTCATGGACATTTGCCTATTGTACTTGTACTGTTGGACGTACCGTTTCCCTCTAAAACATGCGCACAGAGCGTACTTGAAACTCTCCCGAAAGTTTTTAGACATGAATCCGTAAACTATCGGATTCACGCAACTGTTAAAGTACGCCAAGAGGTAGAAACACTGTCTCATGGGCTTCAGGTACCCTTCGTTAAGTTGGGGCAGTACGTCCCAAGCTATTAGGACGTGATTGATGAGTATAGGGCCCCAGCAGATGGCGAATAATAATATCACAGCAACGAGCATTTTGATCACCTGTAATAGAAAAACAAACCGATGCAGGAAAGGCAATCATATTTTTTGTACAGTACAGTTCTGGATGGTGCATTATTTACCTGCACCCCCTAATAAATCAATGAAACTAAACTAGTTGTTATGTTTAGTGTCGTAGTTACTTCCAAGCTTGCCCTACAGGGGCCAATGTAAATAATTCCATATGCTTAATATGACCCGTGGGCTGTACTGAGTTTAACACAGTTGAATTGTCAATCGGTTGTGACAATTCTTTAGCGTCTGGTATGATCACTGAAGAGTCCAGAGAAGAACTCTGCCAACCGCCACATGGTCTAGCGGTTGATGGCAATGTTTCCAAAGAATATGGCATTTTGGACGATCCTAAGGATTCCAACGACAATCTAAAATGATCTGAGTTGTATGGTGTCTGTGTAAGTGTACTTGTGTTTGACTTTGCAACACATTTTGAGGTGTTCAAGTGAGCTGGTATCACAGGACGTTGTGATGGCTTTAACACCGAGGACTGGGACGTTGTTACGGAGTTCTCAGCTGCGCTTGTGGTACCAAAGAGCTGACCCGAACCATTGCAGGCTAGCATTTGTTTAAAAGCCAGACGAAAGTCTTTGTTCTTCCAAGCGTAAATGAGTGGATTGAGAAAGGAGTTGGAAAACGCCATGATGTAGCTTAGTCGACGTATCTGCACGTAGAATGGTTGATACGTTGTGGTCAGACACAGTATGCTGAACAACGTCACAGGCAGCCAACACACCACAAAAGATCCTACAACGATTGACAGAATCTTTGCAGCTTTTGCATTTTTTCGGTTCGTGCGACTTTGATTAGCATCGACGCCCATCTGTTTCAAGTGGCTGTTAGCTATTGACACGAGTTTCACGTACATGACGACCATGATGAAAGCAATGATCAAGAAGTGACTACAGATCATCATTGACACTCCGCGGTTAACGACAAACTCGTAGATGCAAAATCCGGTGTCGTTTGGCGGATAACTGAAGAACTGCCAACTGCTGGTCATGATCGAGTACGTCCAGGTGCAGAGAATGGTGATGGCAGTGACACTGCGATTGACAATGATGGGGTAGTGAAGAGGATACTTAATGGCGATGAATCGATCAACGGTAACGGCTAGTAGCGTTGTCAGCGATTCCATCATGAAAATGTTGATAAAGAAGAACATCGACAGACAGCCCAGTTCTGAGATATCAACAGACTTTCCTCCGATGAACAAGACGGATTGCACGATTTGTATGTAAACACCCGTGAGTAAGTCGGTTGTTGCCAAATTCGCCACGTAACAGTTGGCATAAGTCCTCAGCCTTTGATACTTGAACACTGATATGATGACGAGAATGTTTAGCACTTCGATGAACAATCCCAGCGAGTAGTAAACGGAGAGATTGAGAATAATAGTTTGCAGAGAGGCGTCTTCAACAAGTGAGTCAATTTCGCTGATGTTGGTATCTTTGCTGTCTCTTATATTCGACAGATTGCCGGCTACAGTAGAAACTACATTGTTTGTAGAAATCATTATGGTTTCAAATCTTTCTTCCCAGTAACAGCCTCAGAAGTAGGTAAATCCGAGAAAAAACTTCATCAGATTAAGAATTTGTTACATATCTTCACTATTTTCTTATTTTTCCGTATCAGGTGTGATCATTAATACGCATGCTCTTGGTGTGACGTAATGAAATCTATAAATAGATGACATGGGAATTCATCTCTTGCTTCTTTTTCTTCGAGGAAATGTTTTCATAAAACATTTATCGAATATATCAACTAATGGTGTAATTGTTAAAGCATCACGTACGCAACTCATAAGTGACTAGTGTTTAGTGTTAAAAAGAACAGAAAAAGTTTGTTCAATAAAGAACAATTCAGAATAATTACATCGCGAAAAATCTACAGAAATGGTGCAAAATCTTTGCAAAGGTACTTGCCTTTGAATTACACTCGCAATTCTTTATTTGGGGACGAAAGTTTTTGACCGATTTGATTTAAATCTCAGTGTTTTTACGCGTGTTAACTATTGATAAAATAATACACTGGGCGACGTTAAAACGGAAAAGATTTTACACAAAAAGAACCGTAATGCACCGAACGAAAATGCAAACTGGAACAATGGCTGAACGGGGTCGGATTAAGGCGGGGGGGGGGGGGGCAGGTCTCCCACATAGTTAAACCAGCTCTGTGGCTGAACGCTTAACATTAGAACAGTGGTTCCCAAACTTTCTCGGACCGTTACCCAAATCGGGAAACCCGGTCGTGTCCATTACCCCCCACCTAGTACTACTTCTCCAACTCAAAAAGTAAACACACGTATATGCCACAAGCAAGCAAAATTATTTGTGTTTGTTCGTGACATAAATAAATTTCCAGGTGTTGTTGTTGTATTGTTGCCAAAACAAGAATTACAATTACTGAACCTGCTCATTACTGAGTGATCGTGGGAACGTGCGAATCATGGACCCCGTGACACAGTGTTGCCTGCCGGAGGCAGTCTCTTCAAGAAGAAAACTACGTAAAATGCATTCCGAGCGAAGTTTTAAAAATTTTCAGAGGGGTGCCCATTACCCCCCCCCCCCCCAAAAAAACCATACAACCCTCGGGGGGTAATTTACCCCTACTTTGGGAACCACTGCATTAGAATATCTACTTTTCTTATTGTGTTTTTTTTTGTAACTCATTAAGTGCCACGATGTACTCAGGTCAGACATTGAGTAGTTGTACCCGTGTAACAATGGCATTTTCTGAGCTACAACAGTCGAGGTGTACAAGTCATTTGTATTCATAATGTATTGCAAGAAGTAATTCCTCTAGTCTTCCTTAGAAGTATGGTAAACATTAAAATAGTCTATCATCATCTCTAGTTGTAACACTTTAAAACCACTTTGTTCTTGTTAAGATCGTATACAAGGCGATAACGACTGCTGGTGGACAAGTCTTCGATATCTGGTATTGTTACAATCTGGTGTTTAAGCTCATTACTAAGACTAAGACTTGGTAATGAGGTCGTCTCTTGGAAGTTTGTACACAATAACACCTCTTAAGAACAAATAAAGTAACTTTTATCAAGTGCATTTGGAGCGATTTATGGAATCCAGGTAAAAAGTCACAGGTAAAAAAGTCACAGGTAAAAAGTCACAGGTAAAAAGTCACAGGTAAAAAAAGTCACAGGTAAAAAGTCACAGGTAAAAAAGTCATAGGAAAAAAAGTCATAGGAAAAAAGCCACAGAAAGGTAACTTTAACAAAAATCCTAGCCAAAATTGTGCCTTTTTCCCTGTGACTTTTCTCCCAGCCAAAGTTGTGACTTTTCCCGTGGCTTTTTTCCCGTGACTTTTCTCCCAGCCAAAGTTGTGACTTTTCCTGTGGGTTTTTTCCTGTGACTTTTCTCCCAGCCAAAGTTGTGACTTTCCCGGTGGCTTTTTTCCTGTGACTTTTCTCCCAGCCAAAGTTGTGACTTTCCCGGTGGCTTTTATCCTGTGACTTTATTACAGGTCACCGATTTATCGATTATTTCACTAGTTACTACAGTTGTAATGAAACTGCAGTAAAAGAACTTCAACCTGCCGTACTTTCAGCTTACGAATGGCTTGAGAAAACTCGTCTGTTGTTACGGTAGCTCAAAAGACACCATTGTAATATGAATAAAGCTATTTAAAGCAAAACCGGACCCAATCTTAAACTTTAGGTCAAATATATATCTACGTATAAAAAATAAATAAATTGATATAAATATATATAATATATAAAAATACACTACATATTAATGCCCAATACGTATATATGTATATAGACATGTGTATAGATACTATATATACGTATTGGGCATTAATATGCAACGTATTTTTATATGTTTTGTGCACCCCTACCCTGCAAATGGAGGGTTTTGTGTCCTTTTATTTTGAAACTAAATGAGGTTTAATAAATAAAATACCTGCTTCCGAGTTTGATTGTCATCCTTGGCAGGCTTCTTTTGCAAAGGAGATTTGTCAACCATTAAAGTGCCATTTGTGGTTGTGTTCGTAACGACAGGAGGCGTCTGACTACTGAAAGAAAAAAAGGTGCTGTGAAGTCGCAATTTTTAAAACAGGGAAAAGGAAGAGAAAGAAAAATGGATAAGGCAGGAGAAGAAGGAGAGAAAAATTATGAGCTTAGAAAACATTGACAGTTACTGAGTCACTTCTTCAAATAAGCTTGCAGACTGTTTCGATCATACGTCGGAGATGCTTAAAGGAGAAGGAAAACGGGCACCTGGAGAAGGAAAAGGAAGTAGGT